>JADRCH010000115.1:4570297-4596180 GCA_019843965.1 Rhynchomys soricoides | reverse complement strand
CTATAGTCACTCATCTAACCCCTGTGAAGTGCTATAGTCACTCATCTGAATTGAAGAAAAAAAAATATTTCCCTGTTCTCTGATAGAATGATTCCTCTGGACTGAGTAGGAAGAACAGGCTGATAAAGTGTAGTACTCTCTGGTCAGAAAAGACTTAAACCTTTAGGTCAACTGTATGAGGCTATCAAGGTGCTCCTTACTTAGGAAAAGGCAGAACCCTTAGCTAGGTAGATAGGTCAGTGAAAATTAAGGAGCATGTAATATGCACACACAAACACATGCCTGTAGGTACACATACACATATAAAACAAAAACAATAACCAGAAAATGCAGAAAGGCAACCACCATGGACTAGTAGCTATTCATGAGATTCTGTGGTTATAATTTGCTTTGGAAATAAAGCAGTGCAATTAATCTAATAGAAAACTGTCCTTTAAAAGTAAGTGTAACATGCTTCTGATGCTGGCATGGGGGAGGGGTGTACTACCAAATACCTGCCTTTGGGTTTAACATCCTTTGTTCCTCCTGTAGGACCCGTGCCCACTGTGTGATGAAGCTAAAGAAGTACTCCAGCCTTATAAAGACAGGGTAACTTCCATGTGTACAGGCGGGGTGGATATAGTTTACTGTATAAAGCTTCTGCCTGGATCTTTTCTGTAGGAAAAGATTCAGTGATTTTCATTTAGAGTTTGTTTCTGTTCCTCAGAGAGCTTAGTACTAATTTCCATGGAATTTATTACCTGAATAGTGCTAGACTTTTTTTCTCACTGATTCTTGCTGTGATTCAGAGTTAACTATCAGGTAGGGTGTTCGTGCTTACTTTTAACTTTGGTCCCAGTGCTTTTATCTTATCCTGTAACTTCCATGATGTGTTTTCCTTTAGCAAACCATTGTAGCTTGGCTATTCTTACAGCAAGACATGTATGTCCTGATTTCTAGGCAGCTTCCCAGCTGAGATACGTTTTATTTCATTGGGAACAGAGCAGAACCCTACTGCTGAAGGGAGCAAGGGTAACTGAAAAGTATGGAAAACAGAAAGTAGAGTTGAGTGTCATGAAACCCTCAGGCTGTGTAAATTCAGGCCATTGGATTACTATGGGCTACAACAAACAGGAGGAAACCTGTCAGCCTTACAAAGACTGGGTCTGCATATCACTGCAGTTGTTGCATTGCTCCATGGTCCATAAAGTGGAGTGCTTTAACCTATCCATGTTTTAGTTTATTTTACAGGAGGTGGACATCACACTTCCAGAAAATTCTACTTGGTATGAAAGGTATAAATTTGACATCCCCGTCTTCCATTTGAATGGCCAGTTTCTGATGATGCACCGAGTAAATAGAGCAAAGCTTGAAAAACAGCTTCAGAAACTCGAGCAGCAGGTGCTGGAGACAAACTGATGTCTTCTGATTGATGCAAGTACCCAGATGAGAAGTTTACTTAGAGGCATCTGTGAACTAAGAAGAGTACACTGTAGAGTGGGGGAAGCTGTAGGAACAAAGAGGTCTATTTGTTGAGGTGACCATGGATGTACTTCTCATGCACTGGACAGTGCCCTGATAGGACGCAGGCTCTGCAGTCCTGCTGCCAAGCAGCCCTGGAACCTAACTTTAGTGGAATAAATGCTCTTACACTCATTAAAGTGGAATGTGAATTGTTAATAACTGTGCATTGAGAAAGAGATGTTGTAATGAACACATCTGCATGCAGTCTATTTCAGTGGAATTTAATAATAACTGTTTAAAATTAGTGTTCACTTTTGTTAAGTAGAATAGACTAATTGTCCTAGCCAAAAAGGCTTCACTTCAGAAAGATAAAAGAGACTTAAACCTGCAGACTGTGTATAGCAGACTCAGCTATACATGTTATCATGAGATTGATTTGTAATGTTTAGGACTGCATTAAGTTATCATCAATTAAGTTAATTCAACTAATTGTAAGATAGTAACTTTGTCAAATTTTGTATCTTGGAAAATTTTATTTTAATCATAACTAAACATATCTAAGCATAAAGTATCATTTTATATAAAGTATTAAACATGTGGTTTTGTACTCAGATTTATATTTTGTCAGATTTGGGAAACATCAGAATGGATTCTCTTAAAAACAAAACTGTCTTTTTACCCTTAAATCAGCTCCCTATGAAGTTCTGTGAACTGTTTGGGTGTTATGAGCCACTAGATCTGTAAGTGCTCAGTGTGAGTTAGTCTTAGAATTAGAGAATACTGTAGTCCACTGACCTTAGACATTGTCCTTCATTATACATCAGGAAGAATCTAAAGCTCAGGGAGTTTGAGGAACTTAGTCCATTGTCACTGGGCCACTCAGTCACTGCGCCAGAATCTTGACATTCCTAATGTTCTCTGGACTTGTGTAGTGGTTCAAATACAGCAACTCCATCTGCTATGGGTTCAGCACAAAGTAAACCCTCCAGTCACTATTTAAAAAAAAAAAGTCTATAGTGACTACAGAGACAGTTCAGGGGTTAAGAGCACTTGTTGCTTAACAGAGTACCCAGGTTCATTTCCCAGTACCACATGCTGACTCAAACATCCATAACCCCATTTCCAGGAGATCCAATAGTCACATACATGGTACATATTCAAGCATGCAAGCAAAACATTCATATGCTTGTTGAGCCCTGTGGTAGACAGACTTCTAGAATGATGCTAGTGTCCTCACCTTTGTATAATTCTATGAGTGTGAGTAGAAATATTTTTGGTGTAGCTATGATATACTATTTGGCAAAAGGAGAGGACTATCTTGGGTATTCCTGCTCTAATTAAGTAGGCCACTGAAAAGCTCCACAGAAGTCCAAGGGGTCATTCCTAGCTAGCCTAGAAAGCAAGAAAATACCTCTCTCTTGTGAACTGCCTGTTTGAGGCCACATAGCAAGAAACTGGAGGAAGTCTCTAGGAAGTAAATAATTCTTGAGACAACAGCCAACAGGAACATGGAGATATTAGTCATCACTTTAAGGAGGTAAGTTCTGCCAATAATCAATGATCTCAAAGGATCCCTAACCCTGGATGAGAACTGCTGCCCTAGACAGCACCTCAACCTCAGCTTAGTGAGTCTCTGAGCAGAGAGTCCAAGTACTCCAAGCCAGACCTTCAAACACTAGGGTTGGCCATAAAGCCTGGAATTTGGCTCCTCTGAAGCAATATTATGCTTAGTATTATCATTTTGTCATAGTATCTAGGAATTCCAGAGACTAAAGGTAAAATAATGCTTCACATTTTGCTTTATATTTGTTTATATTTGCTTTATAATTGCTTATATTGAGCTACAATATTCTCTAATTCTAAGACTAAATCACACTGAGCCCTTATAGATCTAGTGGCTCATAATACCCAATCAGTTCACAGAACTTCATAGGGAGCTGATTTAAGGGGAAAAAAAGACAGTTGTTTTTAAGTGAATCTCTTCTGATATTTGCCAAATCTGACAAAATACAAACAAATATAAAATACAACAAAAATTGTATACTTTTTTCAAACTAAAAAAATTCTACAATATGGCTAGGTGCAGTGGTAAACACCTTTGCTTCCAGCACTCAGGAAGCAAAATCAGATCAGATCTCTCTGAGTTTAAGGCCAGTTTCTACATAGTAAGCTCCAGGACAGCCAGAGCTACATAGTAAGACCCTTTGTTTAAAATAAAAATAAATCTACAATGTACTTACAAGGTGTTCAAACTGAAGTGGAAATTTTTGTTTTCTTTGAAGACTCAGTTGTGTCATGTGATATTTTTCTGGAAACTGACTTATGAGAGAATAGTTTTGCTGAAGCAGACACATGAGAGGAAGTTTTGCTGAGAACAGACATGTGTTTTTCTGGAAGCATCCTGGAAAGGAGGCACATGACATTTTGCTAAAGTGGATACTTGAGAGAACACATGTTTTAAAAGGTTATAAGTATAACCCAACAGACAATGGATACTGCTGTATGGCATTGGTTCACCTTGCCACTCTTTGCTAGTCATTGTTTGTCATGACTTCATAGAAAAAAATGCCACCAAAGAACTTGTGTTGGTGGTTTTCTGTCCGCTTCTTGTCACTTCCACCAACTAGGGCTGATTGAAAGAGCCTCATGGTTTCTTCTGGATCTAACTGCTGTTGCTGATTCATGAATGGTGTTTACAAGTGGATCAAGCTGGAGCTGCTGAATTGTGTAAACTGAATCACTGATATCCTGACAATGCAAATTGGATTCTCTCTAAAGAACTATTTCTAAACAAGTCCACATCCTTTTTTACTCTATTAACCTTTCCTTTCCATTACCACTACCACTTTAAAGCATTTAAGTACCCTTATTAAATTAGGTTTTTAAAAGAATCAAAGCTTACATCAAACTAAGGTATTGTCTAGGGCCTGAGGGTGTTAAATGCCCCATTATAGGAGAATGCCAAGGAGGGAAGATGAGAGTGGGTGGGTGGGTGGGTGGATGGGGGGAATACCCTCATAGAGGCGGGGGGGGGAGGAAATAGGGAGGTTCCAAAGGGAAGATCTGGAAAGGGGGAAACATTGAAATGAAATAAAGTATCAAAAAAATAATAATAATAATGCTAAGTAAGTCCAGAAACTATTAGGTCACATCAAGGAATGTGGTAGACTAAGGAGAAGATATTGAGAGGGTTTGAAAATAAAAGGGTAAGGAAGGTGGGCTCTCAATTAGTTCCCACAAAAATTAAAAGTGTGGAGTCATCAGTTAGCAAAGGGGCTGTGGGAATATCACAAAGCTGGATATAAGTACCAAGTAAGAACATAGTAGTCTAACTATGTTTTTGGTAGTCATCTAAGAGATGGGTTGGTAAGCATATTTGCTGTCATAAAGGAAGTTGCCATTCTGTTCAGAGAAGTGTGTGTGTGTGTGTGTGTGTGTGTATTTGTGTGTCTGTCTTCCCTGACCAAATGGGGGCTAAGCATGAAAGAAAGCTGGTAAAATATATAATATAATATATAATTAATATATATATACTACATATTATAATATATAATAGCATATATAATCTCATTATAGCTGTCTCATATTCTGAGCATTGATTACATAGGGTTATGTTTTTATTTTTTCCTTATAAATTTCAACAAATTTACTTTTCACTTGAGAGAGAGGTGGTTAAGTGATAGATTCCTAATATTCTTCTGGTCCCAGTAGCTGGTAAAGAGAAAGGTAGATACCTAGAAATGCAGTATCTAAAAAAACAATTTGATTATGTCACTGTTGATAAGTATCAGAATGTCTCTTACAGTCATTTTCCTGTGATATTTGTAGTAACGGGTACTTGTCTAAAATTATGTCCATGGATTGATTTCTACTTATGTAAAGATTTATAACATAAGCTCAATATCTACCCCCAAAGTGATGCAGCTTTCCCTTTTTTCTTTCTCATTAACTAATACTTTAAGAAGGATCAGAAGGAGCATTGAGTTTTGGTCTTCTGTTGCTGCTCTTAGTCATGCAGTCCTCTCTGTAATGTGCTAAGGACTTACTGAAACACATAGTTTAGACACTTCATTTGAGAAAACAAGATTCACTCAAAGGAGAGTTTTGTGTTGGTTTGGGTTTAATAATGTAACAACTTCATGGGCATCTACAATAGAAATCACAATTCCATATGCTGTTATAGGCCATGGGAAGCAGATACTGCCCTCGTACAGTGCCCTGCCTTCCTTTTCTTTCATTCTCTCCAGGCACCCAACTCCCCTGTTCATATACTGTATCTCCTTCGGCAAAGCTGCAGCATGTCCATGCCCATAATTCCTTCTGAGATGTTTATTCAGCATTACAATGCTCTGAGCAACTTTCTGCCAACTCCCTTCATCTTATCAATTTTTAAATCTCAGAAGAAATTTTATTCATATTTTACAACCAGCCTCCCACATTGTAAGGTGGTTAACTAAAACTATGAGAGAAGCCACATTTGGGATGGAGGTAAGTCCCTGGCCCAATTGGTTATGGTAACCAAGGTCATGCAGACCATGATCATAGTCCCTGTCCATGCATCAGAGAAATGGAAGCAGGGCAGGAAATAGTGATGAGTAACTAGTATTCATGCAAAACATTCATCAAAGTCAAGAGAGTCAGTGTGGTAAGGTAAGTTCATTTATACCCCACTTTGTAAAAATAGAGAAGACTTGAACCAGAATATTCAGCAGAAAAATTATCAAGAATTTAAGACAGGTTGACAGAAATTCATGGCTGGTTGGATTTTTGGGAAGGTAGTGATTTCATCTACTTGGCATATTAGGAGCATGTACCTGGAGTATTCCCATCTTTACATACAAAAGTAGAGCAAGTTGCCAGGGATAGGATGAGAGATGACAGAACTGGAAAAGGTAGGAGCTTATCCACTTTCTGTTATGTGATAGCTGTGATTTGATAGCCCAGCACTGTTTCAAGCACTGGAACTAGCACACCAAACCTGATAGCCAAAGACCCTTCTTCCAGGAGCTTGCATGCAAGAAGGAAAAGCACTACATCAATGTAAATACAACTGTCTCCTCTGAAGAGGGGCTTTCCTACAGTCCAATAGTTTGAAATGTCAAGAAATTTGGGACAGGGACTGAAGAGACTTCAGGATTGAAACAAGGGGATTGGTGCTGCCATAAACTGAATATTCCCCAAGATACTTGGGTCCTTGCTCCCAGATTTAGGGATGTTACTTATAGTGAAAAGGAACTTGAAAGTATGGTACATCTCAACATGAAGAAAACCTATTATCCACATTTAATCTCATGTCTATGTAAGAGGGAGATGGGAGGTTTGACTGTAGAAAAGAAAGGAGGACATGTGGCAAGGGAAGCAAGAGGTTAGCCTGATATAAGAAAGAAGTCACAAACTTAGGAATCTTAGTGGCTTCCAGACACTTGAAAAAGCAAAAGGTCTACAACAGCTCCCTAGAATATGGTTCTCAACCTGTGTATCATGACCGCTTTGAGGGGTTGCCTAAGACCATCAGAAAACAGATGTTTATGATTCATAACTATATCAAAATATTATGAAGTAGGAACAAAACAATTTTATGGTTGTGGATCATCACATGAAAAACTGTATTAAAGGGTTGCAGGATTAGAAAGGTTGAGAACCACTGATCTAGAGTCTTCAAAGTGAACAGCCCTGCTGACACCTTAAGTCACTGTTGGTTATTTTTGACTTCTAGATTCTAGAAGTGGTTTGAATGAAAAATGTTGCCCACAGGTTCATGTATTTGGTGGTGCTGTTTGGGAGGTAATGGAATCTTTAGGTGTGACCTTGATAGAGGAAATCTATCACTGGGCAGGTTTAGGGGGGTTGTAGCCTTGTTCCACTTTGTACTTCCACTTTTTCTGCTTCCTGTGTGTGTTTGAGGTGTGATCTCTCAGCTTCCTACTCTAGTGGCTTGCTGTCATGTTTTCCTCACCATAATGGACACTCCCTCTGGAACCATAACCAGAAAGAAACTTCTGTAAGTTGCTTTTGGTCATAGTATTTAATCAGAGCAATAGGAAATTACTAATAAGCATTATAGGAGAACACATTTGTGTTCTTTTAAACCACCAAAATTGTTCTCAATTGTTACAATAGCAATAGGAAGTAGATGCAGTTGTTGACATTGTAAGAACTGAGATAGACTGGGAAGGAATTACAGTAAAATGAGTCAATGATTCAGAAAGTATCCATTTCGCTTCCTTTCCTTTTTCACATTACGTCCTGCTCACTGCCACCTCCCATTCTCCTCTGAGCAGGTGGGGGGCCCTGGGTATCCCCCTACCCTGGCACTTCAAGTCTCTGCAAGGCTAGGTACTTCATCTCCCACTGAGGCCAGACTAGGCATCCCAGCTAGAAGAATATATCACACATACAAGCAACAGTTTCTTGGATAGCCCTTGCTCCAGTTGTTCGGGATCCACATGAAGACCAAGTTGCACGGCTGTTACATATGTGCAGAGAGGCCAAATGTTCAGTCTGTGTATGTTCTTTGGTTGGTAGTTCAGCTCCAAGGGTCCAGGTTAGTTGAATCTGTTGGTCCCCTTAGGGGCTGCAATCCTTTCTACTATTCTTCCATTAGAGTCCCCAAGTTCCATCCACTGTTTTGCTGTGGGTCTGTGTCTCTGTCTGAATCAGTTGGTGAGTGGGGCTCTTAGAAGACAGTCATGCTAGACTCTTGTCTGCAAGTACAGCAGAGTATCTTTAATAGTATCAGGGATTGGTGCTTGCCCATGGGATGGTTCTCAAGTTGGGCTGGTAATTGGTTGGCCATTCCCTCAGTCCCTGCATTTCTTATAGACAGGGTAAGTTTTGGGTCAAAAGTTTTGTGGATGGGCTGGTGTCCCTATCCCTCCACTGGGGTTCCTGCCTGGCCATAGGAGGTGACCTCCCCAGATTCCATATTCCCAATGCTGTGAGTTATAGCTAAGGCTATCCCATTGATTCTTGGGAGCTTCCCCTATCCTAGGTCTCTGTCTCTTCCTGGAGACATGGCCATCAGCCACCACCTGGCCCTCCCCACACACCACCCTAAATCCCTCAACTTTCCTCCTGATCCCCTCTCCCATCCAGTTCCCTCCTTCTATCTGCCTTCCACAATCATTCCATTCCCACTTCGAAGTGAGGTTCAAGCATCCTTGCTTATGCCCTCCTTCCTGTCCAGACTCCTTGGGTCTGTGGAGTCGAGCATGGGCATCTGATAATTTATGGCTAATATCCACTTATAAGTGAATGCATACTGTGCATGTCCTTTTGGTTACCTCACTTGGGATGATATTCTCAAGATACACCCATTTGCTTACAAAATTCATGTCTTTATTTTTCAGAGCTGAATAGTATTCCATTGTGTAGATGTACCACATTTTCTTTATCCATTCTTCAGTCAAGGGACATCTAGGTTGTTTCCACTTTCTAGCTATTACAAATAAAGCTGATATGAACATAGTTGAGCTAGTATCTTTGTAGGGTGGTGGAACATCTTTTGGGTATTTGCTCAGGAGTGGTATGACTTGGTCTTGAGGTAGAACTATTCCCAGTTTTCTGAGAAACCACCAAATTGATTTCCAAAATGGTTGTACAAGTTTGAACTCCCACCAGCAATGGAGAAGTGTTCCCCTTGCTCCACATCCTCCCTAGCATGTGCTATCACTTGAGTGTTTGAGATTAACCATTCTGATGGGTGTAAAATAGAATATGAGTTGTTTTGATTTGCATTTCCCTGATGACTACGGACTTTGAACATTTCTTTAAGTGCATCTCAGCCATCTGAGATTCCTCTGTTGAAAATTCTGATTAGCTCTCTGCCCTTTTTTTTAATTGGGTTATTTGGGTTGTTGGTATTTAATTTCTTGAGTTCTTAATAAATTTTGGATACTAACCCTCTGTCAGATATAGGATTGGTGAAGATCCTTTCCCAATCTGTAGACTGCAGTTTTGTCCTATTGACAGTGTCCTTTGCCTTTCAGAAGCTTTGCAGTTTCATGAGGTCCTATTTTCAATTGTTGATCTTAAAGCCTGAGCCATTAGTGTTCTGTTCAAGAACTTGTCTCCTGTACTAATGAGTTCAAGAGTATTTCTCACTTTCTCTTCTATGAGATTTAGTGTATCCTGTTTTATGTTGAGGTTCTTAATCCACTTGGACTTTTTGTGCAGAGTGATAAATATGGATCTATTTGCATTCTTCTACATACAGACTGCCAGTTAGACCAGCACCATTTGTTGGAGATGCTTTCTTTTTTCCATTGTATGGTTTTGGCTTTTTATCAAAATTCAACTGTCTATAAGTGTATGGGTTTATTTCTCAGTCTTTGATTCCAGTGATCAATATGTCTGTTTCTGTACCAATACCATGCAGTTTATATCACTGTTACTCTAGTACAACTTAAGGTCAGGGATGGTGATTCCTCCCAAAGTTCTTTTATTGTTCAGGATTGTTTTGGCTACCCTGGGTTTCTTATTTTTCCATATGAAGTTGAGAATTGCTCTTTCAGCATCTATAAAAAATGTTGGAATTTTGATGGGGATTGCATTGAATCTGTTGATTGATTTTGGTAAGATTTGATTTTTCTTATAATGAGTATGAAGTGTCCTCTACTGTCTCTTTTGATTAATTTTGGTTGAAAGTCTATTCTTTAGATATTAGAATGGCTACTCTGGCTTGCTTCTTAGGTCTGTTTGCTTGGAAAACTTTTTTCCAACCCTTTAATCTGAATAATGATTATTTTTATTACTGAGATGAGTTTCTTGTATACAGCAGAATGCTGGATTCTGTTTTCACATCCATTCTATTAGCCTGTGTTTTTTCATTGGAGAATTGAGTCCATTGATGTTGAGAGACAGTAATGACCAGTGATTGTTATATCAGTTATTTTGATGTTGGTAGTGTTAGTGTAGGGGGTGCTTTCCTTGCTTTTGCTGGAATGGAATTACTTATTTTCCTGTGTTTTCTTGCATGTAGTTATCCTCCTTGGGTTGGAATTTTCTCCTAGTATTTTCTGTAGGACTGCATTTGTGGCTAGATGTCGTTTAAATTTGGATTTGTCTTGAAATATTTTGTTTTCTCCATCTATGGTGATTGAGGGCTTTGCTGGGTATAGTAGTCTAGGTTGCATCTGTGGTTTTTTAGAGGTTTCAAGATATCTGTCCAGACCCTTCTTACTTTTAGAGTCTGTGTTTGTATGTTATCTGTCCTTTTTCCCTTTCAGCTTTTAATATTCTTTCTTTGTTCTGCAGATTTTATATTTTGATTATTATGTGGTGGGAGGATTTTCTTTTCTTTTCCAGTCTAATTGGTGTTCTATAAGCTTCTTGTATGTGTATAGGCATCTCTTTATTTTGGTTGGGAAAGTTTTCTTCTATGATTTTGTTGAAAATATTTTCTGGACCTTGGAGCTGGGACTCTTCACCTTCTTCTAAGTCCTCTTACTCTTAGGTTAGGTATTTTCATGGTATCCCGGATTTCCTGGACATTTTGTGTCAAGAATATTTTTAGATTTAACATTTTCTTTGACTGATTTATCAGTTTCTTCTATTGTACCTTCTACATCTGAGATTCTCTCTTTTATCTCCTGTATTCTGTTGGTGACACTTGCATCTGTTGTTCCTGTTCTCTTCCCTAGGTTTTCCATCTCCAGAATTCCCTCAGCTTGTGTTTTCTTTATTAATTCTATTTCCACTTTCAGGTCTTACACAGTTTTATTTATCTTCTTCATTTGTTTAATCATATTTTCCTATATATCTTTAAGAGATTTATTTATTTCCTCTTTAAAGATATCTGCCTGCTTGATTGTATTTTCCTGTATTTCTTTAAGGGATTTATTCATTACCTCTATAAAAGTCTCTATCATCTGTATAAGATTGGATTTAAGGTCCTTTTCCTTGTGCTTCAGTTGTGTTAGGATATCCAGGGTTGCTGTAGAAGGCTATCTGTTTTCTGAAGGTGTCATATTGCTTGGCTTTTGTTGATTGTGTTCTTTCAAGGCCCTTTAGCCATCTGGATGGCTTTGGTTCCTGGATATTCCTGTTGTAGTAGGTATTGGGAGGGGGGTTAAAGTATCCATTTCTTAGAACATTTCACAGATACCTCCTTAGAGCCTCTAAGAAAAAGTATTCAGAAAAGATCCGAAAAATTATCTCTTTAGTCCCAGGAAGTACTAGGACTAGGCTGCCTTCATCTTCAGCCTATCTTGGGAAAGGCTATTGCCTAGCAGGGGTGTTCAGGAACCCCCTCCCCAAGGTTGGCCCTAACTCTGGAAAGTAAATTATGACAACCCTTCTTGGTCAACAGACACATGGCTCTTTTTCACTGTGAAGAACTGGATATCTTGGAGGCAGAACCAGCAAAGGCTGGCCTTTGTTCAGTCTAGTTTAGGCACTGATACTTTGCACTTTAACATCCCTCTGGTTGAAAGAAGATAGCTACTATAGCTAACATTCTGAGTTGGGAAACCTGAAATGTAAACCTCCAGGAAATAGGAGAAATATTAGAGTCATATAACAGATGGAGAATAGCAACACTGAAACACAATGCCTGTCACTAGAATAGAAATGAGTCCAGCCAGGGTATCTTATGAGAGTTGAGAACGTACCCTCGAACACTTCCTGTCCTTAGAAATGGCGTAGACTGATAACAGAGACTCTTGAATGATTCTGTAACAGCAGGATGTAGAGATGATACAAGCTAAAGACAAGTTGAATCTATGACCAAATTAAGCTACTTACGTCCATCAACATGTTGTAAATCCCGAACTCTGACAACAGTGCAGGACTATGTTATTCAAAAGACCCCAGCCATCCTGAGTCACCACCACAAAGTCAACCTGTACTCTGGCCACTGAGGCAAGAGAGAAAATTTTATTTTTTAGAACTTCCTCAAAAATGATAAAGGGACCAGCGAGATAGCCATCTCACTGTAGATAAAGACACTTGCTGCCAAGCCCAGTGACCTGAATTCAGTATCTGGGACTCATATATTAGGAGAGAACCAATTTCCAAAAGTTGTCCTCTGGTTTCTACACATGTATGCGTACACACACACACACAATAAAAGAGGGGAAACTTAATGGGTGGCAAGATGGCTTGGTGGGTAAACATGCTTGCCACCAAGCCTGATCACCTGAGTTAGTTCCCAGAACCAAAGTAGAAGGAGAGAACCAACTCCCACAAGTTGTCTTCTGACTTCCATAGGCATGGCACATGTGTGTACATGCAGAGAGAATAAATGAAAACAAGCAGTCAAAAGTGTTCAAATACATAATGCACTAAGCTAACTGTGGGCTAGGAAGCTCTTACACAAAACAGCTTACTCCTTGGCCTAGTAAGCAAAGCATTTTTCTGTGTTCTTTGTTATGAATTTAATACCAAGAAGAGAAAATAGATGCTGACAGAGACAGAGTTGGGGTGGAGGTTGAGAAAGAACTGCCAGAGGAGCTAAGGTTTAACTACAGCTCATCCAATATTACTTTGTAAATTTATTCATAAAGACAGTCTCACTCGGAAGGTTGAAGAAATTAAGACATTCAGAGACTACAAATTGGAGGATTTATTCCCATTGTGACTACTGGCTTGTAGTATCAGTCTTTCATTCTGCATGGCATCTCTTGCCTTGCAAACTAGCAAGATCCCTGAATTTGGCAAGGACCCTGCTCTGTGAAGCATTTTCAAGTTAGTAGTTTTAGCAGTGTCAGATTTCTCAAAGCCAGTAATAGAGATAAGGTGGAGAGAGCCATGGGGCTGCAGAGTTCTCACCTGACAGCACAGGATAACCTCTCTGCTAGAAGATGCAAGCCACAACCTGTCCAGCGGAGTCAGAGACATTCAATTAGATGTTCTTAAAGCTCCTCACCTTATTAGCAGACAAAACTTAGTTCAGATATTTCTTCTTTTACCCTATTCATGAACAGTATTTTCTGTTTATACATGGAAAGTATATTGTATAGTTCTTGATATATTTGTAATCTGCACAGAGTGAGGCCAAATGATGCCTTCAAAGATGGCCACTATTGCCATTTAAACTAAATTGTCCAATGGAGGGAAGAAGAGTAAAGTTGATGATTTTGAATACTTAAGAAGAAACATCACTTTGCCACTGGTGCAGAACCTATAATTATGTGCAATTCCCTGCTTAAGACTCTTTAGTTATGCTGAACAATTAAAAAAAAAAAACTAAATAATGGGGAGGAGAAAAAAGGGAGCTTTAAACACTCAATACAAGATGTTCATTTAAATAGAGACATAGAGACATTGCCTCACCAGAAAGGAGCAGTTAAGGGTTTGATTGTCCCACACTGGCATGCTATTATCAAATCATCATCTTTAAACCATGGATTTGCAATCCTAAATCTTCATCATTAGTTTGAAACCAGGACCGGTTCCTTCTGTTCACAAGGCATGATCATTTATCATTGATATCTTTTTTTGCTCTCTGCAAAAATAAACCTTTAAACCTTGGAAATAAGTCTTTTTTTTTTTCCTTACTAAACCCATAATGTGATCCTCTTTTTAATCACTGACACAGAACTATCAGATCAGAGCACATGCCTTGCTCAGTTAGAAGCATACTGTGATTTTCATCAGAACTAAGAAGATGTTTGTAGACCTTGGTAAGACATGTTCAGCATAGGCTTGTCACTGGCTTTTTTAATTCTGTTCAGGAAGTGTTCTCTGAAATCCCAGACTGACAAGGGGATGCTTTCTGGTGACTAGGTCAGGTGTCCCACAGAAAAGAGAGATCCTCCAAATGAGAGACACGAAACTTGGAGACAGGATGATTACAGAGTTAGTCTTTCTATCAGTGTCCAAATACCTCAAGAGAGAAGCTCGGAAGGATGTAATTAATGGTAATGGAGACATGAATGAGGGACTCCATCCACACAGGAACTTGAACTTGTGGCAGGTGAGGGTTGGCTCTCACACATAAGGACCTAGTTAAGCCCACCTCCCCCAAAGTTTCCACAGCTTCCCAGAATAGCACCAACATCAGGACCAAGTGTTCAAACACATATGCCTGTGAGAACAATTCACATTAAACCTACAACACAGTGCCTTTGCCTCTCTGACTACTCAGAGCTTCATCTATACCTCACACTGAAAACAGAGTTATACCAAAAAAAAAGAAAAGAAAAAGTGCTGTGGCCCTATGTGGTGGTCCAAGCTTTTAATCCCAGCACTCAGGAGGCAAAGGAAAGGTGGATCTCTTGAGTTCCAGATCAGCCAAGGCAACATAGTAAAACCCTGTCTTAACTAAATAAGTAACTAGGGAAGAGGCAAATCCAAAGATGAGTGTGGTGGTCAGATTTCTGTTGCTGTAATATCCCAACAGAAATAATACACTTAAAAGAGGAAGGGCTAAATTGGGCTCATAATTTTGGAGCTTTTACTACATTGTTAGTTGGCTCTGCATTTGGGCCATGGCAAAGAACTATATGGTAGGTAGTAGGATGTGCATAGCAAAGTTCTCACCTCATAGTGGCCAGGAAGCAACAACACAAGAGGAGTCCAAGTTCCTAATATCCTTCCCAAGAATACACCCCCAGTGACTTAACTCCCTCCAACTAGGCCCTAGCCCTTAAAAATTCCATCAGTTCCCAGTATACCTGTGATGGTTTGTATATGCTTGGCCCAGGGAGTGGCACTATTAGAAGGTATGGCCCTTTTGGAGTAGGTGTGTTACTGTGAGTGTGAGCTTTAAGACCCTTGCCCTAGCTGCCTGAAAGCCGGTATTCTGCTAGCAGCCTCTAGATGAAGATGTAAAACTCTCAGCTCCTCGTGCACCATGCCTGCCTGGATGCTGCCATGTTCCTGCTTTGATGATAATGGATTGAACCTCTGAACCCATAAGCCAGCCTCAATTAAATGTTACCCTTATAAGAGTTGCCTTGGTCATGGTCTCTGTTCACAGAGTAAAACCCTAACTAAGACAATACCATAAGCTAAGAACCAAACATGAGCAAATCACAGAACTAATCAACAGAAAATGAAGCACGAGAATCCCCTGACGAAACTGACCCAGGACTATGAGGAGACAGAGACTGAGAGTCTCAAAAAGCTGAGAAATTAAAGAAGAGGGGTCAAGCCACTGGCTGATATAACAGTTGGAGAAAGAATGTGCTCTTGGTACCAAGGATGTTCGTGTGAAAATCATACAAAAGTGGCCTCTTGCCAAAACTAGTTACATAACAAATTACATGAAAATCAGGTTAATTATTTACTTAATTACTCCCCACATAGCCAGTGGCAGCCATTTTAACTAACTCATTCCAGATAGCCATACCAGAGCCATGTTTTTTAAACCTTTATCTGATCCTTCTGGTCCTTATCCCCTGCATTTCCACAGTGGTAGGAAGAAGCCCATTGCATACCTGAGACTCCCCTGTTTGAATCTGTGATGCTAGCTATCAAAAGTGACTACTTACATTCTCACCTGAGACTGTTGTCATTAGCTCTGCTAACAACTGTCATTTGAAAATGACTTGCAATCATTGTTCCCTGACTGCTCAGGCAGGCACATCTAGCAGCGTGTTACTCTAAATGGTGCAGCCTGCATGGTAAACTCCTGTACGGGTGTTTTTGGGGACACTGTTCTGAAATTCTACAAACAGCAGGCAGTGCCATTGCAACACTTTCCAAAGCCCACAGAGGGAACCTTACCAGATAGATTCCCCAGGAGGCATACAGGCATTCACTGGGAGAAACTATTTCCATCTTGCTCAGAAGCTGGCCGCCTCTCCACCTAGAGGAAGGCACAGGCAAGGCCTGACATGACTGAAACAGCAGTCCTTGTCTCCCTTGTCCTTGAGACTTCACCATTTCAGATCTTCCCTACTAAACACTTGTAAGGGAGAGTTCAGATGTGTGATATATTCAGCCTGTGCTTTTCAGAGTCTGTGCCTCTATTAGAAACAAAACAAAATGATTCTTAGGAACACCTGTTGATGAGAACTGAGCCAAGTTGTAGTGTGGGAGGTGGATGGGAGGTGTTGCCGGGGCAGTAAATCCAAGTTGCTCACACCAAAGGAAGTGTTCCTAGGGAAGCTATCTGAGTAAGTAGTAAATACTTAGTCATTTAGGACAGGCCGTAAAAGACCAGTTCAACAACAAGGGAAGGTCTGTTTTCACAGTGCTCACAGAGTGGTAGGATACTATTTTCTTCTTCAGTCTACCCTTGATGCATAATGCACATTCCTTAGTTTTAAAATGTAGGAGTTTGGGGCTGGAGATATGGCTCAGTGGTTAAGAGCACTGACTGCTCTTCCAGAGAGGTCATGAGTTCAATTCCCAGCAACCACATGGTGGCTCACAACCATCTGTAATGGGATCTGATGCCCTCTTCTGGTGTGTCTGAAGACAGCTACAGTGTACTCATATATAAATAAATAATCTTTAAAAAAAAAAAAAAAAGAAAAGAAAAGAAAGAAAGAAAGAAAGAAAGAAAGAAAGAAAATGTAGGGGCTTCTGTAACCAAATGTTTGTCAGCAAGGTGTTTAACAACTACAGTTGTTAGGTGTCATTTGAACAAAAAGTTTGGAATACTATGATTCTAAATAACAAATTCAACCAGCTCCAGTCCCCTCGAAGGCTGAGATGGTGAGATGGTGACCTGGGCTTTTTCATCTGCCCTCCAGTGTCAGTGAGTTTGATAATTCTACTTAACCGTCTTGTCACATCTGTCTCCACTTGCATCCCACATCTCAGTTACACTTTTCAATAACCTTTCTTCCTCACTGCTCTCACCCCACCTGCAATCAAGCTCCAATAAAAGAAAAGAAACCCAAATTCTGGAGTTCAGGATGTCATCCAGACCCCACCTATTGTCCCTCTTCATGTGTCTTAAACGCTATTTATTCCAGGTAATTTGCCCTCACATGAAAGCACCACCCCCCACTTTTGTGGTTTTTAGCATGACTGACTCCACGCGATATACCTTACAAAGTCACCTTTTGATTCAGCTCAAATGCTACTTCCTTCACAACATTTCCTACTTTCTTCTAGTCCATAGTGACCACCCCTTCCTTCAGGAGTCTGTCTGTCTCTCTGTCTGTCTCTTTCTCTCTCTCCCCTCCCCTTCTCCCTTCTCTCTCCCTCACTGAAACAGATTCCAAAACTACAGGATTCTTCCATTTAAATATAAAATTTAGTAGCTTTTAGTATAATCAACACATTTGAAGATTTTTCACCACCTCTCAAAGAAACCCATGTCCGTTAGGTGCCAGTCCACATCCCTCCTTCCTTTTTCCAGCCCAACATAACCATACATTTGCTTATTCTGGACATTTCATATAAATGGAATGATAAAACATGTACTCCTGTCTCTTTTACTATACCCCTCATGGCTGTTTTTGACTTAGTATAATGTCTTCCAGGCCCATCTGTGTTACAGTGTATATACATACGCTATCCTACCTGATTATGGCTTTTGGTGGTGATAGTCTGTGCTTGGGATCAAACCTTACACATGCTAGACATGTGTAACCCTACCATGGAATTATATCTACAGCTCCTACTTTATTGTATTTATTTATGCATTACTAGATGATGGGCATTTAAGCAGTTATGAAGATTGCCTATCTAACACTTCATTTTTACTTTTTATTATCATTTAGTATGTGTGGCCTAGTATTCTAGAGGGTTTTGTTTCTTAGTTTGTTTTTTTTAATTTGGTTTTACCTATAATTATTTTTCATCCTATAATCTCCACATAGCAAGCATTTAATAAATGTTTGGCAGGAGGATACATAAGCAAGTATTATTTGTTCTCCCCATGTGGGCTGGGAAGAAACACAAGGTACTTAGAGTGAAAACATTAAGATGAGCCAAATAATAACTGAAGAGTGGATCAGTAAATTATAATCTCAAAGACTGATGGTTCTCAAATAAACTTTAATCTCAACATGACTTCCTGGGTCAGTATGTGGTTGTTATAGTTACTTCATGCATGTGGTTCTTTTGCTGATAATAATCACGATCTTGTTGGTTAAAGGCCTGGAAGACCCCAGACATCCTTCCCTAAATGGAATCACGGTGTTTTGTGATTGTACTTAGCTTATGATTGAATTCTAGAGCCATAGTTCTTGATTCTGGCTGAGCATCAGACCTCTTCCCCCAACTCCCAACCAAGAGCTTTTTCAAGGTACAAATAATCTAGCTTCTACCCATCACTTACGAGTCTAGAGGCTGAGGAAGGGTGGGGTATTCAGTCTTAAAATATGACTATTTCAGAACCAGCCTGCAGTTGGAAAACTTCATGTTACAGAGCACAAGCCCCCTAGTCCTGGCGTATTTTACTCCTCCTAAGATTCTGCTGTCACCAAGGCTACTTCACATGTGTAGGCTCATTTTATTTGGAAAGAGTTTGCAGTCATATTTTATTAGCTAGAGTCACATGCTGGGTGACCCTGTACAAATCACATAATCCTTTTGTGTGTTAAATGTCCTCATATGTAAACTGTAGGTGGTAATACTTGCCCCACCCTCAAGGGGTACTGTGGAGACTAATGAGGGCCTATAAAGCAGTCACCAAACCCAAAATGTTCCATGAATGCTTATTAGACAGGTATGAAGTCCTAGTCACAGCCTTTTAAAATGAGACAAGTACCAAAAGAAACACTTAAGCAGGCCTCCCTGCAACCTTCACCATCATTGGAAAGGTCCTTTCCCAACACCAACGGATTCCTTCTCACTACCAAAACAAGGAGATACAAACTAGGGTCACAGGAAGACAGTGCAGTAAAAACGTACAGAAAGAAGCCCTGTAATCTGTTTGCTACCTGTCTCTTATCAACTTAAGATGCAACAAGAGATTATGCCTGTAAATGCTCTCATTGGAAAAACAGACTATTCTTAGTCATTATTTATGCACGCTCACATAGGTCATTCAGCTGAAAGCACTTACCCTTTGTTGATGTAAGCTGGAAGTTGTATGCTCCTTCACTAGCTCTTCTGCATAGCAACATTGAACCTCATTTCTCCATGTGACAGAAAGAATATGTGCTCAAAGAGACCTTCACCTCTATTTCATGGTGAGACTGAGTAAGAAAGAGGAGACAGGACTCTGTAACCCAAGAATCTGGGTAGGTTTTATAAATATGGTGGCCCACCAGACCCCCTAGAGCTTCCAGGACCTGGACCACCAACCAAAGAATACACATGGAGAGACCCATGGCACTAGCCACATATGTGGTAGAGGATGGCCTTGTTGGGCATCTGTGGGAGGAGAGGCCCTTGGGCCAGAGGATGTTTGATGCCCCGTTCAGGGGAATGCCAGGGCAGGAAGATGGGAGGAGGTGGGGGGTGAGGAGCACCCTCATAGAGGCAGGAGGAGGGGGGATGGGATAGAGGGTTTCTGAAGAGGAGACCTGGAAAGGGGAAAACATTTGAAATATAAAGAAGATATCATATATATATATATGTATGCCAACAACTAACAGCTCATTTGTATGTGTTCAGCTTCTTGGAAAAGGAAACAGAAAACAAGCCTGGATTTTAAAATATTTCTTTTTTTTTTTTTTTTTTTTTTTTTGGTTTTTTGAGACAAGGTTTCTCTGAGCAGCCCTGGCTGTCCTGGAACTCACTCTGTAGACCAGGCTAGCCTCGAACTCAGAAATCTGCCTGCCTCTACTTCCCAAGTGCTGGGATTAAAGGCGTGTGCCACCACTGCCCAGCTTAAAATATTTCTATATTTTGAAAAGGTCAAAGTTTAAAGGGCCAGGTCCACTTTACAACTATTTAGTCCACAATGACATGGTTTCTCTGACTCTCCACTCTAGCTAATGTGAGCCCTGAGCCTTAAGGAGAAGGCCCTTTCTGGACCACTTGATCTTGATCTCACTCATACCTCCTTGGAAATTTAGGTTGAATTTCTGAGGACCATTTCTTTGGCTACTTTGAAGATTTGTAAAACATCCTAATATCTGTGGGCAACACCACCAGCCCTTGCTGTGAGGTTATGTGGAGTTTCTATAATCTAGCGGTTCACTTATAAGAATGCCAGCCTCCCATAGAGACCCCCAGGATTTGGTTGGCTGATGTACCAGTTTTATGGGGACTCTTGGACTAACCTTCAACAACAGGCAAGTTGAAATGTACCTTATTTTATTTTTCGTTTTCACCCCATGACAGCTTTTAGACTCTGGTCAGCATTCAGAGACTTCATGGGGAAAGAGCCCTGGTGCAGTGAGCTAGGGAAATTGTGTGCAGCTACTGTTTTAAAATAAAGTTAATTCAAGTATGTTTCTACCTCAATAATCTTAAAAGGATCTCAGTACTTTTTGTTGAACATTTTAGGAGAAGAAAGAGCCATATAGGCTTTATTTCAATAGTCAGAAGATATTAATGCTAATCTATGCCTTCAATGGGATTCACTTAAGTATCTTTAACACTTTCTTCCACTAATATGGAAAATCCCCCGAAGTGTGTATTGTAGATGTTTCCCTTTGTAAAGAGATGCAAATGATTATAGTAGGTTATATGATTCCCTCTGAGTCTCTCAAATTTCTGTTTTTCCAATATCTCAAAGTAAGTGTTCTCTGCTTTGCAGATCTACAAGCCTAAGCATCATATATTCATTCCATCGCCTTCCTTGGTGACAAGTAGGCCACCAGTGTCCTACCCCCCTGCTCTTCTTGAAATTGGAAGACAGGGTCATGGCACTTTTAAGACTGGACAGCATTCAGGTTCAAGTTTTTGGCCTAATGCATGCTTCTCTAACGCACATCTCTTAAGAGGAAACGTAAATTCCTAGATGAAATTTAATCAGCTTTGTGCATTAACTTTGCTTTCTCTCTTTCAACTTCTTTAAAAGAAACATGGAGAAACTCTTAACTGTTCTTGATGACTTGGGTCATATGATCTGAGCTGAACCAAACACATCACTAGAGGATAAAAAGTCAAGGAGAGGGCCCCATTCGGAGAGTTTCCTAGGTGTCTGGCCCATTATTTATGCCTATTTGTTCTAGAGGCTTTTCTCACTGGTTATTGGTAAGAATTTTTCTTAACTCTTTCCCTAAATCAGATCAGTGAAAATCATCCTATTTGACAAACATAATTTGTTTTGTGTTTTAATTTTTATGTTATCTAAATAACCTCCTTGAAGCTTCTCTTCCAAGTAGGAAGATTTAAATAAACAATATTTTCATTCAAAAATATTTGTGAGTTAATGATAATATTCCTCTTGTTTCATTTGAATTATTAAACAGCAAAAATGCTAAAGAACACCCTAGATCTCAAGATCTGGGGTGGAGGGGAGAGGGGAGAGAGCAGAGAGGAGAGAGGGGACAGGGGACAGGGAACAGGACAGGGGAGAGAGATCTGAAGGGGAAACTTTAAACAGAGATGGTCAGAGGTTAAATGGATGGGCAGTGCTAAGAACAGGGAATAGCGAGTGAAATGAGCAGTGTTTTGAGAAAGATTCTGTATTAGTAGAAAGACTAGGCTGAGATCAGAATGTATGCAATATACACAAGAAGAATGCCATTATAGAATAGGAAAAAAAAAAAGGAAAATGCTCTTTCTTTTTGCGCTAGACCTGGATGTGGACATAAAACACCTAGAATGTTAAAGCATTATTTCATTTCTGGAAAGATATTCAACTAGGGAAGGGGGTGTGCTACTTTTTGGGTATCCGAAGTGCATGCACACTCCAGAGTCTGCACCTGTCCTTCCCAAGTGGGAAGTCAGAGGTCTTGCTTTTGAGTCCCATGTCTTATAGTTATTAATCTCATGGAGAACCCTCACAACACCTATAATCCCTGCTCCAGAGGATCCAGTGGTCTCCTCTGGCCTCTGTAGACACCTGCAAACATGTGTGCACGTGCACATATATGTATACACACACACACACACACACACACACACAAAAT
Source organism: Rhynchomys soricoides (assembly GCA_019843965.1). NCBI lineage: Eukaryota > Metazoa > Chordata > Mammalia > Rodentia > Muridae > Rhynchomys > Rhynchomys soricoides. The sequence continues at coordinate 4,573,861 of JADRCH010000115.1, read as the reverse complement.
AAAAATACATATCTTTTTAGATTGATGTGAAGTTTAGAAGGCTAATATGCAGAAGCATACTTGTGGAATGTACATATAACCACTGTTAGAATAATGAGAAAGTAAGAGAACTCAGAGATGGTCCAGTGCAGCCCAAGGCCAGCCCATGGGCTTGGAATCCATATATTTTATATGGGCATTTAAATTACCCAGAAAACCTGTTTCTTTTCTACCCTCTGGTCCTTGACCGATAACTACTCTGCTATAGTGGACACTCTCCTACACTCTGTTAAATTATTTGCCCATCCTCATGTCTCTGTGCCATTCCTACAACCCATGCCCCGTTAGTCAAAACTGACCCAGCCTTCAGTGGCTTCGACACTGACTCCAGGAATCTTGGCAAACTCTCACTTCCTCCTCCTCTATATTTTGGTCATTTCTCATTGGGGCACCTTTGATTGACAGATCACTTCCTGGCCCAGCAGAACTCTCTTGAAGTTCCTTCAAGAGAGTGGTCACACATAAGGTATCCACGTTTGTGCACTGCCACCACACAGATGTTGGTGGCTTGCCAAAAGTAGTATTGAATGGAGAACTGATTGAATGAACAATGTCGCACTCTGTCCCTATTGTGCTTTTGGACAAAATCCCTTGCCTCTTTCAGTCTCAGATGCCTCTGCTATGAACAGAGGATAACAGCACAGGCATACTCCCCAGGTGTGCAGGAAGAATAAACCAATGACTGAAAAAGCAATTTAAAATTGTAAAATGAGATGCTATATATAAATGTTACATAATCAAAATCATTTCCTTCTGTATTATGTTTTATTTGGCTTTATATCTTCAAATCCTTTGTGGGTTTCAGGATTTCACAGATGCAATACCATTCACATTAGTATCTAGATTCTCCTGGGTAATAAAAAAAAATTGTGTATTATAGATCACAGCTACTTTTCTTTGGCACACTTACAAGTAAATCTGCCATAATTTGGGGTATTCATAGTAGCTAATGATAAAATTCATTTCTAAGGGATAATCCATTTTTTCAGTCTTTGACTGACCAGTTATTATTCTAATGCTGTTGCCTCCAGGGAGCTAGCTCCCATTAAGTCTAAAATCTGGGTGATGAACATAGGTTTTAGAAGCCTACATCTTCTAGTAGCTTTACAATGAGAACTGGAAATGCCTTGGCTTTTAAAGCTCTTTATTCTCTATAGCCTTCTCTATCTTCCTTCCAATCTGTGTGCTACCAATCACTCATTGCAATGTGATGTCCTAGGAATCACAACAGGTATGGTTTAGGTCTTTCACATGAAAGCAAAGCAGTACGAGCTTAAGATGCTATTTTTTTCCTTAATATGATCAAGAAGTTGCCAATAGCAAAATAAATTTCCCTATATTACCTCTAGTGCCTATAAAGAACTTTGGACTGCCAAGTACACAGCCTACTCTTATTCCTAGAATAGTTCAACTGAGAAACTCTGAGGAAGGAGAGCCTTACATGTTAAAGGGTTAAGGTAGAGCACTGTATTCAATAAATACTTGGTGCTAGCTCTCACTCAAGCTTTATAACAAGCTAATAGGGCAAGCCTCATCACCTCAATACTCCCGGTCTCAGCAATTGGATTTCCAAAGAATAGGACTTATTCACGTTGCCTGAAATTCTTCTGTTTTAAATATATCTGTGACAGTTAATTTTATGTGTCAATTTCACCAAGCCACAGTATAGCCTGATTAAACATTATTTCTTGATCTTTCTATGGTGGTGTCCTGAGTAGTCTGGCACAAGCTTTAGTTATCTGGGATGATGAACAGCAGTAGAGAAAATGCTTCCGTCCAATTGCCTATAAGTGAGGCACTAGTGGGGCATTTTCTTGATTAATGATTGATGTAGGAGGCAAAGCCCACCTATGGATAGTGCCACTCCTGGGCAAGAGGTCCAGAGTCATATAAGAAGCAGGTTAAGCAAGATATGGGAACAAGCCAGTGAGCAGTTCCTGACTCCAGATACCTCCCTTGAGGTCCTGCCCTGATTTTCCTACATGATGGCCTAAAACTGTAAGCTGAAATAAAGTGCTTTCTGGATAAGGGTAGCATTTGAGTAGGTAGACTCAGTAAACCACCCTCTAACATGAGCATCATCCAATCTGTGCAGGCTTGAAGGTACAAAAAGAATTTCATTTTTTACTTCCTGCCTGCCTGCTTGACCTGGAACAGTACATATTTCTTGACTTTAGACTGGGCTCTATGCCACCAGCTCACATGAATTTTAAGTCCCTAGGCAGGGAGAAAAGTTAAATCACTGATTTTCTGACAGACCACAGAACATAGGACTTCTTTGCCTCTATAACTGAGTTAATTCCCAATAGTGAGTTTCTGTGTGCGCACATATAGATCCCATTGCTTCTATTGCCCGAGAGCTCCACAGTAGAGTGAGTTCCCCATCCCATGCCCATATCCAACACATGATCTTCTCCTTCTCAATGGCTGCCTAATCCCTCACTGTTGTTCATTATGAGGGGTTTTTGTTTGGGTTTTGTTTTGTTTGGGTTTTTGTTTTGTTGTTTGAGACAGGAACTCACTATGTAGCTCCCAGCTGTCCTGGAACTCACTATGTAGACAAGGCTGGCTTCAAATCCAGTGATCCACCTGTTTCTGTCACTCCAGTGCTGGGATTAAAGGCGTGCATCACTATGTCCAACTTCATTATGAAGTTTCAAAACCAGGAGTTTGTGTTTGTTTTGAATTTCCTTTGGTCGATTCCTGGCCAGCTTCTGTAGTTTTACACCAGGCTTGATTTTTCAAGATCATTAGAGTCTTCCATCAGGCTCATCCTTAGTGGTACAAATTTTTAAGAAATTGAGCATGGTTTTTTCTGAGAATGTATGTTGAAATCCCAGGTTTTTGTGGAATAAAAACTGTTCTTCCCTACCCATTTCTGTTAGCACATTTTATCATGGTTGGACCTGAACCAATCTAACCCTCAAATGGAGAAGTTGCTTTAGCATCAAAGTAGAAGAGTGCATTGTTTTGTGAGTGGTGACACACTGGCTGAGTATGCTGTGCCATCAAAATCTCTTATGAAATCCTCTCTTAGTTGAACACCATACTTCAGTTTGCCAAAAACACTTCCATGATATTTCCTGGTCTGTGCAGAAATTAATATTTCAGACTGCTTCATCATTAGTTACCTCTCATCTCTGTGAAATTGGTCAGAAATATTGCTGCATCTTCATACATGGGAAACAATTAATGAGGTTAATGACTTGCTCAAGGTTTCAGAATGATTCCCAAGCAAAGCTGCTGTTAGAGTCTATAGCTTCTGGCAGGAATTTAGAAATTTTTACATTTCCATGAAAGATCCTTTGGGTGGTCCTTTAAAAAATGTGGACAATTTTCAAAGTGAATCTATGTTGAAAGAGATGGTTGGAATGGAAGAAAAGGAAAAATAGCTTTAGTTAGGCACATTTTCCAACTCTTTCCATTTTAATTATGTATTATATCCTTTTGAAAGTATGGTGTGTGTGTGTGTGTGTGTGAGAGAGAGAGAGAGAGAGAGAGAGAGAGAGAGAGAGAGAGAGAGAG
>JADRCH010000115.1:4554985-4570287 GCA_019843965.1 Rhynchomys soricoides | reverse complement strand
AGAGAGAGAGAGAGAGAGAGAGAGAGAGAGAGAGAGAGAGAGAGAGAATGGCTATTTTACATGTACCAATTTTGTGCAGTAGGCCCTCTCCTTCCTCTTTTCTGGGAATCAAACTCAAGTTATTAGGCTGTACATCAAGGACTTTTACCTGCTGAGTCCTCCCACCAGTCTCTGTAGTGTGTGTTTTAGTTTGCTTTTCTCTTGCAGTAATAAATACTATGGCATAGCAATGGTGACACATGCCTTTAGCTCCAGCACTCAGGAGGTAGATCTCAGAGTTTGAGACCAGCCTGATCTACAGAGGGTCAACCAGGGCTACTCAGAGAAACCCTGTCTCAAAACACAAACAAACAAACAAGCAAACAAACAAAAGAGTTATGACCTAAAGCAACCTGGGGAGGAAAGAATTTATTTGGCTGACATATCTTAAGTCACAGTCCATGGTGTGGAGGCCAGGTAGGACCTGAAGCAGAGACCACAGATGAACACCGCCTACTGATTTGCTTCCCATGGCTTATTCAGTTTGTGTTCTTATACACCCCAGGGCCACCTGTTAAGGCATTACACTGCCCAGTGGTCTGAGCCCTTCCACGCCAATTATCAACCAAGACATTGCCACAAGCCAATCTGATGAAAGCAGTTTCTTAATTGAGGTCCCCTCTTCTCAGATGACTGTAGCATATGTTGACCAAAAAAACTAACCAACACAGTATGTATTCTCTTTAACATGTTTTTAGATGCTTGGCAATCAAAGAAGGATGGTAAAGGGCCTTTCTGCTTATTTCCATTTATAGGACAAGAGTCCAATGAGATCTAAATAGATAGAAATTGCACATGTAGGATATTGTCCAGAGCACACTATTCTCCATTTCACCCTCACATTCCTCCCCCTTTCAGCAGTGAATGCCACTATAAATGCAAAGCATTTGCAGTGCTTAGTAACTATTGTCATGGGGTCCCCCTTGAGCAGCTAAACACAGACAATTCTGCCAGCTGTTTTACAGCCAAGGAAGAAAGGGTAAACAGAGGTTAAGTGACTGCCAGAAGCACTCGCCATGACAGCTGTTCAGATTGGAACTCATGACTCTTACCAGTCATAGCCTATTGAAAGGCTCGAAAGTATAGCTTGTTGGAGATGAATGGTGGTCCCTAAAAACAAATTTGCTTAACATCCACAGAAGAAAATTCCTGCATCATTGTTCTGATTCTTCCCATTCTTTTTAAAATATGGGGGGTTTTTTTTAGAATTTTATACATGAGCACTATATTTACATCATTTCTACCCTTCTGCCATCTCCTTCTGTGCCTTCCCCAGTGCACCTCAAATTCATGATGTGTTAGTAATTGTGTGTGTGTGTGTGTGTGTGTGTGTGTGTGTATTTAGGTATATCCTACTGAGTCCATTTAGTGTTGCTTATATGTGTATATATGTTTATGGCTGACTGTTAAGGATTGGCCCACCTTCTGCCAGCAGCCACTAATTGCCTATAATTCTCCATCTAAGGGCAGGGCTTTATGAGATTCCTCCCTCCACATTTGTATGTCAACTGGTATTGTTACTGTTCAGGTCGTGTTTAGACAGCCATATTGTTGAGATTTTATGGGTATAGCCTTCTGTCATACATAGAAGTCACAATCTCACAGTAGACATTTTGGTCCTCTGACTCTTCCAACTTTTCTCTCCCCTCTTCTACAGTGATCTCCAAGCCTTGGGTGTGGGATTTGTGGGGTGGATGTATCAGGTGGAGTTGAGCATCCAATGGTCAGTATTTTTCTGCATTTTGACCAATTGTGGATGCTTGTAAGAGTCTCACCCACTAACAAAAGCTCTGATTAGGGCTACGAGGTATACTTAACTGTGGGTATAAGGATAAGTATTTAGAAAACAGAAATTATATTGGTTTGGGAAAGCATAGTCAGTCCCTTTTAGGGTCAATGACAGTCACCAGCCACAGGTAGTTGGGTAGGTTTATAGTACCAGACATAAATTCCCTCCTAACAAGTGGGTTCTATGTCTAATTTTTATTAAATAGCCTATGGCTCTTAGGAGCATTTTTACCTCAAGTGCTATATCTCTACCTCTATCTCTATCCCTGTATATCTATATCTAAAACTCTATCTCTATCTCTATATGGGTCCGGCATCGACAAGTTAGAACATGTACATTTGTCTCTCTGAGTCTGGGTTACCTCAATCAGTAGAAGATTTTCTCTAATTCCACCTATGTACCCATTCACCTGCAAATTCTATATTTTTGTTTATATCTGAATAGAATTTCATTATGTATATGTATCATCCACTCATCATTGAAGGACATTTAGGTTGCTTCCATTTCCTAGCTGTTGTGACTACAGTGGCATTGAATATGGCAGAAACAGTTATCCCTGAAGTATAATATCAAGTCCTTTAAATTTCTAAAAAAAAAAAAAAAAAAAAAAAGAGGTTGTGGAAGACACTAAAGATGGAAAGACATCCTGTGTTTAAAGTTTGGCAGAAGTAATATTGTAAAAACAACCATTGTACCAGAAGCAATCTACAGACTCAATGCAATCCCAGCCAAAAGTCCCACAACATTCTTCACAGAAATAGAAAATTTCCTAAGATTCATATGAAAACTTAACACCCCAAAGATAGGCAAAGCAATCTTGAGAAAAAGGAACAATGCTGGGGGGATGACAAGCAATATTACAGAGCCATAGTAATAAAAACAGCATGTTACTCAGCACAAAGACAGACATGCAGACCAATGGAATGAAATACAATATCCAAACACAAGTGCACATAACTATTGCCATCTGATGCTTGATAAGGATGTCAAAATGCACACTGGGGAAAAAAAGCATCTTCAACAAACGGTGCATGGGAAACTGGATGTCCACATAGGGAAGAAGAAAATTAGACTTGTATCTGTTACCCTGCCTGCATAAAAATCATCTACAAATTGATCAAAGATGCCAAACATGAAAGTTTGAAACATCTAGAAGAAAACATAGTACCCTGCAAGATACAGGTGTAGGAAAGGACTTTCAGAATAGGACACCATTTCATGAGGAACTAAGACCAACAACAGACAAAGCAGACATAGAACTAAACAGTTCTGCACAACACAAAAACCAATCAAGTGAAAAGGAAGCCTACAAAGTGGGAGAGAAGCTGCAGCTAATTATCTAATAGACTATTGCTATTCGGAATATATAAAGAACTAAAAAAAATAATCCAAGAAATCAACAACCCAACTTAAAAATGGGTTTCAGATCCAGAGTTCTCAAAAGATGAAATATAAATGGCTGAGAAATATCTTTTAAAGTGTTCAACATCCTTAGCAATTAGAAAAAAAATGAAAATTAAAACTACTTTGTGATTTCATCTCACCCCAGTCAGAACAGTGAAAACCAACAAAACAAGTGATAACGAATGCTGGGCAGGATGTGGGAAAGGTTGAACCCTCATTCACTGATAGTAAAATTGCAAACTAGCACATCTTAAAATCAGTGTGAAGAATTCTCAAAATGCTAAAAGTAGGTCTACCATCCAACCTGGCTATACCACTTTTTTTCATCATTAAGCCATTCCACAAACTTCTCACCCCTTTGAGTGGAAGAAATTTTATGAAATAGGCTTGAGGTAAACAAATTACTTTCACATCTAGACTTTGAGGGTTTTCTTTTTGTTTCCTACAGACAGTGTTACCCTAAATTCCTGATATAGGAAGAGATCTTGTTTCTACTACTAGAATATCAGGATAACCCAGACTCAATAGATTACTATGGGAGCTAGCAACTAAAGGAAGGTTCTGTCTGTGCCCAAGTGATAGACTCCTGTAGAAACTGCATACAATAAAAATAAAATGAAAATACAATTCAATGAAAATAAAAGATGGTGTGGAACCAACTGATGGTCCAATGTCCAATGTTCAGCCCTAAAAAAATACAAGTAACAGTATATAGAGTCAACAGATTCTATTTAGGAATATATATGTGTTTATACATACATACATACATGTGATAACAATTAATGAAAAAAGAGGCTATGAATTTGAGAGAATGGAGAGCAGTGCGACAGGAAGGCTCAAAGGAGGGAAGGGAAAAGAAGAGATGCTGTATAGATTTTAATCTCAAATAAAAATGGGTTTTAACTTTAAAAAGATGGTGTGGGGATATGGAAATGGTATAAATGGGCTGTCTTTACCTTGCCATCTGTGCTGGCTAGTTTTTGTGCCAATTTGACACAAACTAGGGCCATTTAAGAAGAAATTTTAATTGAGAAAATACCTACATAGGATCAGCTGTGGACAAGACTGGTAGGTATTTTCTTAGTGATTCATGTAGGAGGGCTCAGCCCATTGTAGGTGGTGCCACCAATGGGCCTGTGGTCTTGGATGGTTTAAGAAAACCAGCTGAGCAAGCTATGAGCAAGGCAGGCCAGTGAACAGTATTCCTGTGTGGCTCCTGCATCAATTCCTGCCTCCACAATCTTGCCTTGAGTTCCTGCTCTGATTTTGTGGACGATGAACTATCAACTGTAAGATGAAATAAACCATTTCCTCCCCAAGTTGCTTTAATCATTTTTTTTAAGTCACAGTAATAGAAACCTGAACAAAGACATCATTCATTCTTAAAGAGAAACTGAGATGTACAATTAATCTAAGAACCGTGGAGGATAGATCTATCTACAGAAGAGAGACATAGAAAACTAAACATGAAAGGTATCTATTTCTTATTTACTAAGAAAATTTCTTTTATTTCCATCTCAGCAACTAATGTAAATGAGACTTTATGTAGAAGCATCAGCCACTGATTGGCTCCTACTACCAGGGTGATTTAAACTTTTTCTAGTGCTCTTAAGCAAACCCATATATCACAATGTTTCACTGGCTCTACTAAAATGATTCTTAATTTTTTAATATTATAATCGTGTGTGTGTGTGTGTGTGTGTGTGTGTATGCGCGTGCGTGCACATGTTAGCATGCCAGTGCCATGGCAGACATGTGGAGCTAAGAAGTCAATTTGAGGGTAGTCAGTTCTATTCCCCTAAGTGAGACCCAGCAATAGAACTCTGGTATTCAAGCTTAGTAGCAAAATACTCTTTACTGTCTGAGCCATCCTACCAGCCAATTATTTTAAAATAACAATTAGCACCTGTGAAAAACCTTCACGGGATGTGATCATGATGACCGCCATAGCCAACTTCTCTAATTGCATTGTAAGTGTGACTGAAAAGTCCAAAGAAATGCACTTCTTCCATGGGAGCTTCCTGATTATCCTAGTCAAAGATGATGTTTCATGAGAACCTTCAGGGAAGGGGCATCCAGAGGGTCATGAAAGCTAACAGAAGAGCATGGGCTTAAAAGAAGATTGAGGTCCTCCTGCTTACTGTAGTTTGGATCCAACACACACATGTTTCCAGCCTGTAACACTATCAAGAGGGTATAAAATAAGTTGGAGAGATGGTTCAGTGGTTAAGAGCACTACTGCTCTTCCTAGTAGGTCCTGAGTTCAATTCCTAGCAACCATATGGTGGCTCACAACCATCTGTAATGGGGATCTGATGCCCTCTTCTGGTGTGTCCAAAGACAGCTACAGTGTACTTATATGCATAAAATAAATAATTCCTGAAGAAGAAGAAGAAGAAGAAGAAGAAGAAGAAGAAGAAGAAGAAGAAGAAGAAGAAGAAGAAGAAGAAGAAGAAGAAGGAGACATTGTAAAGCCGTTAGGAAGCAGGGCCCACTGAATGGACACTGGAGCATTTCTACCCATCTCCCTTCTCAGCCCAGCCCCCTATTCTTGATCACCACTGAAGTGTGTGATGTTATTCTACTTAAGGCTTCCACCATGAGTCACCATGCTGCCACAGGCCCAAAGAGGTCAAGAGACCATGAACTCTAACTGTAAGCTGATACAACATACTTCCTTGGGTATTTTGTCACAGTGAAGAAATCTGACAGACACACTACTAGAACCAAGGAGTAGTCTTCTGGACCTTCTTTTCTGATATCTTCAGACCTGTCCTCACCCCAATCCCACTCCACCCCAACATAAACAGAGATTCATATATTCTCTTCTCCTTATCTACCTCTAAATTTTTGTAGGCAAAGGTCGTTCCCCTTGGTCACTTCATAGCTGCTAGTGACTGCTGGAATTGAATCTTTATCTGTACCTGCCTTTTGGTTCAGTAAGCAAGAAAGAACTTAATTAAAAAATTAAAAATGAGTAATGTGCATGATTAATTTTTTTTATAGCTTGTTAAGGGCTATCTGGGTCCTATTTTTTTCCCTTTCTGACAACCTGCCTATGGACCTCTTTCCACAGAGTTAAACCAAACCCATGCCAGAGCGCACCTAAGAGTTGCAGCTTTCTCTGCTACTGGGGCTGTTTCATTCCTTGCCAGATGAAAGCTACCTTCCTTCTCCTGGTGACCTCATCAGAACCTTCTCACGAGACATGAGTTATAAAGGAGGAAGTTGTGGAAGCCAGATGGCCATTGAAATTACACCTGCGGCTCTCTCACACTGAATAGTCACCTGTTCTGAAAGACTACAGTTCCTTAGTTTCTCAGAACTGAGACAGTGATCAGAAGTGCTTGGGTTGGAGGCAAGGATATGGAGGTGGGGGATACATGGGTGGCAGACCATCAGCAAGTTTGCCCCTTTCCTATACTGTTGTGCATTCCTATTAACGCGAGTTGGATGCACAAGTACAGGTCTAAGCACAGATTGGATCTACCTACCCCAAGAAGACAGTCTAAGACATGCTCTCATTCTAAGCCTTAGTTAGACAGCAATTCTATGCTTTTGACTCTCCGTTCCCCTCAACTCCCCCGCACCCCCCCCCGTGTGTGTGTGTGTGTGTGTGTGTGTGTGTGTGTGTGTGTGTGATCTTAAAACCTGGCTAAAAAGACCATGCTGGGAAGACCTAAAGGCTCCTAGTGCACTCACAACTACTAACAATGAGCTGCTTCATGCCTTCAGCCTAAACAAGGTTTTCCAAAGGAGAAAGAGGGGAATGCAGAGTCCGATGGATGTGGCTTGCTCTGCTGCGGTTTTCTGTCCAAGAAGACAGATGATTTTGGCTTCTGGATATTTCTGGAGAACCAAGCAGACAGCAGCAGAACCCATTGTGGAGGATAGGAAGTGCATGGGGCGCCTTTGGGCATGAGAATAACCAGGTTTTTGCTTAGATGTCCCTAGTGGCGTGGAAGGAAAAGGAAAGTCTTGCTTTGTACTTTCCCATCGGTTAGCTGAGCCAGAGTTCTTGTTTCGGAGACAACTGCCAGATCAAGTTTAGAACTGTTTCCAGTGTAGTTGGATCTGTGAGACTCAGTCTGTGTGAGTACTCAGAGTCCTCCCACTGCTGGGGAACCTCTGGGGCCAAGTTCCCCGCCTCCTATTGGTGTCAGGCACGAGGGTTGTTCTCTACAGCGTGCCCACTCGCGACGGCTCTCGGAACTCCTACCATTTGTCAGCAAGAGCCTTCCCTAGCCGCAGCCTCGTTCCCGGGGCGTTCGGGTCCCACTGCATCATACCACGCAGGAACCGCCAGATGCCACGGCCGCCGCCGCCGCCACCACCACCACCACCACCGCACTTCACAACTGCCAACTTGCGGGCAGCTAGAGCGTCTCCGGGCCAACGCTCAGCCGCAAGCGATTGGACATAGAGTGAGGGGAGGAACCACACGCTAGGCACTCCCCACGGTCTCCAAGGATCCTGGTGCCCTGACGATTGGCTATGGCTTCCACCAGTCAAACTCTAGTAGACACCACGCCTTACGGGGGCTGGCCCAAGGCTGGCCCCGCCCCAGGGCTCCGCCCCCTTCGGAGCCTAGTCAGCGCTGCGCGGTGTTCCGCCTCATTCGCTAAGCGGGTCCGTGGATTGTCAGCGCGCTTTGGGCGACTGCTGAGCCAGGCGACCGCCGAGCTTGCGGCGATCCCTGTCAGGTGCCCCATAAAGCCAATGAGCCTAGGTCCCGCGGGGCAAGAGCAGCAGGCGGTTCCGGGCAACTTGGGACTGAGGATCTGCAGCAGGGGCGTGGATTTGGCGTCTGGACTGAGCCAGGAGGGTGAGTGGCCGCGCCGTGGAAGCGGCTCCTCCGCGCCGTGTTGCCAGCGAGCCGAAGACCGCGTCGGTGCTGGCGGGTAGGAGCGCGGCGGCTGTGGGAGGGCAAGGCATGGCAGGGGACACTTACTCTCTGTCAGTGTCCCGGCTCCCGAACTTCTGGTTTTCAAAGCATCCCAACTCGGCCCAGGACGTGGGCTTGGCGTTGGTGGTTGCCACCCATAGGTCACAGACGCGTCCCTGTCCCTCTGCGGCGGCGACACGGCGCGCGGGGACATCGGTGCGCGCACAGCAGTTCCTAGATGGCTGCGAGTGGTTCCTAAACATTAACCGGCGCCCGAGCCGGTGTGCGCAGCGAGCGCTGGTCGCGTTCAGGCTGAGAACAGGAGGGACCCGCTGGGGACAGTAGCAGGCCTCTTTCGTACTCTGCGGATCCAAAGAAAATGACAGCGGTGCTGCACGTTTAACTTTGGAAAGTAATTGCTTCCTGTCAGCCTTTGAATGTGCGCCCCTCTTTCTGGGTTGCTCAGATCTTCGCAGCCACCACAAGGTGTGTCTGAGGAACTTGGTTAGGACTAGCAGGGAGCCTAGGGGCCAACACCAGGCTGGGTGTCCCCAGCCTGGTTTGGTGGTGTTAAAGCATCTGCGTGCTTTAAGTGATGAAGTTGTGGCAAGAACAGACAACTGAGGATTCAAGGTTAGACCTGACAGTCTGTTTGTGGCCAAGCATGGGTTACATTCCCTCCTCCCACCCACCCCCCCTCTTGTGGTAAATGCAGCTTGATTTTTCTAAGTGCAGTTGCATGCATGCAGCTTATATTCTGTATGGACTAAATAGAATTCAGTGCAATATTGTCTTGCCATTCTTATTTGATATGAGTGAGAGCTTATTAAGAAGACCATGGAGAGTTGGCTCTGGTGCTGGGAATAGTTCTGTCTTTTAAAAATATATAAAACATTGATTTATATAGTAGATACGGATGTACAAGTGCATATATCTGAGGGTATGTATCTATGTGCAGGATTGACAGGGGAATGAAGTAGAAATATATAAAGGATTAACTGAGCCTTGAACTCCCTTTGGATTATAGAGATGAACCCTCTTCCCTGTAAGGTATATAATCCTGGATGTGTAAGCATGTCTGAATCCTGTCTGATCTGTCTGGGTCAGTATATGTCCGTGAACTTTATGAGCACTCAGTTCAATACCACTCAGGACAGATTCTGCGTTCCTGTTTTACAGCCCAGCTGCCGCCAGCCAGCCCATCTGTTAAAACATAGCTTGTACACTTCAGCCAGAACACTGGGGTGGGTAGTGGGTAGGGGACAACCCTTAGGAAAAAAAGCACACTACAAACAAAGCCCGCCTCTTGACTTCTATTTTCATCTATTATTTGGCTAGAACTCCCAGTTTTAATGAGGGAGGTTCAGGGAATGGTGTCTCTTAGAATGGAGAAGAATATTTTCTAATGTGATTGTAGCCATAATTTGAGGAGGGGGAATTACAGAAGAAAAACCACAATCCCCTGAGAAGAACTGTGGTCATTAGTCACCTCGACAGCAAGGCTGGTTTGCAGCTTTGCGGTAACATGTATATCACAAACTTGTTTTTTTGCTTCAGAGAATGCACTAAAAATAAATTGTTTTGAACACACACACACACACACACACACACAGTTTAATAGAAGTAAATAGAACTTTATTGCCAAGACTGAAGTTAAGATTGCCTTAGTAATCCTAATTATGCATGCCTTTGGGAATTTATACCCTGGAAATAAGTTCATATTTGACCTAATCACTAGTAACAGAGGTTCACAATGTGTAGTTTTAAAATAATAGAAAGGCTTTATCATAAAATTTCTGATGACTAAAAAGGTATGGGAGGAGTATTATTATAACAGCTTGTTAAGTTCCTCCTGGCAAGTGACTGATACTTTAAAAAGCTATAAATTCCTTTAATAGTATAGCTTCTTTTAGTGACAATAGGGACAACACCTTCAGGAAGCACAGTTGATCTTTTTCACAATAATTTTATGTTCTTAATTACAGTTTAATAGTAGTGTTCATTATAGCCTGGAGTGGTTTTAAGAACCAATCACAAGTATTTTCATTTTTGGTATATAAACATTTGGAGGAAATATCTAAATTTATGAAGGGTTATTCAAATCCTCCTGGCTTCACATGAATCATCCAAATAAACTGAGTAGTCCCATGGGAATTCAGTTCTTGTCCTAGAATTCAGTTCTGGGACCTAGGGTAGCTTAGGAATCTGCATCTTCAAGCACTCAAGACAAGTTCTGATACAAGGGACCACTGGAACATCAAGAAGTACTGGAATGGTGTTTAGGATATATAATAACATGATCTGTGAGCTGACATAACAATTGGTTAATCAGAATTTCCAGGTGGTATTTACTGGCCTTATAAAATTGATAGTTTATTAACTCTCTCAAGCAATGGGCCCCTCTTGCCCTGTGCCTGTAATCTTCAGTCATTCCTGTTCTGAATTGGCCCCAATTTTAAGGAAGTCTGCCTGGAGAAGCAAGATAATGTAATACCTCTCCTCAGTCTTGCTTCTCCACTGTCTGTTTCTGTACCAGTGATGCTGGGATGTTCTGGGCTGATTTGGCCAGCCCTAATACATGTCGTTCTTCATCTCTCCATGAAAGATGAAAAGGGAGCACTGTTTGTCTCTTGGTGCTAGGACAGAAGCATGCACATAATCAGGGCTAGCACAGACTTAACCAGAAACAAGTGTTTCCTTGGGAAACTCTAGCTACTTGGCTGACCAGCCATGAGTCCCACTCACCATGATACACTCTGAAAGTTAAATTAGATTTACTTTGAGCTGTCCCTCAGAAATGGGTTAAAAAATATTGTTTATCTGTATTCTTACTGAAATCAGTGTTAGTTTTTATTAATAAATTATTAACAATTAGGGTTTTTTTGTTTGTTTTACTTACCTTTTGATCCTGACATGTGCATTCTGTGTTTTGTTCTTCTATTCCATACTGATAAAATTGTCCACATTAGACTTTTAGGTAAGATTTGAAAGAGAATGGACCTATATCAGAAGTTGTCCTCTCTAACATTCAAGTTTTTTTTAAAAAAAAAAAAAAATCTCAGAAGTCAGAAATGTCACGAATATTTACTTCCTTGATGACAAAAGGATTCAGATAGGTTGAGACATTGAACTTATATAGTTCCAGATCATTGGCTCATCATGGAGACCTTTATGGAGCAATTTCTGTTTAGAGCAATACTTGGCATTTGATAGGTCACTTAACAATCTTTGGAGGACAATGATTTTTTTTTCCCACTTAGTTCCAGATGAGCAAACAGCAGCCAGATACTTGGGTTCTGTCTTTCATGTTTAAAGATAATACCAATAAGTAAGATGTTGGCCTTATACCATGAGCTACCTGCTTTTGTTCAGTTTGTGAGAACACGTTTTCTAAAACCATTTTCTTTCCATTTTTCTTTATATTGGATTTGACTTTATAAATTTTCCTTATAAAGTTAAGCAGCATGTATGATGAATGTTTGGATGACCCTGAGCTTAATCAGCCAACCTTGACATGGAGAGGCAAGTAGTTTGCTAAAGGTCACAGAGCACAATTGGGGACAAAGACTCCATGAGGAATTCTTTGAACCCACATTTTAGCCTTGTGCTATTTTTGTCTGTGGTCATGTTATACTAATACTACTGTTTCTACACTATAAAAGACAGACAGGGAGGGGAGGAGGAGAGAGAGGAGAGGAGAGAGAGGAGAGGATAGGAGAGGAGAGGAGAGGAGAGGAGAGGAGAGGAGAGGAGAAGAGAGAAAGCAACTACAGTAGAATGCAGCCTTTCTTGAAACTGGGTCAGAGGTGATTACAAGCTTCTATGCAACAATTCTTTTTTCTAAAAAAAAAAAAAACAAAAAAAACCATGGCATCCTTTTGGCATCTAACTTTCATTTGACAAATTCTTTTCAAGTGTTTGACCCTTTTTTTTTCCTTTACCCTTATTCCCACAGTGAAATCATTTTTGTAAAGGCTCACCTCTCAAGTCCGTCTGTTCTAACTTCCTCTAATACACACATTTCAACCATTTTGAATACCCCTTTGCATTCCTATCTTTGCTAGTCTAGTGGTACTCAGTTACTGAGCTAGAGAACCTTCAAAGCTTTAGCTTTGTGGATTTAACAATAAGGAAAAAGAAAACTTGGGAAGGTTGATATTGAAGTAATTATGATATGTGCATTGTCCTTGGTATCCCTGGCTTACAGTGTCAGTGTTATATTTAAGATCCAGATGAATGAAGGGACAGATGCACTCATCTGTGGCCTCACAGGCTCTGCTAATACAAGCTGAAAACATAGCTGCAGACAGCAGGGCCTGGGTTACACAAGAAAAACAAATGCTGAGCTCTGAAAAAAGAACTGGGCTGAGAGTGAAGGGTCAGGGGTGGGGGCGGGTGGGGAGGGTGTAGGAAAGAAATACCTCCATGAAATGCCAGGCAGGGTGGTAAGAAATTTATAGAAGAGTGGATGGCTTGGGTTCCTTGTGGGCATTGATTCTGTTTTATATTGTCTTTACAACCCACGCGCCGTTTGCTTTTAATAATTTATTCTAGCAGCAGGTCTTCCCCGGGTTGGTTCCTCTTTTTCTTATAACTTTTCCCTTCTCATCACAAGGTCTAATCAGAGGCATATATAACAGTGTGGCTGGTCTCAAGTACTTAGGAAAATCCATGATCAATATCACTACATCATAAACCCCTGACTGGTCCATTCTGTTTTGCAATGTTTCCTTCCCTGTTATATTTAACTTGGTATCTGGGCTCTAAACAACATTTTATTAATCTTTGCACAATAAGATGTCTGATCTTATTCTTCTTGGCTGGAAATATCTTTCGAGTAATCCATCATCAGACCACCATTGATCTAATGATGTATTTATTGCTCACTATTGCAGCCCTGGCAAGAAACCCAGTATAGTTCTAAAAATTTGATTAAAAAGAAATCAAGTTTTTGCAAGGCGTAGCCATCCAATTATATTAGGACCTGCCAAGTATATTTTATGCTAACACACACATATTTCAAGTGAGCAAAATGTGCTTCTTTTGAAGGTTCTTAAAACTTTTTTGCTATGAAATAAATAGAACAAAAATATGTGCATAATTGGAAAATTATGAGTGCATATCTCAAGATTTTCTTTTGAGACAAAGTCTCACTGTGAAGCCCTGTCTGGCCTGAAACTCACTGTATAGACCAGGTTGGCCTCAAACTCAAAGAGATCTGTCTGCCTCTGCCTCCTGAATGTGAGGATTACAGGCAATGCTCCACCATGTCTTGTTCCAAGATTCAATTTTTTTTTATTAGTTTATTGTATGTGTATGAATGTTCTGCCTGCATGTATCTCTGTGCATGATATGCATGCCTGGTGCCCATGGAGTCCAGAAGAGGACATTAGATCCCCTGGAATTGGAGGTACAAACTGGGAATTGAATCTGGATCTTCTACAAGAGGACAGTGCTCTTAACTAATCCATTTCTCCAGCCCCCAAGATACAATATTTTTAAAAAATTGTGCTCTTGCATTTTACTATAGATAGATTTATCTTTTTAGTTGACATAAAAACAAATATGATAAGAAGTAGCTCCCAGCCTAGAAATCAAAATAAGCTAAACTTAATTAACAAATACTAATTAAGTACCTGTCATGGGCAGACATCTTTTTTAAAAATTACAGTTGACTATTAGTTCTTGTCGTCTTAGTTAGCTCAAAATTCATTTCACATGTTAACACTTTGGGGAAACTTTTCTGTACATTTCCCCATGTGGACTAATGATCTCATCTTGTCTTGTCTCCTGCAGTCTCCTCTCCAGTCTGGAACCCCTTAAAGGCAGGGGACTATCTGCTATCTTAAAATCTCTCAAGAAAGCTTGTCAGTACATACTGTCTATGTGCACTAGGTGCTACAAAGAACTACAAATGGACATTGTTGGGGCTCCAAAGGGTATGCATAAAAACATCCACCCTAAAGTACAAGAGTAGCAGGGACAGAATTGTCCGACCAGACTTGGCCCTTCATAGAATGCTCATCCAATCCTGCTCCACCTTCAAAGTCCCTTTGCTTCATTCCTGCCTTACCTCCTCCCCTCACTACCTGCCTGTTATGACTTCTTGAAGGATGCCTCCAGCTCTCCCCCCTCTCTGCCATCCCCCATGACCACTCTTGTTCTTGTTCTATCCTGAAAGGCAGCTTTTCTTCGACACTTGGATCTGTCTCACTCCAGTCTTCTGAAGCCACTGGTGTCTTGGTTCCTTTCACTGTCCAGTGTAAGTGACCAGGTAGAATTGATCGGGAGATTTGGGGGCCTTTGAGGAGCAAAATCTTGATGAACCAAGTAGCCACTGTTGTCCATATTTACTGTGATGAGGAAGCTTTTAAAAATAATTATTGAAGTGTATTTTTAGCTTAGAAACTAGGTTTTATAATAGTTTTCAGTTGTAAATCCCTTTCCTAGAGGAAACAGCCTCAACATAGCTGTAGTGGTTTAGTGGCTTAGGTAAGTTAGTGCAGGGAGTTGCATTACTGAAGTTATGTATAGACCATGCATTCAAGAGCTTATAGTTCAATTGAATTAAGCATAAGTGTCTGAAATAAAGCCATTAAGATAGCTCTTTCATGTTAGATCTTATGGGACCTTAGAGGATTCAGGAGATCAAGAACTGGGATTATCTGGCTTATCTGGGAAATTGAGTATCACTTAATATATGTGCTTTATTCTTGAATCTTCCAAGAAGACATAGAAAGTTGAACAGTTTAAATCCAGAGGCATTTATATGCTCACGGCCACTGGGAAGATGAGCTACGTAAGCTCAGACACTGGTTTTGAATCCTATGAACCAGGATCATTTCTCTCTGTATACAGGAGGGCCTACCTTTTACCCTTTGGATCTAGATGCCTGAAAGACATGAGAGGAGCTCCAGTAAAGTGCAGATTCCAACATCTGTGATACAAATAAGTTCATCTTCTTGCCTGCAACAAATGAGCATCCTCCCCCGTGATATTGTGCTTTGTAGTTTATCCCATCTTTTTCATGGATCTTCAATAGGAAATTTCTTCCTCTCCTTAAAGTTGTGAGAGAGTGAGTGGTGGTGAGGTGGGTATAGTGGTTGTGAGGTAGGGAGTGGTGTGTGTAGTGGTTGTGGTGGGTGCAGCGGTAGGGGCGTAGGGAGTGGTGTGTGCTGGGGGGGG
>JADRCH010000115.1:4538479-4549985 GCA_019843965.1 Rhynchomys soricoides | reverse complement strand
ATGGAGTGTGTGATGGGAGTGTCAGTAGTGATGGAGTGTGTGATGGAGGTAAGTAGTGATGGGGAATGTGGGAAGTTTGGAAGGTAGAGCAGGGTGAATATGATCAAAATACGTTATATACATATATGATGGTGTCGAGAACAAGTTTAAAATATTATAGTTTTAAAAGAAACGTTTTCCTCTTACACTTTGTGTGCATGCCTCACACACAGATTCTCATGGTCAGAAAGCTGTTATCCCTTAAACTGTTAGGTTTCCCTTCTTTCAACCTTTCTCTGAAATCAGTCCCTACCCTGTACTATTTTCTTTCCGGTGTATTATTTCCCCCTCTTTTCAGGTAAAACACTTACTGATAAAAGCTCTTTCATTGTTAGTATTACCATTAATCTCTTCCCTGTAAGTAACTACAATTCTAACCGTTCGCAAAGGACTTGGTACGAGCATTCCATGCAATTTTCTGAGGAGATATTAGACGTTCTGAGAACCTTATACAGCACAAGAGTAATTGGCTTCACAGAACCTGTTCTCACCATTCTTACCACACTCAGTGGTGGAATTCCCCTTTATCTTCTTTTTTAAAAAAAATATTGACAGTAACTTTCAATTTTCCTCACTTGTCTCGCTTCGTTGTTCTTTTTGATGTCTCGGTTTGCTCTCCCTGATCTGCCTAATTAGTTTGTATTGTTCCTAACCTAATCATCTATTTTTCTACAACTTTTCTGCTCTGGCCACATCTACACATTTAGATACCATTCACACATTGCTTGAGTTTCCCCCTTTGCTAGGCATTAATAATGATGACATTAGGTGAGGTTCTGATAGTGCCCCTCTCACAAGCTGAGGCATCATTAACTATTCCAGTCTTATACCCAGTTATAATGCTTACCCCATTTCCCAAGTAGTGCTTCTTAAATACTGTATTACATTTGTGCTTGCCTTTATGTTCTAAATTTATAATTCTATCATTTTCCTGTAGGGAAGTATCCATTAGACTGAAATGGTTAATTTGGGTTTTAAGCCGTTCTGGCTTTGGCATATTGTGAATCATTAGACATTACACCAGCTCATAATATATCCCCAGCCCCTGTCATCATCTCTTCTACACAGTATCCCTGTTCCAGCTCCTCTAGCTTATGTTTTATTTTGTAAAATGAGTCTATTCTCAAGCCCTATTACTTATTTCACTTTAAAAAAAAAAAAAGAAAGAATAAAAACAAGAGAACTCCACATCCCTGGGAAAAGTAAACTATGTTCTTTGATGGTATCTTAGCTTCACTGGGTTGCCATAACAAAATACCTGATATTGGATAATTTATAAGTAACTAAAATGTATTGCTCACAGTCTAGTGCTGGGGAAGTCCAAGAGCAAGATGCTAGCAATCTCTTCCTTGTAGATGGGGGCTTTTCACTGTATATAACGTCATATGGTGGACAGAGCTTGCTAGTCTCTGTCCTCTTTTGTAAGAGCACTAATGCCATTCATGATGGCATAGTCCTAATTAGTTCCAGTAGGACCCATATTCTTATACTGTCCTCTTAGGGATTGGATTCTAATGTATAAACGTTAGAGAGGTACAAGTATTAAAAACAGCAAGCAGTTGCCTTTCCTTTTGGTGGCACGTGGCAAGACGGCCATGCAGATTTCCAAGAACAGGAAGTCTGTTGCTGATGGCGTCTTCAAAGCTGAACTGAATGAGTTTCTCACTCAGGAACTGGCTGAAAATGGCTGCTCTGGAGTTGAAGTCTGAGTTACATCAACCGAGACAAAATCATTATCTCAGCCACCAGAACACAGGATGTTCTTGGTGAGAAGGGTAACAGGCTCAGGGTTGACTGCAGTAGTGCAGAAGTTCTTGGGAGATCTTCTGCATCCAATTCACAGTGACATGTGTGGTAAAGAAATGTAAGTCTGAAGTAAACCACAGGGCATAGAGAAAGAGTGACTGATTAAGTAGCCTGCCTTTGTTGTCATAGACCTCTTTTCGTATTTGTAACTCAGTCATAGCACTTCAGATGTTACTGGCAAACAAGACAGTGTTGAGAGCACAGAAAACTGGAACCACCCCCACCATTTCAAAGTTTCCTTCCGAAAAGTATAAAAAAGTTCCTTAAAAGACTTCCACTTGGGTCCTCACACGGCAGTCAGAAATGGCTCACATGCCCACCTCTCAGTCACTAGCCATGGATCAGGGCCCAAGAAAGGGAGGGATAAGAAAAATTAGCATTCTGTTAACAAGAAAGAGGTAGGTATTGAAGAGACGGGTACAGAACAGGCACTGCGAGGCATCTGTAACTGTCTGTCACATGGTACCACTTCAAAACTAACTGGAATTCCTCAGGATGGCTGCTATGTAGTTGGTAGGTAGCACTGATGGGTAGAAACAAAGGGGACAATGCAAACTAATTAAGGACAGAGAAGTAAGCCAAGATCAATGATTATTCTGATTACAGCCACAATAAACCCTAATGAGTTTGAATGTACTAATTTATGTCTTCTTGTACTCGAGAAGTATATGCTCTTTGCTTAGTGAAAAAATGATTAAAATAATTTATTTCTCAATAAATCTATCTAGTATATTTTATAGTATAAGTTTATATGAATGTAAACAATTTTATTAACTTTATATATCATTCTGTTAACAAGACTGATTATCATGGGTGATTATAACTGGTCATGATTTCTTATTTATGCTTTTATAAAGTAAGAATTTAGCATCCAAGAGAAGTTAGCAATCTACTGTGATCACACAACTAATAAGTGGCTAAGCTAGGATTCAGACATGAGTTCCCTTATGTGTCTTCCTACTCAACATGACTGCTCATTTTCTTGGAAGACAGTCCTAGGACTATCACAGACGGCAGAGCTTTAAGCAATTGGACCCTGCCCATCTCTGTTACCTCATTATTTATCCTGTGGCCCTCGCTCAATTTTCTAACCATATGGCTTTCTTATTGTTGGTATAATAAGCCAGTCTCATCCCCACCTGTGACCCTTTGCACTTGTGGTACCTTCTGCTTGGATGACACAGCCTCTGTTCCTATGGCTACATCCGCTCTACCCAGGCTTTTAAATATCTCCTCTTTATAACGACATCCAAGGGCTGTGCTACCTATCTGTTTAGGAGTCCTCCTGGGCCCTAACTGGTCCCTCCCCACTTCTGTTTTCTTCATGCTACGTGCCACAGTCTCATAAAATTTACTTAGTTCTCTAGTTTTTGATTTGTTGTCTTCTACCTGTATTTTAAAATGAATGATCAAACAAATAAATAAGTTAATGAATAAATGAGTACTTACAAATGTAGATTTCTAGTCTCCCACCTAAAGTAAGATGCCAATTGTCATTTGAGCCTGAATCTATGAAGCTCAGAATGTTTTCTTGGAAAGTTTGAAAACTAATTAAATCTATTTTTTATTCTATTCAAGGGCATAAGAAATGAATATTAAAGTTCTTTGGAAAAAAGATACACTAACTATAGTTATATACATGTGGTTTTAGCAGATCCTTATACTAGGAGCATTTGAATAATAAATTCTGAATTTCTTATTTAGAATAGCTTATTGACACCAACACTTTTAATTTGGTATAAACTGTTAAAAAATGAAATTACATATAATATAAAACTGAATTTTAAAGTGAGAGAGAGAATTACAGTTGCATTTAGAATGGTAAATTTACTTAAAATTGATTTCTCTGCGTACACATAATTTTCAGCTCACATATGTACTTAAATGACTCCTTTCTCGGAACTGTGTTCTTAATTGTTCCAAAGTAATTATGGAGGTGCAAATTGAAAAATAGCTTTACCGAACATGTTAACTCATAAGCAACTGGAATACATGAAGCACTATTTCCTTCCAAAGTCCTTTTGCTCTGGCTTCTCCTTCATTAAAGTGAGTGCTTTTGCAAATGTGTACAGTTTTGTTTTTTTATTGTTGTTCTATGGGTTGTTTCCTGCTAATTACATTGTAAGGCATTGTGTTCTGAGGCAGTGTGAGGTTGGCATGTAATTAAATTATCATTGAAGTTGGACAAAAACTTTGCATTCTTTCGTCCCTGTTCATTTTCCCTAGGCCCTTCCCCAGAGGACCTCAGAACTGAGGTATCCTGGCCCATAATATGAGTCAATACACTGGGGCTTCTGGTCACCTGATGTTCTCTTGTCGGGAAAACCTGCTGCTGATCATTTACTATGAAATACACTTCTGGCTAACCTTCCTGAGTCTGATTTCCAAAAATCAGATTTCAGTTTTATGGTGAGAAAAATGCATCTCTGTTTGAGAGGACTCTTTAGTTAGGGTCTGCAAGTTGTGCTTCTATGAAGGCTTAGAAACAAGTCAGAAGAAATGAAGGGAGGCTGTTTCGGTGTTCACGCCGTACCTTCTTCCCGGGGCTGTTGGTGGAGACCCCTCCCCTTGTCGTGTCTCACTTTATAACCTGAGTAAAGTTGGAAATACAATTTTGTGAGCGTACATTGGGATCTGGTGAAAATGAGACCAGGAATTAAAGGGCTGGGTTAATGTATCATTATTACTTAAGTATCATTATTATTTAAGATTTATAGGCATACGGTCTATGGCTCTTGGGGGCCTGCTTTTGACGGGGTAGTTTTCGTGTGTAATAGATTGGCCCTTTTATGATCAACTGAAGCTTTTCTTTTTCTTTCTCTCCTTTTTTTCTCTCCTGTCAAGACTGTGTAGGTGAGAAGCAGCATGGGCTTATGGAAAATGTATAGCAAAAGCAGTGGCAATGAGAAAGAATTCATAATGGGTACACACATTGCCAGAGTACCTCCCAAGTACTTTGCAGGGTGCCAATGAGGTTTCTTTGGCAGAGGCCAAGTGAAACATGTGCTTTACCATGTGTGAACACTCATTTGAAAGGTCCTTTATGGTTCACAAAGGCAGCTGCTTTTGAGCTGGTGTGGTAGCCATAACTTTAGAAATTCACTTAAGTATGTGTAGTACAAACTCTTGACATCCATTTGGAGATTTGGTTGCATGTTGGGAACTTACTTATTCACAAGTGACATAGAGCAAGAAAGTATTCTTTGTTAGGTTGTGGGGCCTTTGTTCATTTTCCTGGGGTTTGTATATCCAAACTACACTCTGAGCAGTGTTTGCAGTGTTGCATACATATGTAAATTTGAAATGGTGGCTTTCTTCTTAATTTTGAAAGCTATGGACAGCACTATTGCTTTGCCTAATAGAACAACATTATTATTGAGTTACCTTTAGGCATATTTCGTTGTATTGACAGACTTTCTTCCCTGGGATTTGTACCCGCTAGTGCCTTGATACTCAGTGAGATTTTAGGCTTTGCTACATTTTCCTTTATGAAACCTGGAGCACTTTCTGTGTGTTTCTAATCTGAGACTTTTGTCCACTCTTTTTATTGATTTTAATGAGTTAGCTTCCCTTCCCTGGGTACCTCAGCTCTAGATGGTACAAGCAGCATTGTTTCCTTTCACTTTCAACAGGACATGTGTTACGGGTCCCCCCCCCACCCCCCGCCTCCTCGAGTAACTAGGACATGATTCTTTCACTCTTCCTTAGTTTTCTATTTATTAAATGCTAATATACCTTAGCATCTTCACAGGTTGCTTAGAAAACAAAGGATGAATGCTTTGTTTTTAGTAGACCTTAACTACTATATTTCTAAATGACAAAGGAAAAAAATACTGCAAAACAGGATTAGTGCAGATAGCTTAATCTGGAAATCATTTTAAATGTTTCATGGGTACATTTTGTGCTAAATATAAAAATAATTGTGTTTCCCATGTGCAAGCATCAAAAGCTCCGGTTGGAAAACCACATGGTCTAACAAGTAGGTCACTATTGATGGTAAAACATGAGACAGGAAATGTCACAGCTAAGATTAGAGACCCAAGCAGTATGTCTCACCATGCTTACATTGGCCATCCAAAGCACTAGACAGGCTCAACAGGATATAACTAACTTTTGCCCAGTTTGAAAGTATTAGCAAGGATAGCCTTTTAATGTCTTATTCTCATTTGTTTCTGAATATTGCATTTCTCCAGTTGGGCAAAATAATTGACTGCTTAGGTTTGCACAGTGACAGACTTCAGAATGTCAATTAAAATGGAAGTCATTACATTCTATCAGTGTACACAGAAAGCCATAATCAGCGGTATACACTTACATGGATGGGTTCACTTGATGTTTGAAAATGTTAACAAGGAATAATAGATTGTGAACAGTTCTCACGGGTTCTCTTCCAAGTCTCCTTTGTCTTCATATTTGAAAGTGTGATAGCATAAGCACATCTGGGAAGGCGGTGCAGTTAGTAAAGCCTGCTATCATTTCCTTGTCTTTGGGGGCAATATGAGGAACATTTAATGTTTAAAGTGGAAATTTTCACCACTGGAGATAATCTGAGTTTTGCCAAAACACTTGAATATTCTCATCTTTAGGCAAAAGGCTGAGGGGGAAGGGAGCAGTACTCACTAGCCTTTGTTTTGATTAGAGACAATACTACATTGTGGGGAGGGGCTCAAACCAAAAGGGAGCCTAGGATTCTGAGCATCACCACTCCCTCATGCTGCATTAAGCAGTTGAGTGCATGCCCAAAGAGCCTGTGGTTATTTGGATGAGTAGATAGAGGCATGCCGTGATGATTGAATCTGAATCTGTCATTAGAGCCGTATTCATTTGCTTCCAGCCTAGAGTCCTTCACAAATGGACCCTGGCTTACGTACTCACTGTACTTTGAGTGGAGAGGTTCATTGTGTGAATCTCAGAGGCTTCCCTAGGCTTGTGTTTTCAAAGGTTATTAATGCAGATTAAAACACTCTATTTTGTCCTGGGAATATTTTGTGTAGGTTATAACTTTGAAGAAGACGGAGAAATAGAAGGAAATCTGAACAGAATACGTATTTTTTGAATTTATTTCCCATATTAACTTAAACTATGCAGTTCAGTTGGTACTAAATACCTTTATAATGTGCACCTGTTAACACCATCTATCTCCAGAACCCACTTTGTCTTGTACATGAATAGTATCACATGATCTTAACACCAGAACATAGAAATGATCTAGGTTTTTGTTCCTTTCCCAGAAAGGAAACAAGGCCCTGGAAGGAAATATACACTCATATCAACAGCAACTGCCTATTCTTTCCTCCCCAACACCCTGAAAAGCACCATTCCCTATTTTTGTCTCCATCTCATTTTAAATGGGACCGTGCAGTTTTTGTCCTTTTGTGTGTCCGAGTTACGTCACTTGATATAATGGTCTCAGCGCTTGTGCGTGCTGTTATATACACCAGACTCTTTCTCTTGAGGCTGAATAATATTCATAAGTGAGAAAAGTATAGATAGTATTTTTAGTCTATATTCTTTCTTCAGCTTAAACACACAACCTAGATCTTCATGCCTGATCCAGGGAGAGTATTCTGGGGAACGGATTGGAAATACAGCAAAATTCTGGGTTTTTTCCCTATCAGCAGTAAAAAGTCTAGTTGATTTTGATTGAAGAAAATGAGGAAGTTTGATAAGTGAGGTGACAGTTGGACCTTTCCCCCTTTACATGCCTGTCTTCAGCTATCACAGTGTGAACTGGGATAGGGTCAGCTCCTTGGCTAGACCTGGGTTGGAGAATGTGAGGTGACAGGTTTGTGGAAACATCCTGGAAAAGATCTGGGAGTGTCTGAAAGACAGTTTTGCTTTTAAATGGAGACTTAGATTTTTGGCTGTTCTTTCTAATTTCAGGGATGTATGAATAATACATCTTTAAACCCTTATGTGTTCTGTGTAACCACTTTCCATCTTATAAAATGAGTTACCTCTTTCTAGTTACCATGACATTTCTTTCTAAAGTCAATGTGAATGACCAGATGGTCAGGTCTCCTAGTTTTCTTTGACTCCAGTCAAAATGCTGTCTCTGACTTTAGCTCCGCCTCTGACTGGAGGTGATGTAGAAGGCCACCAGACTCCTTCCAGGGCCTTAGGTCTCTTTTCTGGGAAAAAGAACAAAAACCTAGATGATTTCTATGGACATGTTCTAGTGTTAAGATCATGTGATACTATTCATGTCTTAAGCCTATTGCCTGACTTCCTTCCTGTAAGTTAGGAGGTTGTAAGATCAGTATCTGATTAGGAACTTTTAATTGTGAAGTCAATGCCCAAAGTTACTAGCTGATTGCTTAAATTAGCATTTTGGCTTACTATTAAACCTGTGTTGCATTGAAGAACTCAATTAAATGTGTCTGATCCCAAAAGGATAGCCAGTATGTTTCATACTTGAATGCAAGAAGAAGCAAGACTATTTTTCAGCTGTGTTGGGTGACTGGAGTCACTGGGGTATGGAGGGTTTAGTTTCATAGGAAAATAAAGAGGGGAAATTCAATATGCAAACATGTAACCAGAACCCAGTGAGGATTCACATAATTAGTTACTTCTGTCCCCTCATGTATGAAATATAACACCAGTGCTTGTAAGCCAACTTTGGTATGAGAAGAAGCACAAACAAAAAAGTTGTAAGAGCCACCCTATCACTTTCCTAGAGGCCTAAGGGAAAGGTCATTACAGTTCTAAGCGAGATGCAGCTCTTTAATGATTTATCAGAGTCTTTTGGATAGGCAATATTGGTAGGATCTTTAAACTAACAGAAAACAACTTAGATTTGATAGGTTTTCTTCCTGCTAACAAAATCTGTTCCAAGGAAATATTGAAAAGTTAGATAGTGTTCCTTTTGCACAGACATAGACATAGCCAACCAAGTTCATTTCCTACGAAGGAACTATCCTTAGCTTTTGTGAAGCTCTGTAGTTAGGAGAGTAGTTAGCCTCTGGAAGGAATGGGAAGCTTTGGTATCTCAGGGGGGTCTTTTTAAAAAAGAGGGATTTTGATGGGGACAGTGTGACCAGGAAGATTCTGGAGGTCATCTTTTGGTCCTATTGTTCTTTATTTTAAAACCTAGTAAGTTATTGTGTAAGTACTTTAGGAAATGTTACATGTAGATAACCAGATACTCCTGTCTAGAAATAATTTCTTTTAAATGTTTGACTGTCCTTAATAACAGCTTTGTCATCAGACCAGGTTGTCTGGCTTCTGTCTGGCACATGACTTTGTCACTGCTACCCTGGTACTACACAACCTGGAGTTCAGTTGCTACCCTCAGGCTGGCACATACGGAAAACCGTGTTGAAAGCAAAGAGTCCAGGTGATAAAGACTAAATTTAGAAATCTTTTATTCTCCACATAATAAACTGCAGTTTGTTTCTTCTTCCCACACAAAGTAGAGCTGTCCAGGAGAATGACCATGAAAAGACATGACCCCATCACATCCCTCTGCGTACAGCTGTTAAGTCTCCTGAATGCGATTTGTATGTGATGAATAATTTTGCTTTGAGATAGGCTTCTTGACATTACCCAGCATTATGTCTAACACAGAGTAGGTTCGCTCAACTCCCATAGTGGATTCACACTTCTTAGTAACCACAGGAGACACTCACTCACCAAGTAACCCTCCTTGGTTATTCACTTGGGGCCTTCTGAAAGGAAACCTTCTCTGAATCTACAGGGTTATAAATGTGACCTTAGACATTATTCAGGAACCCTTCAGCAGTTGGAAACTGAGAGCCAGTGCCTTTTAAGCACAGGGCCCATTGCTTCCTTTAATTTGTGGGTTGGACAGGGTAACTTAGATTCAAGTTTTCAGAGCAGAGTTTACAAGATTAACCAATGAAGACATAACAACAACAACAAAAACAAAACTGGAATTTTAACCAGTGTCATTCATTCATTCATTTTTACATTCTGAGTCAGTGTGTGTGTGTGTGTGTGATGGTGTATGTATAGAAGTCAGAGGACTGCCTGTAGGAGTCAATTCTCTCTTTCTTTCTCCTATGTGGGTTCTGGGGATCAAATTCAAGTCACCAAGCTTCTTTATAAAACCTTTTTTTAAAGATCGTAGGCACCTTTATCACTGAGCTATCTCATAGACCCTCAGTTCATTTTTAGTCCCACAAAATAATAAAAATTAAAGTAACACATAGATGAATTGACGTTTGCCCTTCCCCATAATGTGTTAAGTGAGTGGGAGGGTGTTACAGTGAGACTTTCCCTGAATATGCAGTGTTTGCGGTTTATTCCCTCACTTGTTTTGCAGGACACTGTGCTGGATTTATACAGTCCAACTAGGTCAACTTGTAGAATGTTACATATTCCCAACTGTACAACATGATGATAGCAGCAGAATACATCAAAAATAACAACCAAAGCCAGGTGAAGTGGCATACACCTTCAATTCTGGCACTCAGAAAGCAGAGACTAGTGGATCATGGATCTCTCTGAGTTCTAGGCCAGCCTGGTCTACATAGCCAGTTCCAGACCAACCAAGACTACATGGCAGGACCATATCTCAAAGGAAGGAAGAAAAGAAGAAAGAAGGAAGGAAGGAAGGAAGGAAGGAAGGAAGGAGAAAGACCAATATAAAATATAATGGAAGATGTTATGTTTTGTGCAAGCACCAATAAGCAATACAAAAAATGGAAATGACATTTTATTCTAAGATAAGTTGCTTATTATCCAAATTATTAGTTAAACATGATAACAATCCAATCATATTTTATAAATTGATCCTTACACCTCAAAACTGATATAGCTATTTGAAATATAGCTATCATTAAGAATGAAAATATTGGAATTAAACTTACACTTTGCCTTGAAGCACTTCCTGATGGTATGAAGGTGTCATTAGAAAAACATGGGGTTTTTTTCAACTTAATGTAGTTTTTAAAATAATGCTTAATTCAGGAAGTAATTTGTGGGGCCTCTTGTTGTCATTTGGAATCAGTGTTATGGATTGATCCTGGGCCTTGAGCATGTTACACACATGCTTTCTCAATGAACTGAATCCCTAGTCCATCACAGTGAATTTTAATAAAATTTCATTAAACTAGATTATATGGTTTTGAATCCTCTCCTGATATTTCTTTTATATGCAAAAATATAGAAACTACTTATCTTTTGGACACACTTGTTGCCTCCTGGTTTTTGTCCTAACATAAGATAAAGTAAGATGTTGAAAAAATATTATTTAAAATGGGTTTCTTTTCAGAAAATGATATTGAAAGAATTTCAAAAGATGCTACTGAAACTCCAAAGAAACAAATTCTGTAGGACAGATGACATGGGGCCAGGACATGTGGAAGGTGTGTTTTCTGACTTCCTGCTCCCTCTAGTTTCTGTTTCATAGATGAAATGTGCTAAGAACTTCTGTTGGTAAGCCACTACTGAAGAATCCCTCAGTCAATGAAACATGTTTTACAAAAAAACCAACTGAGTGGTGTTTCCTCTAAAGCAGATGCTTCTTTGAGAAAAATCCCAGGGTGAAGTGACAAAAGATTGGCTCGTTCACTGTGTAGTCGCTATGAGCAGTTAATGTAGCCCAGTGTTGAGAGCGGAAGTACACCGTATTAATGTAGCCCAGGGTTGAGAGCGGAAGTACACCGTATTAATGTAGCCCAGTGTTGAGAGCGGAAGT
>JADRCH010000115.1:4440578-4538469 GCA_019843965.1 Rhynchomys soricoides | reverse complement strand
TGCATGAAAATCTTTTGTACCTAATGGAGATTTGCTGACTGCCTTCTTGACACATCTTTAAGAGTGGTCAGACCTACAGATAAGTTATATTTATTTTTCTTCTTGTGAAAAAAGAAAGTGTCCTGCATTTTTGTGATAATACACTACTTTACTACTATGCTTCCTAGCAGAGTGATGGGGGTGGGGCGCAGCAGCAAATATGTCCTTTCGAGATAAATGTGTATTCTAAGACTAGCCAAGAAAATAAATACCATTCTATATAGAATATTATGAAAACAGTTTCTGGAAATGTTTATCTTATGTGTGATTTTATTGCTTAAAAAAAAAATGAAGTCCATATATTATAATAAAAAGTTGAACTTAAAGCTACATTTCCAAATTAATGTATCATGAATAAATAAATATAGATTTTCAAAGGTATCAAAGCACATTCAGTCATATTCCTCTTGGAAAAAATGACCATTTAGGATGATAAAAGGTTTTATGTTCAGCTATATTAAAATAAACATTTCTTTTTACTTTTAATTGAAAATAGATTCATCTCTCATAAAATACATTCCAACCAAAGTTTCTACTCCTTCTAGCACCCCCTACCTCCCCTCTTCCCCAGATCCACTCCCATTTTGTTTCATCTTCAGAAAAGAGCAGGTATCCAAGACATGACAGCCAAACAGAGCAAAACAAGATACAATAAAAACAAGGTGAAAGCCCTCATATCAAGGCTGGACAAGGCAACCTAATGGGAGGAAAAGAGTCTCAAGAGCAGACAAAGATTCAGAGGAGTCTCTCAAGAACACTAAGCTAACAGGCTTACCATGCCTGTGCTTGCCATTTCAGTCCCCATAAGCCCATGTTAGCCCTTAGTTGATTTGGTGAATTAAGTTCTCCTGGTTTTCTATGTCCTCTCTGACTCCTGAAGTCTTTCCTCCCACTCTTCCACAGGGTTTCCAATCTCCAAGGGAAAGAACCCAATGGAGAGCTGGAATCAATCTCTCTCTCTCTCTCTCTCTCTCTCTCTCTCTCTCTCTCTCTCTCTCCCCTCCCCCCTCCCCTCTCCCCTTCTCTCCTACCCTCTACCCCCTCCCCTCGCCCCTTCTTCCCTCTCCTCTCTCTCTCCTCTCTCTCTCCTCTCTTTCTCCTCTCTCTCTCCTCTCCTCCTCCTCCTCTTCCTCCTCCTCTTCCTCCTCTTCCTCCTCCTCCTCCTCCTCCTCCTCCTCCTCCTCCTCCTTCTTCTCTCTCTCTCTCTCTCTCTCTCTGATTAAAGTCTGGCTGTGGGTCTCTGAACCCACTCCCTTTTGCTGCCAGAGGAAGGCTCTCTGTTGATGACTGGACAAGGCACCCATCCAAGGTCTCTGGCCAATCCAGTCTCTGGAAGTATAGTGCTTCGGCCCCCTCTCATGACGTGACCCTCAAGTTAAACCAAACATTGGTTGACCATTGTTTATTTTGCATTCACTTCATGCTTTGTGATTCTGATGTGTAACATTTATCAACATATCTGTATATAGACACACCACACATATTCTAAAGGTTCTCAGTGTTGAAATTTATGATCCAATCATTTTCCAAACTGCTGCTTTAGGCTAAAGGTTCTTAAACTTGTAGGGATAGGAATGAATCACAGGCTGCTTTAGAACAACAGAAGATACACACTCTCTTCTCATAAAAATTACATTCCGATTCTGGGAAATAAAATTTTGCTCATAATTTAAGGATGTTCATGTGCCCACTGATGGCTGTTGTCATAGACACCCCTTAATTCTCCCACATGTGAACAGAGATGTCTTAAAGACTTAAGTGACTTACATAGGGTCAGAGAGTGACATAAATAGGACATGAATGTCCTAAAGACTTATGTAACTTGCATAGCATCACAGAGTGGCATAAACTAATCTTCCAATCGAGTATGTGTGCCATTGCAGGCATCGGTCTGTTTCCTAAAGATGCACATATAAAATGGGACTCCCTAAAACCCACTCCTAAAGTTCACAAGTCTACGGGGGACTTAGATATTCACTGATACTATTTGTGTTTAAAAGGAACTTGTATTTGTCTTGACCAGCATCCACTCACAACAACCATATGTGAGCTCTATGCTGGAAACTCCATAGGAAACACAGAAATGATAAAGTACCCCTCGAGAAAGTCAGATCCCACTTACTCGCCTGGGTGTTCAATGCTATTTCTAATACACCTTTTGTATTGTTGAGCCTTGTGGCCCTTCTCACTGGGGTTCTGCAGCTGTGATTCATCTATACACTAAATGATGTTTTAGTAAAGAAAGGTAAAGCTGAGGGTCATAGTCTTTCCCATTTCCGAGCAACTCAGAGCTTTCTCTTTGGATTATGACCCTGTGGGATAAAGAATCGAACCTTAAATAAATTGGCAGATGGAAGAACACAAGGAGTACTAAAATAAGTATAGGATTTTATAAGTTTCATGATCTTCTTCCCCAAAGGCATAAATCCGTGTGGTAAGCTAGTAGAACAAATGCCTATGGAGTCTGAAATTATTACTATTTTTAAAGGACATGACAAGATTAAAGTAAACTAATTTTTTTCTTGCTACCCTGGTCATCAGTTGGTAGTACTCCTGAAGGTGATATGAAGTGTTTGAAGTTTTTCCTATAAATATTGGGCTCTGCATAGGGGCTAAAAATAAGCAGAGCAGCATGGGGAAATGGGCAAGCATTATTGATCTGCGTTAGGACTATTTCTGCTTTAATGTTTGCAAAAGGTACAGTGCAGCCTGGCAATCTATTTATAGAGAGCAGATACGCAGTGCTATAAATAGATGATAAAATAAGGTGGGTCCTCAGGTAGATTTGAGGCTTTATTAGGAAGTTGAACCAGAAGGAAGCTCCCACAGAATAAGTCAAAAGGGAGTGCCCATGAAATTTCTGTAGCACAAAGAGCCTAGAGCTGAGGGCCTCACTGGTGGACATGCCTCCCCCCCTAGAGCTGAGGGCCTCACTGGTGGACATGCCTCCCCCCTTAGAGCTGAGGACCTTACTGGTGGACATGCCTCCCCTCCTAGAGCTGAGGACCTCACTGGTGGACATGCCTCCCCTCCTAGAGCTGAGGGCCTCACTGGTGGACATGCCTCCCCTCCTAGAGCTGAGGACCTCACTGGTGGACATGCCTCCCCTCCTAGAGTTGAGGGCCTCACTGGCGGACATGCCTTCCCTCCTAGAGCTGAGGGCCTCACTGGTGGACATGCCTCCCCTCCCCAGTGTGTGCCACCTCCGATTGTTGTTGGCCCTGAATAGCTGCAAGCCAGCTTCCCGTGAGCAAGGGCTAAAGCCAACATGAGCAACTCCAAGAGCCCTCTGCCCTTTGGTCTCTGCAGCGAATGCTAACTCCCCAGTGGTGCTTACTGTGTTTATATGCATGTGTATGTAAATGTGTACGAATGTAATGTTTTTGTCAGATCTTCCTTTAACATTCGATTCTCCATCCCTTGTTTGTAAATAGTTGGAATATTTGCCCTCCAGTCCTCTGCTACTATGGTTTTCTTGTCTCCAGTGCCTCTAACTACTTATTCTTCTAATGTCCCACCCCAGTCACCAACCTTCCCTCTTGGGGACTAGTTTTTTCCTTTTATTCCTATTGTCCATTCAATTCATCAAGCATTTTTTTGTGAACATAAGGCACCTACTAGGTTCCAAGGCTAAAGAGCTAAATAAGATGGAAGCTCTGCTCTCCAGTTGCTCCGTCCTAAGAGGCTTGCATTCATTGTTCTGTTCTCTTCTCTACTCTGATTATTGATTGCTCCCTCCAGGCAGAGTTTCTTCTAGCACACTATTGTAGCAACAGCTAAACTCCGGGCTGGTGGAAGTTAATTTCGTCTTAAACTCCTGATTATGTCTGATTTACAAACCGGGTTGTAGAAAGAAGCTCACCCAGCCTGGGGGGAAATGGATGGGGAGGTATAAGTAGCCATGGAATTCTGTGTAGGTGAAGCATGCCACAGGGAGACTAATAGGCCCGATCACCTCTCAACACTTGAATGATGCTGTTTCTCCTGAGGCAAAGTTGTCCAGGCTCTGGAAAATAGTTTCTCTTCATGCCAATGCAACAGTGGGATGCTGAAATAACTAATCATCTTTACATTCACTACAGAAATAAACCCTGACTGACCATAGTAACACCTGACTCCAGTTGGGAACTGGTGAAATTGCTGTCTTTGTCTATGCCCATCTCTTTTGCTTAGGTAGTTTATACATACAAGTTTCTTTACCCATGTGAGTGTAAGGAGCATCATACTTCTTTCAGTGAGAGAACCACCAAGAACAGAGCTAGGTGGGTATGTTTTTCATAGTCACGAACTATGCCAATTGTATGCAGGCCAGGCTTAAGTGGTGAGGAAGGAACTCGAAAACAAGCATTTGAATATAACTCTCATCTTTATTGCTGAGTCTTCTGGTAATCAGCAGACAGGTGTTATTAGGGCTGAGATAATGCAAGATCTTTTCCCCGAAAGGCCGTGTGGTGTAGCTGGGATTCTTAACCAGTTTCATCACTCGTCACAGAGTTAGTATCTTCCTGGTAGCTGGCATGGTTTCCCAGCTTCATTCTTTAAATCCTTATGAGCCATGTCATTCTTCAAAAAATCCATCCAGCTCCTCCTCAGTCTTCCCATTTCCCACTCTAAATCCTTAGGAATGTGTCGCTATGTGCAGTGCCCATTCTGTAGTGTTCAAAGTGGCATACATCCAAATGATTACAGCTGTTTTCCTTGAGTCCCATATAAAAGGATTCATTCTTGCCTTCCCAGAGTGCCATGGTGGTGTGAGATCTCTCAGCCTAACACATCTAAATGTTCCTCACCCCCATATATACACACTCAGTGCCTTGTTGCTGGGACCAAATTCACCACGATCCCAAGACAAGAAATGGAAGCAAAGCAGCCAACATGGTCACTGCCATAGTTCAGGGAAGACTAGAGACTGGTGTGGGTGAGGTGATGGCAGCAAGGATGAAGAGAAATCACTTCAGTGTAACAGAACGAACAAGGCCTGGTAATGGGTGAATTGTGGGGTGAAGAATAGGAAGAAAGCAAAGATGACCCCAGATTTTAGGCCTGAGCATCTAGCTATATGATGGTATGGTGGAAGAGACAGGTTTTGTGAGTGTGATTCAAGCCACGTTAAGTTGTAGTGCCATGTGCACAGATGTAAAGTTCAGGTGTGTACATAGTTTATGTCTGAAGTCTTAACTAGAGTATCTGAACAGAAAGAGGTATCGTCTTTCTGACCCATTATGAATAACACTGAATTCTCAAAATTCGTACTTTCCTTCTCAGACAGTATCAAAAGGCCTCTAGTTAGGTCAGCTATAGGGATTTTTTTTTTTTTTTTGGATAACCAGTATTTTCTAGTTCTAATGTTTTCAATAATAGAGTATTATTAGCAGTTTTATAACAGGATTGACTTTATTTTTAAATATTTTTAATTGAAATAGAATTATAAACACCATAGGGCTTTTTAAGAGGACAACTTGAGAGACATGAGTCAGTACAGTACCTTGTTTACTCATAGATGGTTATAAAAGACTGTGTTCTGCTCTGCTAGTGAAGGGACTCCAGAGGTCTCTGCTTTAGTGATCCTGCCAAGTGAATGGGCTTAGCAGCATCTGCTTCTCCTTCATCCTTCCTGTTTCTCCTTTCTGTGCAAGATCTGGGCCTGTTACATTTATCTAAGCATTTAGAAGTATTGAGAGATCTGAGAGCCTTTGGCTCTGTTGATATCTAACTCAGTGACTGAGTTACTTAGTCACCCAGACCAATGGACTCTGTGGATTAGATCTGATCTGTCATACCACTTCAGACCCTAAAGTTGTTTCTCCTATCAGTGAGAAGCAGTTTATGAGAGCAGGCATTTGAGGGCGGGGAAACCTAGGAAACATGTTTGTAAGAGATTCTTGTTGAAGGAAGATTGATGAGGGAGTTATGCTAAAGGGGAACAGAAATAGCACAATCAAGGTTGCTTAAATGATATTAAAGGTCTCTTTCAACTCACTAGTGAGAATTTAGCTTAAGATCATGAATATTAAAAGATCTGTAACAGCCCTTTGAAAACTGAGCTTTAGCCCAACTTTAAGGTATTATTACTATTTTGCTTTGTTTCCATAATTTGCCTTTGATGGGACAGGCTGATATCTACCTGCTATGGGACATCAGTAAGTGCTCTAAGGAGAAGGTCAAAAGGTCAATGCCCCGTTTGTTATAGCTTCAGGATTAAGTCTTATAATCTTAAACGCTCAGTATATTTGTTGAGTGAATATGTTACAGCATACATGTCGCTTCTAGAAAAGTCTACAGTATGGAAACAAATAACTTTTTTTGAAACTACACCTTTACCTGAGGCTACCTTGAAGTGACCAGGTACCAGACAGAATACCAAAGACTAGGTCAACTTGAGAGACATTACTGAGGTGACTGGATGGGACAGTGATACTGTCATGGAGGTGAATTGTTGACTTGGAGTAGATCAATGTAGATCAAATCAGAATGTTAGGGAGAGAGTAGGCTTGGAGAACAAGGATGAAGTTTGAAACTCAGAAGCACAAGATGCAGGACTTAGCCCTGTATACCGACTCCCTGTCTCCAAGAGGCAAGGTGCTCAGGAAGTTGTGCTGGGCTGGATGGCTCTAATGGATCCACTCAAAGTTGGTTAGGGCATAATTGCCATACAAATGGGCATTGTATGAGAAACAGAAACCTGACATCTGGAAAGGGGAAGAAAAAGGACATGTTTTCCACACTGTCATGTTAAATAAGAAGTTCCTATGCTGTTGGCAATATTTTGGTTTTGCCCCAGCTGAGTCCCATAGCTTACAAACTTGCCAGTATTTCAGGATCAATATAAAAATTCCTGTTGTTTTGCTGACTTAGGTATTCACTGAAGGATTGTGTGGGAGGTGGACCTGAAAAGCAATTATGTGGAAAGTACAGTATGCTGTGTCTCCTTGAGGGCTGAGGAGGAGGAGCTTACCAGGGACCTCTGAGGCTTTGGCATGTATGCGTTAGTCCTGATGTCTGTGGCATGTGCTGATTCTCCAGCGTGTTTTCTCTCTCTCTCTCTCTCTCTCTCTCTCTCTCTCTCTGTGTGTGTGTGTGTGTCACATGCACGCGCACTGTAGTACACATGAGGAATCAGTTCTCTCCTACCATGAAGTCTAGAGATCAAACTGGACTCATCAGACTTGGTGCAGCAAGCCTTATCCCCGGAGCCATCTTGCCAGCCCAGTTTTCATTGTAATCTATGGCTTAGCGTTTCTTCATGGAACTGCCATAGACTTGGGGGCTTGTCTCTCTCAGGGAATCTCTGTAGTCTCTTGTTGTGACACAGTCTGAGGATTGACAGGGAGGGAGGCTGGTACAAGGGAATAAGTGAGACTTCTGTCATGTAAATGATGGATTTTAGCAGATTATCTTTATGACCACGTTCCAAAACAACTGGCTGTGCTTCTCAGTGATAGTAATACTAGAGTCTGGTTAACTCTCCAAGAGTCAAGTCTACACTGTCAGTGTAATCAGTATGATGTATCAAATGGACAAAAACATTATGGCTGACCTAATATAATTTCTCAAGAGATTAAGAGAGGAGAGATGGGGCTGGGGGAAGGGAGCAAAAGAATAATACTATCAAAAGAAGAAGAAAGGAAAGAAGGAAGGGAGTCAATTTGAGGTAAAGTGAGTTTAGAAGATAGCCTAAACAGATTATTACACCATTTCTACTAGAAACAGGATCTGGAGAGATGTTCAGTAGTTAAGAGAACTTCCTTAATCAGGGTTTTCTCACTAAAGCTATTTCATCATGACTCTTGAGTCACTTTATTTCTGTCTTTAAAGTCTTTGTTCCAAAGGTGTATATGTTTATGACTGGAAGGGATTGGGATTTTTCAATTTCAAAAGGATTTCGGGATTCTGCCCCCCTCCTTGTTTCTGGTACTAACTGATTCTGAAACAGAATTGAGAAAGGTCTTATATCTGTGTATTTGGTTGGAATCAAATCCTCCGAGTTGAGGTGGAAGAATCTAGAATCTTTCTCAAGGATCATGTCAAGCAGACTCACTTACTCTTGACCAAATCACTGAAAAGGATATATATCTTATTCCCCAAACTCACGGGGATGAGAAAAATCAAAAGCCAGGTACAGTGGCACATACCTATAAACACAGCTTTCAGGAGGCTGAGGCAAAGGGATTGAGAATTCCAGGTTAGCCTGAGCTACAAAGAAAAACTCTACTACAAGACCTACAGAGTCAACTAACCTGGGCTCATTTGGGTTCACAAAGACTGAACCACCAATCAAAGAGCATGCAAGGTCTGGACCTAGACCCTCTACACATTTGTAGCAGATATGAA
The DNA here is from genome assembly GCA_019843965.1 of Rhynchomys soricoides. Taxonomy (NCBI): domain Eukaryota; kingdom Metazoa; phylum Chordata; class Mammalia; order Rodentia; family Muridae; genus Rhynchomys; species Rhynchomys soricoides. The sequence continues at coordinate 4,530,099 of JADRCH010000115.1, read as the reverse complement.
GCTTGGTCTTCATGTGGGTCCCCTAACAATTGGAGTGGGAGCTATCACTGACTGTGTTGCCTGCCATTGGATCTCCTTCCCCTAACTGGATTGCCTAGTTGGGCCTCAGTAGGAGAGAATGAGTTTATTCCTTCTGGGACTAGATGTCCCAGGGTGAGGTGGGAATAGGGGAGGGATTTGTAAAGATGGAACTATGAGGAGAAGAGGGAAGGGGGGCTGTGATCCAGATATAAAGTGAATAAATAGATTATTGATGAAAAATAAAAACCCTGTCTAAGAAATAAATAACAAATTAGTGTCCCTCTGTAAACATGTAATCTTCTGGACTGCTTCATCTGCCTTTCTTAATTTCTTACCTCTGTCCTAGGTATGCATATTTCCCTGACTCTGGGCAGTTGCTCACATGTCCTATGGTCTCTGTTACTAGCCTGATAACAGTTCATCACACTGTTTAACAGTGAGCCAGTTCTCTAGCACCAAAATTCCTTTCTGGTTCAGTGGTTTCCGTCCATGCCCATGCCAAGAAATCTTGATGTAGTCCTGGAGTACAGAAAGGCATCCGGTCTCCTTGGGCAGCATTCCAGCCCCTCTGGATTGAGTCCTTACCACTCTGCCTTCCCTTCCTTGTCACATGGAAAGCTAACCGTGTATTCTTCCTGTCTTCTCATTCTGCCGTCTACTTGTGTTTCTTCAGCTTTGGCATTCTGAATCTGTCCTCCACTCTCCGAGGGAAGTTCTCTCTGACCGACTAGCTGTATTGTGCATTCATACCATGTCTGTTGCCTTTCTTCATCTAAACTTCTCACCACACTTCAGTGTTAGTTGTTCAAGGATTGGGCAGTAACAGTAACCACTATTAAGCTAAGCTTCTTACTTGTTTATTTAGTGTGTGTGTGTGTGTGTGTGTGTGTGTGTGTGTGTGTGTACATGGGTGCATATGCCCATAGACATACATGGAGAGGTCAGAGGAGGAGGGTGGGTATCCCCCTTCATCACTCTGCCTTATTTCTTAAGATAGAGTCTCTCAGTGAACCTGGAAACATCATGTTTTACAGCTTGGCTGGCTGGCCATCAGGCCTCTACAATCTTGCTGTCTCTGCAACCCTTGCCTCAGCACAGAGATTACAGTCCTACCTAGCCATGCACAGCTTTTATGTGGGTACTGAGGATCTGTTCTGGGGGGCGGGGGGAGGAAGCATTCCTCCTCTCTGAGGCATCGCCCTCACCCTAAGCTAAAGTGAAGTTTGACTTTCATCACCTATTACCACTCTCACATCTAGTTTTCAGATGGTGGTTCGGGCTAGCCCCAGAAAGTACTTGGTAGCATTCTTCATTATAAAGTGTAATTTTAAAAGCAAACTCAAGTAGGCACCAGTCTGTCCTCTGTGAGACTCCACTTTCATGTGCCATTGCTGTGAAAAACAGCAGAAGATCACAGTGTATCCCATTAACTTCATCTTCAGATACTTGCAGAGCAGATCCCAGATGTAGGTGTGGCTCTATGAATACATGAATATGCAGAGAGAGCACTGGACTATTGGTCTGGACAGAAATGTGAAGCTCATAGTACATGATGCAGAAGATGTTCATTCTAAAAGTCAAGGAAACAACTGGGTCAGATCATGCTCAGGGGAGATAACGTTCTGCAACCAAGTCATCTCCAGAGATGCTCAGTGAAGTGAGAAATCATTGAGAAGCCACTGCAATGTTTTAGGTTGGGGGGTCAGTTCTAAAACGCTTGCTTATGTTGTTTCAATTACCCTTATGTTATTAACAGATGACGATAAATACTCTCAGATTGGTTTTAGTAATAAACAGTTACAGAAGGATATGAATCAAGTAGTAAACTTTTCTCTCCTGCCTTTCATTTTTTTCCTTCCCAGCTATAACCAATAACTAATATTAGCATCTGTGTGTGTTCTTCTCTAAGTGTGTATGCAGATGCAGTAGGAACCTGTTACTCACATTCTTCTGGACTCTGGTTTTTAACTAATTTATACTGGATACCTTTTGTTCTCTTCCCACTATTTTTTTTCTTACTGGCTCTGTTGGATTCACCATGTATAAATAATCAGTTATTGATTTTAGCAGCTCTCTGCTGAACATGTAAGTAATATCTAGTTTTTGGTTAGCAATGTGTACTGGCTAGTTTTGTGTCAACTTGACACAAGCTGGAGCTATCACAGAGAAAGGAGTTTCAGTTGAGAAAAATGACTCCATGAAATCCAGCTGTAAAACATTTTCTCAATTAGTGATCAAGGGGGAAGGCCCCTTGTGGGTGGTACCATCTGTGGGCTGGTAGTCTTGGGTTCTATAAGAAAGCCAGATGAGCAAGCCAGGAGAAGCAAGCAAGCCAGAAAGGAACATCCTTCCATGGCCTCTGTATCAGCTCCTGCTTCCTGGACTGTTTGAGTTTCAGTCCTGACTTCCTTTAGTAAAGAACAGCAGCATCGAAGTGTAAGCTCAATAAACCCTTTCCTCCCCAACCTGCATGTTGGTCATGTTTGTGCAGGAATAGAACCCCTGACTAAGACACAATGGTAATGCTGCAGCAAAGGTCCTCCTGAATTTCATATCAGCACTTTTTGTTGTTGTCCCCCCACCAGGAGATTGAAGATCCTAGATGCATAGTCCCTGGTAAGAGCAAGTGCCCCAGTCTCTCTCAGAGTATGTCACCAATATGTCCTCTTTTCCCTTTCCTGTTTTTCTCAGGATCAGCTCTGCACATCCCCAGGCAGGGCCACAGCAGTACAGACCCACCCGAGCCCCCTGCTGGAATGCCCTAATGAAAAATGTGGGTGACTCAGAAAGTGAGGCTGTAGCAAGAATGAGTCAGGACCCCTTACCTATTGACTGCTAACAGTTTCTCTATTAAAGCTTCGTAATGATTTCTTAATTGCCAAATCAGATTATTGTTATGCCAGCATTTTGACCATGCTGCAAAATTTAGAATTGTTTATTATCCCATGTCTAGTGCTTCTCTTCCCCAGTAATTGTAAAGTCTTTAAGACTTGTGGAGAAATGCAGAGGCTTGAGGACCAAAGACATTGAATTTGGGGGAAAATTTTTTTTAAATATTCATGATTTCCAGGTTCCTCCAACACAGTAGATAATGGATTGCTTAAACAAATATGAACCTGCCGGGCAGTGGTGGCCCACGCCTCTAATCCCAGCACTCGGGAGGCAGAGGCAGGTGGAGTTCTGAGTTCGAGGCCAGCCTGATCTACAGAGTGAGTTCCAGGACAGCTAGGGCTACACAGAAAAACCCTGTCTTGAAAAACCAAAAGCAAAAGCAAAACAAAAACAAAACAATATGAACCTCAGGTATGCAAAGACTGAAATGTGCAGGTTCATGCCTTATGTATTGTTCTTGAAGGACCTGTGTAAATCTTGCCTTCTGAGTCCCCTCCCCTGGCTGTCTTGACAGTGTATATGTGGGCTTCTAACACATCACACTGTGCTTCCATTGGCAGGATCTGAGTAGCCATGGCAGCTGCTGAAGGCCAAGCCTTTGACTTGTTCCTGTTGACAGCCCTTAACATTTATGTCTGTATAGGTATTTCTCCATTTATGCTTGACGGATTTGTTTGTTAGGGGAAGGATGGGGAAAAATAAAGCTTAAAATTCAAGTCATTCAAAATTGAGACCCTATATGACAGTTTTGGCATATTTTTCTGCTAAAATATTAATTCTGTAGAAATATTCTATGAGAATGGCACAAAATTAGAGGGTTCCTCCCTCTCTGAGTTATGTCCAGATAAAATAGTAAGGATTAATTTGCTTCATCATGGAACACACACACAGAGAAAGCTCAGATTTTCAGTCTAAAATAATGTCTTGACTCCCATGACTGTGAAAGCATTGACACCCAGACAGACTGTATACAAAGGAAACTAGGAACATATGAGCAACCTGCAAAATAAACAGCCCCTCAATTTCAGACTACCTGAAGCCTCGTGAGGAACAGATGTAGTGCCCTCCAGAACCATGGGCACAGGACATTTACACAGTAGTGCATAGGTACATGGTGTCAGAGAAGGCCGAGGTGCCTGTCTCTGAGATGATTCTACCTCCAGCTCTCAAGACAAGGGCTGCATATCTTGATGTAGGTGGGAAGTTAACTTGTTTTGAGGTCTGTGACTCTCACACTGAATATTTTACACAGAGATTTCATTTTGGTTTATTGTGCTATAACTTACCTGTTGCTGGGAATGGAACCCAGAGCTTCATGAATTCAAGACACGGTCTCTATATCTGAGTTACACACCCAGCCCTGCAAAGCGCACATACATGCGCACGTGTGTGTGTGTGTGTGTGTGTGTGTGTGTGTACACATATGTTGGTGTTTCTTTTATCAAATACCAAGAAATGGGCTAAGCAGTCTAGCAGATGAATATCAACTTGCTTATTTTCAGTCTAGGGATTAGATTCAAAGCTTTACCAGTGAGCGTCCCTCCCAGCTCTTTCTTGAATCTTTATTTTGAAACAGGGTCTAAGTTGTCATGGCTAGCCTCAAAAGCGGTCCTCCTGCCTCAGTGTTCTCAGTAGCTGTGATTAGGTGTGTTGGCTAATTGAACTCTTATTTTAAACAGGGATGGGGAGAGGTATGGGATCACGTACCTAAATCAATGCTGGGGAGTCTGAGCAGGGGAATTAAGTGAGATTCCATAAATAAAAAGTGGGATAGGAGGGGGACTACTGACTCCTCCAGCATTCCTGAACTATTTTCAATTTTGTAATATTGGTGAAAACTCAGAAGGCCTATAATTAAGATGTAACCATCTACAGTACTTTAGAGCATTTCAGTAGGATCACATGTTTGAGATAGATTAAAAGGCACGGAAGGGGTTTAGCTGGGTTGTGCTGCCTCAGCTGCAGGTACTTTGAGGGAGTAAGACATGGAACAGGGTGGTAGACCCCAGCCCAACAGCTTACGCTTTTTATTTAGACACAAAACATCTTTTCTTCCCTGTAACTGTTTAAAGAGTGGACTGTTTGGTGAGGCTGTGCCCTAATATTCAGGGGAGATTGGAGAAGCCTTTCAGATGAACTAGAAAAATCTATTGGGCCTCATAAAGATTTCCCAGGCCCTTCGGGGAAATCACCAAAGTTGTAGTGTTGATTGCCTCTGAAGATGTTTTGTATTGGAAACTTGAAGGTGGACATTTTTTACAGGGTCATATTTCCCGGAATGCATTCTTTTACCTCCTCATCTGAAGATTTTCAGATTCTGAGCACTGCGGTGCTTTGCTTATAAGACACCTTCTCCTCTGTTTCGTGTGTTGTCCTTATGGTTTTTTTCTAGTTTGCTTTCTTGGTTTCAGTGATAAAGCATGGAGCAAAACCATCTTATGGAGGAAAGGATTTATTTGGTTTATAGTTCCTCCTCACAGTCTGTCACTTAGGGAAGCCAAAATAGGAACCTGTAGGCAAAAACTGATGCAGAAGCATGCAGAAGTGCTGCTTACTGGCTCGTTCCCTGTGGCTTGCTCAGCCTGCTTTTGTATGTAATCCAGAAGCGCCTGCCCAGGTGCTGCGCCCAGTGGGCTGAGCCTCCCACATCTATAACTAAGGTTTTTTTAAAGTGTCCTGCATCCTTGGCTACAGGATAATCTGATGGAGGCAGTCCCTCAACTGAGGGCCCCTCCTCCCAGGTGTGTCAAGGTGACAGCACTAACAAAGTACTACCAGCATAGAGTGAAAATAGAGGGGTCTGAACATGTCTTCTACGCCTGATCCTGGCACTTTGGCTTCTATACCTGATCTAGGGACTGAGATCTTAATTTAAGAAGGACGTGTCGGTGTGCTGCTTAGCTGTTGCTGTAGTCAGCATCTGCTATACTGAACAAAGAAATCAGCTCAAAAACTATTGGAGTTGGAAGGTCTCATCTTCCTGTGGTTTGTTGTGGGTTGTGGTGACCTGATCAATCTAATCAGATGGCTGTCAAAAACAAGAAGAAAAACAGATAAAGGCTTGTGGATCTTCCATGTCCCTTAGTAACTAACTTTCAGAGTTCTACAATAACCAAATCAGCACCCTGACTTGGAAATCTGGGTAGTAACCCCAAAAGCAGTTAACTAAAACATAGTGCTAATGCCAAAATAACAAAGGATCCTAACTAAGGAAAATGGGCAACCTAGGCCACAGAACTCTGCGACTTTTTACAGTTTTCTCACAACTGTGCTTTAGCCAAATAGAAGAGAGTGGAGACAACAGCTGGAAAAGTCATATTTTCCATGGGATTTTGCCTCGGGGAAATGCCCATTCAAACACCTGCCCATAAGCCACACTGCTATTTGCACCCTACCCTGCCCACCCCCAGGATATCATGGGAGAGAGAGATCATTCTCAGGCATCACTGGTGGGTTCTTGTGCTTCAGGCTAATTTAAGGTTTTTACTTTGTGGTGACATCTTGGACAGGGCGGTAGTGACCAAGAAGTGAGATGAAGGGGACTGTTGTGTTTTCAGCCCCTGATCTCACTACAGGAGAATGTCTTAGAGCTTTGCTGTCAGAATGTGAGCACTAAAGGAAGTTGGAAGAAACAGTCACAGGTTCTGATCGGACCACGTGCTCAGCAGTTTTTGGAACTCTTCACGTGGTATCAACTAAGCCTACCTAGCCCTGTGCCCCTTTATTGTCTAGTAAATCGTTTTCTCAGAGTGCTTCTGTCTATAGACCTAGTAAATTGTCCAACTTTTTATTTTCCACATGGCCTCAAGAAGGCAGAGCCTAGAGGTCAGTTCAGAAAGGAACAAACGAACGTAAATGTCCTTGAGCACTATCGTGAGGCATATGGAAAGTTCACAAGGAGTTCACTTGCCAAGGGAAGAACAGTGATGATGGATACAGGGAGAGAGAGGTACGGGTTAAAGAAGCTGAGGTACCACTTCATTTTAGTAAACACAAGTTGATACGACTGTCGAAGACACCATGGGGTGGTCATAATATAGTAGGAAGTGATGCTTAATTATCCCTAATGAGCCTTAAGGATTATAATTAAAATATTCATACTGGTAGTACCAGTGAAACGTTCCCTTATTTGAAATGGGTTACAGTGTATGTTTTGCCGGATGCTAGGAAGACTCGCTGAACACTCCACGCCTCTCCTCCGTTCTCAGCCAGAGGAAGACTTAGAGATGAAGTCCATGCCCTAACTTACACAGCTACTGGTCTGTTTCTGCACTTAGATTTTCAATGCGCTGGCACTCATCCTCCAATGAGAACCATGCCATCATCAGGAGGAAGAAGGCAGCTGACTGTTGATGAATTTGGATCACATATATACAATTACAATAATAAAGATTTGATTTGAGGTGCTCTTCAGACTTTGGGCTGTGAATGGCGTATGATGAAGTAATTTTCTACTTTTTAGGATGCTGCACGTTCATTTAGCTCAATAAAGTCATTGAGACTCATAGACTGGGGCTGAAACTATAGCAGAATGTAAACAAACAGTTGTCATGCTCTTATTCCGCCATTCAGAAATCCAGTGCTTTTTAAAATTTCATCTCCAGTCCCTTCAAACTGGCAAAAGGTAATTCTCGACATACTAAGGTAGCTGGATGATGACATGGCAATGTGACATCCTCATGAAAAGCAAAAATGACCTGGCTGTCCTATGATCTCAAGATCAAGGTTTGAAATTTGTGATTGTAACTTTTCAGCTTGTATACACTCGCCCCAGATTATAGTTCTTGGAGTCGTGTGTATTACCTGCTGATCCTAGGAAATGACTACATTAAGAAGGCAGGGGTTGATCTGTGTGTAGTGGTTACTTTCCACGGAGAGAAGAGCTTTGAGTTGAGATTAAATAGTGAATTATGATTTTACTTGGGGAAAACAGGACACAAATCTAGCTAACACTGAGCAGTTTTTCAGATTACCCTATTTCTGTTGCTGTAATAAAAATCATGACCAAAAGCAACTTGAGGAGGAAAGGGTTTGTTATATCTTACAGCTCCTGATCCTGGTCCATCCCTGAGGGAAGCTACACAGGACCATAAAGTGGAGGCAGGAACTGAAGCAGACATCAGGGAGGCACTCTGCTTGCTGACTTCCTCCCTGTAGCTTGTTCAGCCTGCTTTCTTATCCCACCCAGGACCAAAGGCGGTACTGACTCCAGTGAGTTGGGCCTTCCCACATCAATCATTAATCAAGAAAATTCCCTACAGACTTGCCTGCAGGCAATATGATGACAGCATTTTCTCCATTGAGATTCCTCTTTCATATGATCCTAGCTTGTGTCAAGTTGACAAAAACCTACCCAGGAGACCTTTAAATTATAATATGAGTATCTTGTGCTTGGTGTGTTCCCCTTCAGTATTATGGTTTGCTCTTCAGTGCCTTTACCATTTGGACATACAGCTTATACTTTAGATTTTGGTAGCTATCTTGCCAAAGTGAGTGTTGCTATGTTTCAAGTTTGATTTTTTTTAACTCTCCCTCAAATTGTCTTCTTTAAAATGAAAGTTAAAAAATCATATTTCTGAATCGGAGCCTTATTTTGGTATAAGACTTGAGATATCTTTTACTTCATGTTGCTTCTATCTGGGCACCTGAGAACTCTGGATAATGAATACTGAGTGCAGTTAACTAAATCCTGGCCAGCCCACTCAAAGCCCTTGGACTTCAGACACAAGTAAATCCCTGATGTTAAACTCCATCTGGGCTCCTAACTGTATTGAGTACTTGTCTTCAACACAGAAACTTAGCATCTATTCCTTTCCACAGAAGGACATTCTGGGAATTAAGAGCTCATGTTGTTAACTTGAGTGGCATCCTAGTTCATATATCATTTGCATCTTATCCTTGGTGTCATCTCACAAATTATAAGACTTTAATAACAAATGTTTTTTAAAGCTTTTCACTTTGAAATTATACACACATTTGATAAAAATAAAGCCCCCTTAACACTCTAGAGAGCAATGAACAGGATGGAAGCCATATATCCAGAAGGATGTGCTGTGTCACTCCAAAGAGAAGACATCAAAAACTTGCATTTCCCCCAGGTTTCAAGTTCTTTGTTGCATAGCTGGCCCATTTGTTGCCATTCTCTGAGATTCTCTAGTAGTTCATCACTTTCAGAGTCCCGCTGGTACGATTTTTCTTAATGCTGTTACTCTAACAGGAAACAGTCAGGGCTTCTCAGTGCTGAAGAGAAATCTTGGGCTTCCACAATGTTCAGTGTGCTGCCAAACAAGTGGAATTCAAATTCACACTATGGGCTTGTGTAAATTAATCATGGAGTAACCCTTTACTGCTCTATTGAATTGCTTCAGCTTCTTATGTTTCCCAGTACCCTGCTTCATGACTCACTTGGTTTTTCTTTTTGATGCTTCTGTTTTGTTTTTAAATAAGAGTGCAAGCTTTGGATACCCATTCATATTTAATAACAAGGGTTTGGGTCTTGTTTTTCTTTGTAGATGGTGTGGGTTTCCCCGTGCTGTTCTGTGTGTGGATCTGGTTTCCTGTTATTGTTGCCCGTGAATAGAAAATCTGTGGAGAACTTTGATCTTGGTCAGTTCACTGTAGAATCACCTGAGAGGAGGCTGGAATTTAGAAGGTCCAGATATCAGGGGGTAAGGGTGTTTACATGTGCTCTGGCCCTTTTATTAATCTTTGTGTTTTGGTCTAATTTGGGACTTAGAGACAAGTTACAGAATTTCTGTGCATCCCTCACTCAACTTCCCTTAATATTAATACCTTCCAGGCACGTTAAAAAGTTTCTTTAGAAATATAATTCTCTTATTTTTTTTTCCCTCAAATACAATCCTGGTGTGTAGACCAAGACATGTGAGAGGACAGGAGAGTGAGAGATGTCCACGGCCCACCAGGCTTTGGGCAGACATTAGTTCCCTCTTCTCGTTTCCACCCCAATTCATAATCCCAATCTCCACTGCAGCTGTGCAGTGTGTGTGGAGTGCTGGGGACATGTGGTCAGGCAGCCACACCTACATTCTCTGTTTCCCATTTCTCTCCTGTATATTCTAGGCTCTTACATTGTTTGTCTATCTCAGTCAGTTTTCTCCAGAGAGAGAAAGTAAAAATAAAAGACTGAGTGATCGAGCCAAGACTGAGAAGGGAGAGGAAAGGGGTGGGAGCTGATTGGTTGGGTTGGTTTGGCTTTGGCTCACCAGTTGTATGAGCTAGGAAGCCAAAAATTCACAAGGTAAACAGGTTCAAGTAAGAATTTAATCTTGCAGTCTTGAGATCCAGATCTATAGGGCACAGCAAGCAGAAAACTCAAAACTGTAGCTGCTAAGTTTCCTCTTCACTAGCATTAGTGCAGTAGTGGTACCTGTGCATTAGCTACTCTCTTGACACATTGATAAGTATACCATACGTTGCTATTGACTATACATACAACATTGCAAGGTAAATCTCTAAGGCATATTTATCTTATTTAACTAAAATTTCTGCCCATTGATTAATAACTTTCTATTCTCTGTGCTACAGTCTTGAGGCAGAATTATTTCACCAGGAAACCTCAGTTTTTGCTTATGACACCATCAGCTTGAGGCCCATTTAGATTATAATAGATGATCTGCTTCCAAGTGTTAGTCACATTACAGCAACTTCTAGAGTGGTGTTTGATGGAACAGCTGGGTGCCGTGGTCCAGCCAGTTTGATACATGATGTGCTCTCCTCTGCTGGTCCCTGTTAGGAAGGCTTCCTGACCGCTCCAAGCTTGAACTGCTTTTCCTGACATTCCTTCCACTTTAGCTTCTTTAAATGTGATGTTTTCCTCTGTTTAATGTGGTGGCATTAATCCTTTGATCCCAGCACTCGGGAGGCAGAGGCAGGCAACCAGCCTGGTCTACAGAGTGAGTTCAAAGACAGCCAGGGATATACAAAGAAACCCTGTCTCAAAAAAATATGTGTGCATGTGTGCGTGAGTGTGTGTGTGTATGATAGTTTTTTGTCAACCCTACAGAAGCTATAATCAACTGAGAGGTGAAAACCAAAATGAAGAAAATACCTCCATAAGATTAGGCTGTAGGCAAGCCTGTAGGGCATTTTCTTAATTACTGATTGATGGGAGTGAACCCAGCCCATTTGGTGATACTGGGTTCTATAAGAAAACAGGCTGAGCAAGCCAATAATCATAACCCCTCTGTGATCACAGCATCAGTTCCTGCCTCCAAGTGCCTGCCCTGTGTGAGTTCCTGCCCTGACTTCTTTTCAGTGATGAACAGTGCTGTGGAAGTGTAAGTCATATACATCCTTCTTCCACGAGTTACTTTGGTGTTGGTGCTAGCAATAGTAACTCTAACTAAGAGAGTGTGTATACACAGACAGACAGACAGACACACACACACACACACATACATACACATACATATATACATATATATGTGTATGTATGTATATATGTGGTCTGTGTACAGATACACATGTGTGGGTGCACATGAATGTGGGGGACAGAGGTCAGTGTTCAAAGTTTCACCTTATTATTTGAGACAAGATCTGTCATTGAACTTAAACCTCACAGATTGGTTAGACTAGATGGTTAGTAAACCCCAGGTAGTCTCTTGTCTTCACATCCCCAGGGCTAGCATTAGAGGTGCTCAGCCCTGTTCCCAGATTTTTATATGGGTTCTGGGGGATTTGAACCCAGGTTCTTAGGTCTTCTCAGCAAGCACGTTATAAACTAAGCCATTTCCAAAGCCCTAATGCCATTTTATTAGGGTTAGGATGTAAACTGTATTCTCACCCCACCATCATCTGCTGGACATCAAAGTCCATGTATATATATAATCCCTGTATAGAAGTCTTCCCTCCAGGAGAGGCCCTTGATCCTGTGAAGGCTCAAGGCCCCACTGTAGGGGAATTTGAGGGTGGGGAGGCAGGAGTGGGTGGGTGGGTAGGGGAACACCCTCATAGAAGCAGGGGGAGGGGAGATGAGATAGGGGGGTTGGAGGGGCGACCGAGAAAGGGGATAACATTTGAAATGTAAATAAAGAAAATATCCAATAAAATAATGGGAAAAAAAAAAAAAGAGTCTTCCGTCCAACCCTGTCCTGTGTCCCTGCGTATGTTAGGTGAGTATTCTCGGCTCAACAAATATCTCTTCCAGATACAGGTACAGGCCACAAGCCCTTTTGATATTTAAAAAAAGAAACAGAAGAAGAAACAAAGTAAGACATCCATGATTCAGCTCAAATCTTCGAAGTTCACAGACTTACCAGAATGCATCCTTAGGTGTCCATTTGCGTTGTACTTATTTCGGTTTTTTTTCTTTTTCACATATTCATTCCATTTGCTGTGTGTCTACATTGATCTATTTATTAGCCTATTTATTTGAATATGATCCCATACAATCTGAAATACTCTTAAAGTCTTCATAATGTAATTTTAATTTTTAAAATAGACCAATATCTCTTAAGGGCTTATTCCTTCCCAGAATTCACAATGTCTAGAGAAATGGTTTGTCCACAATAGGACTCAAAAAATTTCAAGTTTGCTAAAACTATATAAAGCTTTATCTAATAATTGCATGCTTCCACATGGTACTTCCGAGATTCCAAGTGTTTTAATTTCTGATATTGTTTCCTGCTCACAGTTGATGCTGTTTCTGAGATATTGTGGTGGCAGACATAATCTCATCTTGGACACTTGGGCTCTATCTGAAATTTGCCTATGGTCATATACCTTAGTTTCAAGCTTGCTACAGACTGCAGACCTTTGGGCCCCCAACTCTGTGTTTTTTATTTTGCATGGTTTACAGTATGCAATACATACCCTTGGGGAAGATTTGACAATGAGCATATTTCTGTAAATGCTAGTATTAGTAGAAATGCTTGCTGTGGACTCATGCAGGGCATGTTCTGCTAATGATTTAAACTTTCTTTTATAAGAAGCTAGATTTCCTTGGACAATCCATCTACCCCACTGTTGCATACCCAGGGACCAAAGTGAGTCAGGCATGAAAAATTCTTCCAAGGTCAGTTTCTTTCCCTGCAAAAGTATATTTAAGAGTAAAAAATCACTGTGTATTTTCAGAACCAAAACCTCCCCACTGAAAATTCATCTACATAAGAAAGATAGTTCTAGTAATAATATAAAAATATCAAATTAAACCCATTGCATAATTCAATAATAGTACACGGATCTGTAATCTTTAATCTTTTCTACCCATACCTCCCAAAATACACCTTTTCAGAATCACATTATGGTTTTAGTAAATGAATGATTTAAAATGAAAATATGACAAGTATATATCTCTATAAAAGTAAGCATCTAGATCATGCTGCAGTTCAAAAGCAGGACTGGGCACAGTTTTAGTACAGATACAGTCTCTCTCTCTCTCTCTCTCTCTCTCTCTCTCTCTCTCTCTCTCTGTGTGTGTCTGTGTGTGTGTATGTGTGTGTGTGTGTTCTTTTTCTTCTCTTTAGGAATGCTCTGTGTCTTAGCTGAGTGTAAGATATGGGCTTGAAAAGCTAACAGGAGGCAGCTGAAGCCAACTTCATCTTAACTCCACCGCCGTTGTTCTGTTGACCTTCTCTATCAATGTTGGCACTAAACAGACAGTCATTTGCTGATCTCACTCCTCACCGCTGCTTTTCTCATCTTTCTTTATTCTCCTTTTCATTCTGGGCTGTTTCTAAGATGTCCCTACTGTCCTTCAAGCCCCCACCTTTCCCCTGGAGTCAGTCCCATGCTGTCAGCTTAAGGATCCAGCTAGCCTTTTAGGCCAATTATGTATTATTCAGGCCAGGTTTCATATTATCCCATATAGTTTGCCAGAGGGTTAAAGGGCTAAACAATTGGCCAGGTATTTCCTGCCATCACTTTTCTTCTTTCCGGACACAGCAGCACCCTCTGGACCTGAGATTTATAACCTTGGTTGGGTCTGACTGAGCATTGGCTTTGGGCGCCCATGATCCTCAGAAGTGAAAGGAGAATTATTTGGACATTAGTACATTTTCTTCGAGTGGCTCTGCAGTTCTCCTAAAAGAAATACACGACCCAAGAATGTTGAAGCATGACTGCTTCCCAGAGGTCCCACCCTGGGAGCCCTGGCTAGCCAGCTCCTTCAGTTTCTACTTGATCCTGGGCAGGGCTTTGGCACTGACCCTGTAGGCCCAGGAACTGCAGGGTGCTGCCTGGTGGTTCCTCTGTGCACATTCCCTGCCTCCACCCCAGAGCTACCTGTAGATCAGTCCCTTGCTTTCTCAGAGAATAGTGAACCTCAAAGAGGAGTAGCATACCCCTGGCCTAGGAACCCCATCCATTGTTCTTGCCACCCCACCCCTGTACCCCCATGTATACTAAGCCTGCCCCCCTTCCAGAGCACAATCACGTATTTCCCTGCTACAGCCTGACTAAATTTTTCTCCTACTTTGTTCGTTCATAGTTGTTTTTACATATTCTAGCCAACTTCGCAATGTTAGAATTAGAGAAATAGTCCACTATACTGGTTAAATATGAGAAGATCAAGAGAGCTGAAGATACGAAAAAGATAAAGGATTATAAACTCTAACTTGGTTTGAATGTTTGCTCTGGGTCTCTTCTAAGAGGATCCTTGGAGTCCTGTGCTTCCTTTGCTTTGCCTCCCAAGGAGAGCACCAGAACAGAAAGCAATACAATTGGAAAGTATAGGAGTCTTGCTTCCTTACTTACAAGCCTCAGGGGACGAGCCTAGCACCATAAATCCTAAGTGGCAGGGAGGATGGATTTGAAACCCTACATAAACTGCCATTCTGGACCAAAGTTAGCTCCCCACAGGGCTGCATTCTAAGCCTGCTGACACCTCCGATTGCCTTTTCTGATACTCAAAGGAGAGAATTTGAGCCCTGCCATTTTTAGATTCTGGTCCTGTAAGCCAGAGTTCTGAGGGGCTCCTTCGCTGTTCCTGACACTTCCTGAGGAAGTGACCAGCCTGTGGATTCAGACAGCAGCAAAGTCTGATCATAGACAGACGGCTAGCTGGCTCCTGTCCCAGGGAGAGACAGAGATTCCACAGCCAGATCTCTTGCCCATTCTGTTTCTCCTCACCTATCCCCCACTCCTTCTAAAGCTGGCTTTTCAGGAGAGATTCATGTTGTCATTAACTGAAAAGCAAACGCCATTCTTTGTGAAGCCAAAGTGTACTCCCCATTGCAGTCCTAGGTGGTGCCAGAGTGGTGTACATGGCATCCATCTACATGATTCCCTGTAGTGCTTCCTAAACCAGATCTTCCACAGAGAGAACATGGATATATAGTGAAGGATATACAGACCACACCTCACTGTGCTCATTCACTGCTTAATCTACTTACCATCAAAGAGACTGGTGGTTGTGCCCGGGACAGGTTTAGTTGTTGGGGCCCAATATATTCAGACACATGAGCCTCTTCTCATCCATCAGGAGCCATCTTCATGTGGGTCTTATGGAAGATAGGCAACAGTTCATGATTGTCACCTCAGCTGTATTAGCAGTGTAACAAAGAAAATCCAGGACAAGATATCTATACTGCAGCTGTACCCCCCCCCATTGCAAAGTACCTTCCTGTGCCAGAAAATAGTGTCTTAGTTAATGTTCTATTAACTAAGAACATGGAGAGAGGTCCATGACCAAGGCAACTTATAGAGAAAAAAAAAAAAAAACATTTTATTGGGGGCTTGCCTAGCGTTTAAGAGGGTTAGTCCGTGATCGTCATGGTGGGAAGAAGACAGGCGTGGTGCTAGAATGGTAGCTGAGAGCCTTACATCCTGATGCACAGGCAAAAGGCGGACAGACAGACAGACACTGGGCCCTGCATGGGCTTTTGAAACTTCAAAGCAAGACCTAACAAGGCTGTGCCTCCTAATCCTTCCTAAACAGCACAGCAACTGGGAACCAAACATTTAAACATGTGAGCCTGTGGGGAGCATTCTCATTCAAACCACCACGGAGGCTGAAGAGCTAATGCACCTCCAGTACCCCATCTAGCCTCTATTCGACCCTCACTTGTCCTGGGTACCACACTGCCATGGCAGTTCAGGAGCCCTGAAGGCTACATCTTAGCATCACATAGGTGAGATATCCTACAAACCATTGCCAGAAACCATGCAGGTGGGGCCCAGGCTGCCCGAGGAGAAGCTGAAGCAGGTCTGCTTTGTCTTCAGCTCTGGGCAATGTCTGACTCACTATTGGTCATCTCAGGTGCTAGTATAAATTGATGAAAACCATGAGCTGCCCTCTTTTTCCTCCCCATTCTTGCCTTCAAAATAGAGCCATATTTGCTGTATTCACCTAGTGTTTGCCTCAGCCAGGACAGAGGGGACTGAGCAGGGTGAGAAGTGGACAGCCTATGGTGGGACTGGCCAAGGAGTGTCACTGAGCCTGTAGGACAAGGTAAACAGGCAGGTGAGAGATGATGAAAAGGCAGGGTAGTGAACTATTCTAGCACAATATTGGATGGATCGGGCTTGAATGAAATAAAAAAAAAATTGTTAGTTTTAAAGTTACTTCAGGCAGATGGTCTTATTGTTAGTCAAAATGAGTAAATCGTGAGGGATATTGTGTGTAGAGGATAAACAGGAGGCTGTTTTATAGACATGGGCTTGAGGTGCAGTGGGGAAACGGGAGGCTGTTTTATATACATGGGCTTGAGGTGCAGCGGGGAAACGGGAGGCTGTTTTATATACATGGGCTTGGGATGCAGTAGAACAGAACAGGGAGATGGCTACTGGTGTGTGACATTTTCAGAAATACCAAGCGCACCAAGGTGTGGTGCATGCTGTCTAATGAAGGCACAAAAGCATATAGGAAGTGTGCTGTGCAAGTCCTTGTGGAACATTCAGACACTGCCCTTGGGTGTATGTAGCACTTAAATGTGTGAGTGTGCTGGAGTCTTGAAACTTAGTGTGAACTGGAAAGAGAAAGCATTCCCAGAAGACCACATACCATTCATGCAGTTATAGAAAAGGTCCTGAACAGGCAAGTTTGTAAAGACAGAGTAGATTTGTGGGGATACTGGGGCTGGAGAACCAGAGAGGAAAGAGGGCAGCTGAGGAATATAGAGTTTCTTTTCAGAGTGATGTGTTCCAAACTGATTACTGTGATAGCTACACAACTCTGAGTATGCCACAGTCCAGCTGATGTGAGTGAGTTACGTAGCTCACAAAGTATCTCTCAATTTTTAAAGCCAAAGCACATGACTGTATCTTGTTCAAACTGTAGCTATTTACTTAACTGAAAATAAACCCGGAAATACACTATGCAGCTTACATCCGAGCTTTAGCTCCTGAGTATCCATGTGGATAGACTTCCTTATAAAGAGGAGACATTCAGAGATGTAGATGGCTTTGATTTAGGAGGTAGGGAACAGCTTAAGGAATAGTTACGTTATCCTCATTTGTTTGTAGTGAGCTTTTGAAAGTAACCTTGTAAGTTGCATTGTTTGGTCCATTGAACCACCTTTCTGTTGCTCACTGCTTAAAATATAAGTTCTCCTATAGCCAGGAGTTGAAAGGGTAGAATGGAAGAGCCAGGGTGGAATGTGGTTCTTTGGTAAGGGAAGGGATTTACACTGATAAAAGAATTTCAACTAGGTCTACAATTTTCTTCAACCTAAAAAAGTACAACTGTATAGACAGTCAAACCAGGTATTGTGATCACTTGGTCGTCCTTAGGATTCACTGGAATGGGATGGAAGAGTCTGAGGTATCCTAAAACTTAGACCGGTGCTCTCTACCAGGCAATAATAAGGAAGGAAGGTGGCAATCAAAGTAGATGTGCTTTCTAGAAACAGTCTTAGACAGTTCATGACACACACTGAGGGTGCTCCAGTGCTTGGCTTTTGAGTGTTGTGACAGTCAAGCAAGAGTAGTCAAGGAACAAGCATAGTCCTTATAAAATGAAAAGGCATGAATCTGGCAACCTGTGGTGACACAGTCACTCTAATCATATCTTTGATGTGACCCCAATTCAGGACTCTGGTAATGTTAGCTTAAATATATTGCGGGTACTTTTCCTTTATTGCTTAAAGAAAAATAAAAAAAGCCTTAGAAAGTCCTCTGCCAGCACTGTGTGGTGGGAGGGAAAGTTTGTACGGGCAGAAACAAAAAGCTGTCTTCCACTAACACCGCATGTTACACCTCAGGTTTCAAGAGAAACTGTTATTCCCCCAAGCTTCCCAGATCCATTAATATGCCACATTGTTTCTTTCCACTGGAGTATTTAAAGAAAGTAGACTCTGGGAAGCTGTGTCCAAATATGGTTCTTATAGCTACAGCAGAAACTAATTTTACAGGTGTCCGATGTCTTCTCTTGTTGTGTTTACATGGCCTCCTCCATCAAAACCAGAGACTATGCTGTCCATAAAGTAGGCAGCAGGCCTGAGATGCTCGTGCCGGGAAAGCTGGTTCCCAAAGAGACACAGGTTTGCTTGGTGCTTTTTACAGCTTTGGTGGAGTAAATGGGGAACACCAAGCCCCTTGACTCAGGAAAGTTCCATTCTTCTGGAAAGCTTTTCACTCACAGGACGTTGACTGTCCGGAAATGCCCTGTGTCCTAGTTAGGGTTCTGTTGCCATAATAAACTCCAAGGTAAAAGCAACTTTGGGGAAGAAAGGGTTTATTTCTTCTTATGACTTACAGCCCATAATGAAGGGAAGTTAAGGCAGGAACTCAGACAGGGAAGGAACTGAAGCAGAGATCATGAAGGAACACTGCTTACTAGCATGTTTTCCATGACTCACTAAGCTTGCTTTCTTATACAATCCAGGACTGCTTGCCCAGGGTGGGGGCACCACCAACAGTGGGCTGGACCCTCCCCCATTACTCATCAATCAAAAAAAAAATACCCCACAGATTTGCCTACAGGGCAATCTCAGGGAGACATTTTCTTAATTGAAGATCTTTCTTCCCAGGTGACCCTGGTGTATGTCAAGTTGACAACTCTAACCAGGGCACTCTGGATGAGGGCATTGTTTGCTACTGGAGTGTGAGATGCTGTCCCTCAGAAGCACATGCAGTGTAAGGAAGGTGTGCATTAGGTTGTGGTTTTTTCTGCAAGCTCAGCAGCACACTAATAATCAGCTTGAAGAATGTTAACGTCATGTCAGTCTAGTGCAGCAAAAAGCTTGACTGCTTATGAGGGAGAAAATAATACACAGTCACAGTAGCTACCAGCCACTCTTGGCTTAGGATCTGGGTCATAAGCAGCGTATTCCAAACCCACAGATATTCTAAAATAAATTTTAGCCCATTTTCCAATCCTTTTTCTCAACAAACATGCTAACAAGCAGCAACACAGGAAACATTAGTCTCATCCCTTCCCCAGTTCCTTAATCTACCGGAGTAGGCAAAGGGTGGCTCTAGATAGTCCCCAGATGAAACTCAGTTTGCAAGCTAGAACCCCAGAGGCCCACCTAGCCATTGGTGATTTATTTTATCTGGCCATAATGAGTTTTTAAATACATTCGTATAAGCTATGATCATCTATAACTCAGCTTTCTACATACCATCTGTGTTTCTGGCTTCTCTCAGAATTCAGAAGACCAGTCTCTATGCCCATGAGGCCAGTAGGTGGTGCTTCCTACAGTATGAAGGCAAGCTTTGCCTCCTGGCTAGTGGAGTTCCCACCAAGATCTCATGTGTCAACTCCATTGTCTACTGGGTTCTATAGCATTTAAGGTTGCAGCCCTCAATATGACAAGGAGCCCAGAAGAAAGATTTTGCTATCTTTACAGAGAGCCATGGTGACAGGTGTTTGTCAATCAACTATTAGTTGGATCTGCTGAGGAACAAGATTCTCATTCCTGCACAAGAGTTTTACAATCAGAGGCAAGTGAAATGAGTTTGGCCTACAGGATTGCATTTCCTTTTCTGATAAGGAATGAAGATAATTGGAAACATGTAAGAAAAGTACAAATGGAAGACACGTATCCCAGCCTCTGATGCAGCCCTTTCTCCCATGTGGTATTGAGTTTCTTAAAGAGTGTTGTTTTGTTTTGTTTTGTTTTCTCGGTAATGGAAAATGAACTCAGAGCATAGTGTAGGCTAGATGGTTGCTCATTCACTGAGCTACATCTCTAGCCCCTGTTTCTTCACCTGAATGATGGATATATACAATCATACATGGTAGACCCCAGAACTATTAAACCAAACCATTGCTTTTGCATAGGGCTCTTTGCCTTTGCCCCCACCACACCCCCAGGTGCCCCAATCTCTTCCTGGTCTTTGTCCTTTAGATTTCTATATGCCCATTCCCCAGCCCCATTCTTCACCTGAAAGATGTGTGAATATCATCACACATCACCTCATTCTGCATGCATTCATTCAACAGAGTTCACAGAAAGTAGTGGGCATAGAATGTGTTTAGAGTTTTCAAGTGTAGGTCTATACCTGGACTTTATTTTCCTCAGCTACACTGTAAGCTCATATTCACAAACACCTCAAAGTCTGGTATACTGTGGATACTCACTGTGAGCTTTTATTATTTATTAAATATCAAATTTTTGCCAGGCTTTATGCTAGACCTTTAGAAATAAAAAATATAACAACATGTGGATCATGCCCTAAAGAGATTAAGTCTTGGGCTGGTGTGATGACTCAGCAGGAGAAAGCACTTGCTAAGGGAGCCTGCTGGCCTGAGTTCAATCCCCAGAACCCATGCAGAGGTGGAGAGAGAGAAATGATGTCTCAAAGTTGTTCTGTAAAACCTCTATGGATGTGCTTCATCACACACAGAATGTCCACATGCATTACACACACACACACATACACACACACACACACACACACTAAAAAAAAAACCAAAAACATTCTTTAAAAGATTCATTCTTACTAAAGAAAAAAATTCTAGATTTGTGGAATCAATTACAGAAAACTTCTCAAGATAACTACACTGCTGCTGAAGCATAGACCCTGAAGTCTATTTACCTAGATAGGCTGGTAAAGTCACAGCCTATTGAACATCATATCAAATTAAGGAATGTTTAATGTATGACACCGACCTTTAGAAATATGTATGCTCATACATAACAAATATGACAGAGGTGACAACAGTTTGCAACAAGATGCTTTCTTCAGACAGTTCTACATTAGACTTTTAAAGTGAAGTCCATGAGATGTGGAGAATTACCTCATTAACAATAGAGTGAGAGTCACTTCCATTTCTTTCCAGTGTTCGGGATCCCTGAAAGTCCATGGCCCCCTACTCCATTTAGGTCTGGACTGGGTTCATTGCACAGAATGAGGAAGCCAAAGCCACACAGAGGAACCACAGGATAGCTGTGTGTTGGGGAAAGAGGCTCAAGTGCACAGGAGTAAAGGGCTGGGAGGGGAATTTAAGGAGAATATGGCTTTCTTTTTGTATCTTCTTCAGGTAAAGCAGATAATCTGGCAACGAAGTAATGTTGTCAGGGAGAGCACCAATCTATGTATGATCATCACCATAGTAAGTTCTGAAATTGTCTTCTCACTATGACCATCTCACCCTTACCCAAATCACCAGCCAGCCAGGAAAAGTGCCATCCCAGCACTTTTAAAGCCAAACTGTTGCTTTTGCCCAGGGCTGCTTTGGCTTATTCCTCCAGCACCCCCCTCCCTGTGTGTCCCAGTCTCTTCCTGGTCTCCAGCCTTCAGTGTCTATATGCACATATCTGACTCCACATGGGACCGGATTATGGTGACTCAAATGGAAGTGGTAACCTGATGTAACTTTCAGGTCAAATGCAGCGCTTTGTCACATTCCCTTCAAACCACACCCACTGCAGATGTATTGGCAAATAGGTATATTTTGCTGTGTTATGCACACAAAGTGGAAAGACTCACCACAGGAGGAGAAACCCTAACAGAATTCCCGTTGGCTGCCAGGGGCTTTCCCAAAAGCCAGCCCCTCACCTCACTACCTTCCCTACCATCCTGCCCTGTGTCTAGCTAGTGTTCACTAATTCTGTGAATGTGGTTCCCTTGGCTTCCCCACTTTTGCTTCTTCCTCATACCAATTATTTAACAGTGCCTTGAATTAGGAGAGTCTCTGTGTTGAGGATGACAATTTATTTCTTTAACACAGGATATCACACAGAAAGCCCTGCTTAAAATTCACCATGTTGGTGGTGAGGATTGACGGAAGTTTGAATAATAAATCCACCCACTCCTCTCTCCTAGCCACAAGCTTCTTTGCTCTTCGCTGAGTCATGGAAGGATTCTTTTATCCTAGGACACATACACTCTTCTCTTGTTTCGGATAGCTGCATAATGCTTCCTTAGACACGTGCAGCATTATACATGTGTCTTGTCTTCTTTTTATCATAAACAATACTGTGATCAAGCGATCATACTTACGTGAGCATGACTATAGGATAAATTTCTGGAACTGAAGTTTCTATGTCATGAATATGTACTGCAACATTTAACAATATTGTTCTGCAGAAATTTATTTCTCAACCTACTGTGTAAAAGAGACATTGATTCCATTTTCTGTAAGTTACTTTTATTCGAATGTTTATTCACACCCTGACTTGATTAGAAAGTTACTAGGTGGCTGGCAAAGAAATAAAGGTTATCAGTAGATGAGCAGAAAAGATATGAAACAAAATGATTAAGACTGTTTTTTAATTCACATAAGTTTGTTTTCTGTCCCAGGAAACCTTCCTGTTTTCTGAAGACAGATGCAAGTGGGAGAAACTGCTTAACTACAGACTATGTTAATAAAAACAAAGCCATCCAAGTATGATCCTCATCACACCCCTATATCTGCTCATTTAATCCCAAAACATGCTGCCTGAGCACAGAGCTCTGTGTTCAGTCACGTACAGTCTGCTTCTTTTGGGTGGAGAATAGTCTGGCCAAGTCTGATAAACCTACCCCTGCCTGTCAATTTGACTAGATAGCAGGGTGGGCAAGGCAGGCATTAGCACTCATGCACTTAGGCCTTCTTCTCTCCTAGAAGCTTCTGGGAACTACCTTCAGAGTTGGGAGTAGCAGCAAATCTGGGATCAGTAGATGGAAACCAGGTCAAGGCAGTACTCCCTAGTGAGTATGTGGGCCACCCACCAGTTGAGTGGGCAAGGTGCCAGAGGTGTGTGCTCTCCTGGTTGCCCAGGGCAGGAAATGGAAGCCAGGACTTCAGGAGAAGGGAGGAGGCAGGGTCTCCCATGGAGCTGGAGATGCTAAAGAGTATCTGCTTAAAGAACAAGGATCATTTTATCTGCTGAGCTCAGAACAAGCAGATAGGAGGAAACCAAAGTAAGGTGAGCTGGATGGGGAGGCTGAGCTAATTAGCAGCCCTGGGCAGGACAGGCAAGGGTGAGGTGGAGGATGTAAGGAGCCCTAGTCAGATTGGATATAGAAAGGAGCTTAGGTTTGCAAAGGACCTTGAATGTCCTGGGGGAGGGCCAGGTAACCACAAAGAAAGCAGGTGGTCCTAAGCAGAGGCAGTGGAGCTGGAGAGAACTTGAGTAGGACCTGGATTGAACACAGCCAGGCTCAGAGCTGGCAAATGCAGGACACTGGTCACTGGGTCATGGGAGCGTTCTGCCTTCACAGTCCACTGCTGTCAATGTACTCTAGTCTACTATATGGATGCATAGCTGTAGAATGTTTGACACCAGGAATGCATTTTGAACAAGGAGAAAGGGAGTTAAGAACAAGCCCCACAAATACAGGAGACATGCCCTCCTACTTGGTTGTGCTCTGGAGGAATAGGAGAAAAAGATGCCAGCAGACTCTGATCTAGGAGCTGTCTTAGAGGGTCACCTTGGAGCCAAGAGAGAACAAAAAGACTTCCGGCAGTTTTAGAGGGAGTAAGAGAAACCACAAGAGGCACCAGGCCTGTGAAGGGGATATTCGCTCTTGGCCAGGGAAGGAAAAGAGGCATTTGCCAGGTAGAGAAGTTGAAAAGGCCCTAAATCTGCTTCGTTCCTTTGGTTACATCCAAGAGAAGGTTTAAGTTTTGAACCATCATCACAAGTTGAGCCAGAACAGTGCTGGGTTTTTGCACCCCAAAATAGACATGGTGTACCTACTACATAAAAGCCCCCTGCCCTTCTCACCAGCTGCTGCCAGATTCTGCTGTTGTCTGGCCTGGAGGAACAGCTTCCTCATCTTGCATTCAGCATTCCTCCAGATGGCAAAGAGGAGCTCCTGGGGGCATTTGGCATCCATGGCATATAGACCAGTATAGGCTGTTACCAAAATATTAAGCAAGTTAAAAATAATTTGAATTTATATATGGAAAACATGAAAATTTAATTAGAAAACTTCAATACCAGAATTGAATTCTACTTTAAAACAGACTGAAGAATGAATATTAGCCAGATGACTTTCTGTGTGTACCATATACAGCTTTCCGTTAAGACTTTCAAGTCATAGGCAAAATTAATTTATTGGAATAAAGTGATACTCAAAGCATGACTGGATTTATAAAAACCCAAAAAATAAAAACCCTTAGCTTAAAAAAAGAGCCCCATTTTCTCATTGTTTACATAATCACCATCTACATAACTGTAATGCAGAGATCAGAAATCTTGGTCAGGAGTCCCTGAGATGGGTTTGAAGACGAGGTTATCAAAAGAACAGTGCTTCAAGGTCCTACCTTTGATCAGCACACAGATTTTAACTTCAAAACCTGCACCTGCAGTTCTTAATCATTACCCTGGTAACAGAGGGCCTCACACAAAATGCTAGGGCGAGAGGATTAGGCAAAGGTTGTTTGCTTTTCCATCTGCCTCTGATTATCCAGAGAACAGTGCCAAAATATGGAGGAGGAGAACTGAAGCTCTTTGGCAAGCATGGAGCTCAGAAGTCAAGCATACTGGGGACACTTCTCCTTCCCATGCTCTGTCTTTAGGATTCCCCCCTTTTAATCAAGTGATGTAGCCTTGACAGGAGAAAGTAGCAGCCAGGCTCCTTCACCATCTTTCCTATCAGTCAGATGCTCCCAGGGAAAGGAAGGTCTCTCTCCACCATCTGCCTCTCTCTCTGGGCTCCTCACTGTAAAATGGCTTTTTCTTATTATGGATACCAAGTAGATACTGTTCTAAATCATCCTCTGTCCCCAAATTAGGATTAATGCTTTTAAATAGTGTTCTTTTGTGCCATCATGTAGGTAGTTTGTTTAATGATAAACTACATTAGATATATTATCTGTGTTCTCACACATTTTGTAATCAATCCCTCAAAGCATAATCTATAGGAACTTTTTTTCTCTCTCTTTCTAGTCATGAAGGAGAAATACTCATTATGTTGCATGTTAAGCAAAAGGAATGTGAGTATCGAGAATTGTAACCCTGGACTCTCTCCGTCCACTTCTGTACCCGTCATTGTGTGTTACCACCTCTCTAGACTAGAAAATGGTATGTTGTGAGCCAGAGGGTGTAGCCTCAGGGCTTTGAGTACACCCCCCAGTTGTAGACGTTATATGTGCCCGAAGCCTAGAGAAGGGATCACACAGGTAGTTTCTTGGATCTCCACAAGACCACATTGCTTTGGAATGTGTTTTCTGGGCCAGTGTGACCAAGCTTGCACACATGTGGAAAGACTCTAGACACAATTCCCACAGGAGCCCAAAGGAGCCATGCCGGTCGGGTTTTGAAAGCACCTTGAGCTATTCAGATAGGTATTTGAGCATCATGGGAAGATTAGTTTTGTTGTGAACTATGCTTGTTGAACTAGTAGAAACCAGTGTTGATTGCATCGGTATTCTCTCAAACTTTAGTACTTCTCAGGGGAGATGCCTGCCGCAGGTCCTCCAGGGAAATGTGGCAGCATGAAAGTAGGTCCTGTAACCAAGCGTAAGACAAAAATAGCCAAAGAGCTAGGGAAGAACTACTGAAACTGCAATTCTAAGTCAAAGCAGAAATGTGAGACTGAACAAAGGGTTGGATCGGGTGTATTTGATGCAGATAAAGAATACTTTTAGACTGATAAGCCGTCATGTCATGTAGAGAAAGAGGTATATAATTGTGGTTGGTTGTGGGGAAGTACCATAATCAAGTACAAAGAAAAATAATGTTTTCTGTTGCTTGAGGATATTTGAGATTGATACCAAAACTCTCAACTGTGAACCTGGTGTGGCTCACACTTGAATCCAAGCCCTTGGGAGACAAGAGGACTACTGTAAATTTGAGCTAGCCTGGGCTATAGATTGAGATCCTGGTGGTGGTTGTTGTTTTATTTTTTAAAACATGGTTTTTTTGTTATTGTTTGGGTCTGTTGGGTGTTTTTGTAACACCCTATCTTAACATCTAGGACCTTGACAATAAGCTGCATTGTGACATTCTCAACCATGGATGTAAATTACTTTAACCACATTCATCCCCGTGACCCTCTCTTGTTCCCCTTCCATTCCCCCTGATCCCTTTCCTCTTTCCAACTCTTCCCCCTCTACTTCCAAAGCTTATCTTCTTGTGACCCCATAAGCTTAACTAGGGCTGCTTACATCACCATGGTGAGGGCTTCTTCATAGGAGTATAGGCAGATACTTTCAATTCCCATGTGAACAAGAGGCTAATAAATCCACACATGCAATAAGAAAGCCTGTGTTTCCTTCCACTGAGCTCTTCACAGCAGCCACACAGCCCAGTGCTGGGGTATGAGTGGAGAGAGGAAAAAGCAGTCCCATGTGGGAGGAACATGTGGATGAAAGAATCCGGCCCTCCACTGGTGAATGGCATCAATACCTTTCATCCTGCTTGGCACACCTAAGGCCAAGATAAGACAAGCAGGACAGGAAGAGAAAGATGCTGCCTTGTTAACTGACCTCATCCCACCTCCTCCCCATAACTACACCCCTTGTACCACAGAGCTTGCTTTAATTTCATCACAGTAACTCAGCCAGAAATGCAGTAGCGATTATGAATACAGAAATATTGTGTGTCTACCTTTTGCCATTTCTCCTATACACTTACTTAGGAAAAGCTGTCATGGTGCTCACTTTTTACTGGGGTTTTTAAGGGGGTGGGAGGCATTGTATTAACAACAAAAAAATATTTTTTTAGTATTTTCTTTTTAAGTACTCAAGAGCTCTTTTCCAGATTTGGGGGGTGGGGGAGAGAGACAAGCCTGTCTGTTGCATTACAACTTGAATCAGAAATGTTGGGCTCCACGAGAGCAGCAACAGTAATGGTGTAGATAATGAACGTTTCTGGCTTAGGAAAGGGAAAAACTAAGACCTGTGCAAAATTGCAGAGCCAGGGAGTCTGGCAGTTTTCCCTCATAGTTCGCAGTGATAGACAAATTGTTAGTTATCACGTGTATAATTTATTAGTAATTGCTCTAATTTGCCTCCTAAGTTTCTAAGTTGCCAGTTCACTGAGATCAACTATTTTCTAGCCGTAAAATAGGAATCATATGGTAATTTAATGAAGTAGCTAGCCAGTTAGGGTGATTTCCATGCGAAGGGGTAATTGCCTTTGTAATTTAGAGAAGAGGGTGGGGAATAACAATATCTGTTTCTGAGAAGCCCAGTGACTGGTATCACTCTCTGGGATTAAAATGCTACACGTGTTTTCCTCTGGTGGACATATGGCCACTGAGATAACTGGCTTTCCATTGGGTTGGATTACAGCCTATTTGAAAGGAAACCTTTTCTTCTTCCCTTAGAGCATTATAAGGGCTGCCGAGAGATGGATGGGGCCTCCCATGGGTGATATAGTAGGCAGAGGAATGGAGTCTGCAAGTGGACACACTGAGGGAGGTTTAGAAAGGCTTGGTAGAGAACTGGGTTTTCTTCTTAAAAACAAATAATTCACTTCTCTCCAAACATGATTAGTTGACTTCGAGTATAGCTAACTCTAACACAGATTAAATGTGTCTTCTCAGGGCCAGCCTGTCATAGTCTCTGCTCTTTTTTATTGATGTATGTTCCTTGTGCATTGTGCTTAAAGACAATTTCAAATATATCATCTTTTTAACATTTCGCTCCTCTGGGTGCCCCCCTTTCTTCCAGACATACAAACCCTATGGTTTTATGTTTCTATATAAGAACCTAGGGTCCACAAATGAGAGAAAATACCTGATGCTTGTCTTTCCCTAGTCTGGCCTATTTCGATGTTCTCTGGTTGTATTCGTTTTCCAACAACATCACCTCATTGTCCTTTACGACTAAACAAACCCCATTGTGTTTATGTCACATTTTCTCTGTGTATCTGATGATGGATGCCTAGGCTAATTCCCTGACTTGGCTATTGATGGTGCTGCAGTGAACATGTATGTGCAGGTATCTCTGTGGTACATCCACAGCAGTAGTGTAGCTGGGTCATATGGCAGTTCTGCTCTGATGTTTTGTAGGAACCGCCAAACAGATTTTCATAGTGATGAAGAAATTTACATTCCAGTAGCAGTTCACACAGCTTCCCTTTTTCCCACATCCTGCCCAGCTTTTGCTGTTGTCTGTTTTCTTTAGGAAAGACATTCTGCCTGGGGTGAGAGGGAATCTCAGAATAGTTTTAAAACTAAAATCTGGAACTTTCTTTGTTATGTTTATTGGCCTTTTGTACCTTGTATTTTAAGAACTAACTGCCTATGCATTTTATTAGCTATTTGTTGGTTGGGTTGGGTGTTCTTTGATTTTTTTTTTTAATATTCTTTTTATATATTTTTTCATTTTCTTTCTTTTTTCTTTATATTTTAGATTCTTTTTATATATATTCTTTTTATATTCTAAGTATTAATACTTTGTCAAATATATCGCAAACACCTCCCCTTCTTTGGGCTTTCTCTTCACTGATTGTTTCCACATATCAGTTTTTGATACTATTTCCTGAGTTGTTGGAGTCCTTTTCAGAAGGTCCTTGCCAATACCTGTATCTCCAAGTGTTTTCCCTGAACAATTTCAGAAGTTCTGGTCTTGCATTACGGCCTTTAGTTAATTTGGAGTTGGTGTTTATACCAGGTGAGGTTTCAACTAGTTTCATTCTTCTACTTGAGAATATTAAAGTTTCCAGCCTAACTTGTTGGAAAGGGTGTATTTTTTTAACGTATGTCTTTGGCTTCTTTGTCGAAAATCAGGAGGTCATAACTGTGTGGGTTTCATTCTGCATTTTCTGTCCCACTCCACTGGTCTGGATGTCACTTTCTGTGCCAATGCCACACAGTTTTGTTATTAAAATCAGGAATAATGATACCTTCAACTGTTATTCTTTTTCTTAGGCTTTCTTCTGGTTTTGAAACTCCTCAGTTTACCAATGAAACAAATTTCTTACTCACCTTTCTTCACTCAAGCAAGCTTAGTTCTCAGTCACATCATGGAACATCAGCAAGTTTTGAAGGCCCTGCTATTTACTGATCTCTGCCATGGCCAATTTGTAAGAGGCAGAAGTATGACTTAACATTTTGTTTTAAGGTTTAAGCTCTAATCTTAGAAATGGCAGAGACCAGAAAATAAAGTTCTTACCCAACTTTTAAGTTAATAGAAAGTAAAGGTGGAAGAATAGACATTTTTGGAAAGTCACTTTTTCCAGCTGGCAGCCACCCTGGAACTGATAAAATCCCTTTACAAACCATCAGTATATCACTTTGGCTCAATCTGTCAAAGTCACAACCACATCTCTCCAGAATCTCATTTGGCCACAGGTCAAATACATTACCTCAAAAACAGAAGATGTTCCTGAATAACCTTCTTAACTACAACTGATGTCCACATGGACTGAGCAGGATCAAATGAAACACAGAAAAATAAAATATTAGATGTATAATTTGTAGTAAAATTCTTGAAATCAAGATACTCTCATGTATTACCAAATGACCTTTGAAAAGAATTTGGAGTCTGTACCCTGAAATGAGACGCTTGGTGATTAGGAATGTGAAGCAAACTACACTTACAATCTTTTGACCCTCTTAGCATGCTGTTGTTTCCAATCAGGTTCAGGGAGCATAAGGTCAAGAGGATCCTTGTATTTAAAATAGTGCTCCTCCATGTGCAACCACCAGCAGCAGAAGTGCCTGGAAGCCCAACTGATGGCCCTATCTCAGCCCTCCATAGTAGAATCTCTGGAAGAGTCTGTTCTGCAAACTCTCAAGATGATTCGGATCCTCACTGCAGTCTGAGATCCTAACCTCTCCATCCCTGGAACAAACAGTCAACCAGCAACTGATAACTAGGGTTTCTACTTAGATGTCTTTCTGCCAGTGACCAAAGTGTAGCTGTCCATGCTATCATCCCTTGGCAGAAAACTAGGTCCTACCTGTTGACTTTCTCTCTCTTCTCCACATTTCTCAAGCTATGGATCAGAGGAACTATGGGGCATCACACACTGAGCCTGCCCTAAGATAACTCTGTGTGGTTTTAGACTTGCAACTGTAATGAGCTTCTCTTAACCATGTTTGATACTTTATTGGTATGAAGAATTGATCTCAGGATGGATATATTTATTATATGATTACACAATTAGCTGTGGGCTACTGTGAATACCTCAGCCATCTGCCAAGAGAGAGAGAAAACAAAAACAGAAACAGAAACCAAAAGGAGAGGGAAAGGCCTCTTATCATTCAGCATGCCTATTGCAAAACTGCACTAGAGTTCACACTTCTCTTTTCTTCTAAACTCTTGTAAAAATCCACTCACTCCGTTTCCAAACTTCTTCTGCCTGAGAACTACATGTGAATCTTTTTTTTAAATTTTAGATGCGCAAGATTTAAATGTAAAAGGTAAAAGTATAAAATTCTTGAATTCAAGTGCGAATCTTCATTATCTTGGGTCATGCAATGAGTTCTTAGATATATCTCCTGAAGCGCAAGCTATGGGAAAAAAATAATAAAATCTAAAACTTTTGTGTTTCAATGGACACTATCAAGATAAAGATAGATGGGTGGGTAGGAGAATACCCCCATAGTGGCAGGGGGAGGGAGGAGGGAATGAGGAGGTTCCAAAGGGGAGATCTGGAAAGGGGGAAACATTTGAAAAGTAAATAAAGTATGAAAAAGAAAAAAAGAAAGACAGAAAGAAAGAAAGAAAGAAAGAAAGAAAGAAAGAAAGAAAGAACAGAGCTGTGGGGAAGAGGAAAATATTTGTAGAGCTGAAAAGAGTCTAATATCCAGAACACACACACACACACACACACACACACACCATTTGTAACTAAAAAAAAAAAAAAAACTAGTGCAACTAAAAACTGGTAAAGATTTTTAAAAACAAAAGCAAAGAAAAAGAAAGGAAGGAAGGAAGGAAGGAAGGAAGGAAGGAAGAAAGCAAGTTTCCTATGTAGACCTAGCTGGCCTAGAACTCACTATATAGACCATACCTGCCTTGAACTTTCAGCAATCCTGTGTCTGCCTCCCAAATCCTGGGGTTATAAAGCAACACACCATTACACCTGACATACAGAGTCAAAATATTTAGCAAGTAGGAGTAAAAACCTCAACATTGCCTCCCTCCTCACCCCAAGCACAGAGTACTATAAAGCCATTAAGCTAAGGGAAAGAAGCCATACAGAAAAAGCTACCTATTTCACAGTAGCATGCACATGTAATGTTCAGACTAGGCAAAGCCATAGAGGCCAGGTTGATCAGTAGTTGCCAGGGACTGTGGATCAAGGTATAAACGACTGCCAGTGGATGCATGGCTTTCTTTGGAGCGATGAAAGTGTCTTAGAATTTGTTGATGATGATTTCACAACATTGTGAAATGTTAAAAACACAGAACTGTACACTTTAAGGAAATAAAGTTCATGGTTTATAAATTATATGTGAATTATTTAAAGTCCTAGTTTCTCTCTACTTCTAATGGCAAAGGATTGGCAAAGTATAAAATATTTTTGAAGTCATATGATGGGCTGGTGGTTCATTATACTATTTTCTCTATTTCTGTTTTATATATGCATATTTCTATAATTTTAAAACCATGAGTGAAGCCTACAGAGTTGGATATTAGAATTTCCAAGGATAGAACCTGGGCATCTCTGTTTGCTAACAGCTTGTTTCCAGGGGCATTGGCATTTGTGTTGGTGTTTGTCGTTAAAAACAAGGTCTTGACATTTAGCTCCGTCTGGCCTGGAGTTCACTATGTAGCCTAGCCTGGCTTCCAACTCATCCTCCTGTCT
Source organism: Rhynchomys soricoides (assembly GCA_019843965.1). Taxonomy (NCBI): domain Eukaryota; kingdom Metazoa; phylum Chordata; class Mammalia; order Rodentia; family Muridae; genus Rhynchomys; species Rhynchomys soricoides. Next base: position 4,498,144 of record JADRCH010000115.1, on the reverse strand, counting down.
CCAGAATGAGTGCTGAAGTCATTGGCATGCATGTACTGCCCTCCAGCTTCCAGTTTATTCTTTTAAAATTATCAATTACAAGTTTGAAAATCAACCCACAGGGACTGGTGTTGGGTATCTGTAAATATGATTCTCTTAGCAGGTTTGAAAACAAGAAAGCAGCTATACTAGGGAAACTAGTAGGTAAATAAACAAGGAAAATAGAAAACCCTTATAGCTCAACAAGCGAGACAGCAGAAAGAGATGAGATACAAATACAGGAGCTAAAAGATCATTATTTGGGGGCCATTTAACTTAAAACAAAATAACCCTATGTACCATAACAAACTTGGAAGTCAGCACCATTCACAGAATTGTCATTTTTCTACCCATAATGATGACCTGGAAACATTCAAAAAGGGTCAAATTATGTTCAAAAAAGCTACTTAAGCAAATGGAGGCAAACAATTGTTTTAGAAAATAGCATTTTTAAAATGTCACATCTTTTTAAACCTCAAATACCTAGGAAATCTGATTAGCCAGGTAATTTTACTTATAAATCTTTAATAACTTTATTTTTAATCTTCCATTTTTTCTGCTTGATGCTTAGGGTTTTTTTTAAGATTTATTTTATTGTATGTGTATGAGTGTTTTCCTCACATCACATGTCTGTGCCTGGTGCTAGTGGAGGCATTGGATTCCCTGGAACTGGAGTAATGGACAGTGATGAGCCATCATGTGGTACTAAGAGTCAAACTGAGGTCCTCTGCAAGAACAAATGCTCTTAACTTCTGGGCCATCTCTGCAGCTCCTTTCCTTGACTCTTTATAAATAAAAATCTACCTTGCCACTGAGAATGAATGACAAGATATAAACTTCCTTCCTGAAATAAGCACTGGATACACTAAACATTTTGAAAAAAGAAACTGAGAAGAAAGAGGTTTTACTGTTGGTTTCTAATGCACTTTCTTCTAAGACATAATGTTTCTTCAAACCAACAGTACTGAGATAAAATTACATGTAATTAAGTAGTTTAAACATAATGAAATATTTGAAACATGTTGATAAATAGATAGGTTTATGTAGCCATCACCCCAACTAGTATGTATAACACTCCTACCTTCCAGGTTTCTGTGCCCCTTTATAATCAGGCCCCTGTCCCAACACCAGGAAAGTACTGGTGTGGTTTTTCTCACCATGACTACATGCGTGATATCATTAGCGCATGCATGTGAAATGTTCAGACTACGCAGATCCATCCATTAGTTTTGTCACATAAATTGTATAAGAAAAGACTTAAGCTGTGTGTTTTCTTGTGTCTGGATTCTTTGTTTCTGCATATTTCTAAGTTGCACTCGTGTCCTGCCATGTTGTTAGTGGTCATTCCATTTTGCTGTTGAAAAGAAGTCACTATATGAATATACTACAGATGGTTTATCTCTTCATCTCTTGTTTCTGATTGTATGAATAACGGTTTTTATGGATCTATATCTTGATTCCTCCTTAATAAATATGCAATGTTCATGTTAAATAGGTGCTTAGCTTCTCAAGAAACTGTCAGACTCTTTCCCCAAGTAGTTTCAACATTTTATACTCCATTAGCAATGCAAGAAAGTGCCAGGTAAAGCCTCTGACTTTGACTTCCCCCTCCTTCTTTAGTTTTTTCTCTTACTCATTTGCTGTTTTGCCTACTGCTTTAGAAGCTTCACCTTGTATTTATAGAAAGCTGCCCCTATAGGGTTATAAACCTTCCTAAGATTCATTCAAGAATTAATATTAATGGTATGTTGCTAATATCTCAAAAAAGTTTTAAACACAATTTTTCCTAAACAATGATGACTAAAAACGATTTCTAAAACTGCATTTATTTATGTCACTTTCTAGCAGGTAGGCAATGAAGAGATGCAAGTCTTTGGCCATTCCTGTCTTAGCCATCTTCATGACTTACATTTTTTAATTTTTGATATTACCTTTAGCCCTTCAGGGGTGTTTTGTTTTGGTTTTGGTTTTGGTTTGGTTTGCTCTTAACAGAGTCTTAGTATATAACCCTGGCTATCCTGTAACTTGCTACATAAAACCAGTCTGGCCTTGAATTCACAGAGCTCCACCTGCCTCCGCCTCCTAAGTGCTGGTATTAAAGGCATGCACCACCACTCCTGGCAGCCTTCTCTTCATAGCAAAGGCAGTACAGACCAATTTTTGATAAGTAGCCCAAGCTGGAAGAAGTGGTCAGATCAGTGTGAGAATCTCAGCTTCTTCAAATTGAGCAGTCTGTACCTTACTTCCTCATCTATAATCTGAAGGGTAAGGGTGATAATTACCCATATCTCATATGACTATTACAATGGCAGTGATCTCATTGATGTAAAGGCTTTGGCAGTATTCCTGATTGTTTATGGCTCAGCCAATGGAAACTAAAACAGATGTGCTCCACTATGATTGAAGCAAGGTCATGATAAGAACTGTGGGGATGTGTTCTAGAATATAAATTCTGTCTCTGTCTGCCCTGACTTAGACCATTTCCCCTCTTCTGGACAGTCAGATGCTCCCGTTCCATTAGCTTCTAATGAGCACCACGTTCTTCCAGGTTATCCTCTCTCTCTCCTGCACTTGAGAGGTAGATGAGAGACTTCTCATTGCCTACTCAGACCTTGGATCCAGGCTGTCTTACGATGGTGCTGTCTGTCTCAGCCATCACAACTACTCTCACACTGAACCATCATCCTCTTTCTCTGAAGCAGTCTCCGACTCTTCGTGTGCTCATGTTAAATAGATGCTTAGCTTCTCAAGAAACTCCCAAACTCCTTTTCCAAGAAGTTTCAACATTATATTCCATTAGCAAGGGGAGACATAGAAAACATAGAGTTGAGGAATCATGATGTATCTGCCATAAAGACCCTAGACTAGTAAAGCTGTAGAGCCTCTTTTTGTTCTCATAAAAAACTGACCAGAATATGACAAAGGTCCAGAGGAAATCCTGGACTTACATCTTAATGTTCCACAGTAAATAAAATAACAATTTATCCCATAGCAAATATGAAATTTAATTTTAGTTTATCTTTTAAAGAAAAATTACGTTAGTTTGGGGTCCCTTCTATTTGCTGAAAAAAACTACATTGCTAAAATTCAAATGATTCTATCAGTGTAATTTATCAAAAAAATGCAATAATTCAAAACAGGTTTCTCTTTCAGGTAGATGCTCACAGGATCATTCATGCTTTGTTCACTTGTTACGGGATAAGAAAAGAGTAGAAAAATTCTATTCTGTATTTGCTAGGTGCCATGCACTGAACTACACATTACCTAGTTAATGCTCAAAACATGCCATAAACAATGCTAGGGACATTATGACTTTAGTTACATGAGCAGAAAGCAGAAAAATTAAAAAAATAATAAAGTGAAACCAGTAAGAAGTTATAACATCATGGGTGCATATTAGTTTTATTATTATTGCTCTTAGTAAAATCATACAGTTTGTGTGTGTGTGTGCATGTATGCATGCATGCATCAACACAAATGATTACTGTTACATAATCTTAAACTAGAAGGGAGGGGCCATGAAACCCCAATACTCTCATTTTCCAAACAAAATTAAGGACCACAGGAGTGAGATGATTTGCCCATGGGGACACAGCCAGCTAATTGAAGTGCAGAATCAATCAGCACACATATATCATGTGCTCCTGTGAACATGAGTTTCCTCAATATTGGCAATATGTCCAAAACTTCCTTCTCTTTTTTCTCACATTGCAAAACTATCAGTTAATGCTATAGTCACATACTCATTTCTCCACATGGTACTGCTTCCCACACCTTTGTAGGTCAAGAAAACATATTGTACATTCAGGTCTTTCAGGTGCCTGTTGGTTGACACTGCAACCAAGGCATCCTGTTTACTTCAGCATTAATCGTGAGCATGTCCGTGGAGGTGTGCTGTGGTTTCATTAGGGTTGCAAAATATCCAGTAATACTCTTCTTTGTTTTTATATTTAGCAGTGACTATTAATGGTGTGATTACAGGATGTAAGCAAACCCCTCCCAGAGAGTGTGTAAATGACTCAATGATTGCCTGGGGACAGGTTACCCAATGCTATTGCACTCTGGAATGAAAATATGTAGCCTAGACAACTTTATTATGACTATAAATTTGGTTTTCTACTCTTACATCAAGCCAAACCATATATGTTTGATGAGGCATAATTCTTTATTAGATCTGGAGAATGCTAGTACAAACATAATAATAGAAATATAATTTGAATTTTAATCAAGTTTGTTCATTCCCAGATGTTAGCTACGAAACAAATTCAGTACTGTTGTCACACAGGAGAACAACCTAAGACCAAAAGGAACAAATTCTATCACTTATCATATATATTTTTATAGTAGGAAGTATACTTAATGGTTGATACTTTTTCTGACCTTACTCTGAACCCTCCTTGATCAGCTTAATGTTTGGTGACTTCTGAAAGATGCCTGGCTCTCATTTTGCCATCTCTGGATTTGGTACACTGAATTCTGCCTACCCACTCTCTAAGATTTTGCTTTGGTAACCTCTATCCAAGCCTGCATGTAGATCAATGTTCCTCATTTTGGAACAAATGAGAATATTTGAAACCTTTCCAATAAAATATCACTAGTGAAAAGGAAAGAACTTCCTGTGAAGAAAGGGCTGTGGCTTATTCGATGCTGCTTGCTATTTCTCTCTCTTCTTTATCTAGCACATAAGAGATTCATGCACTTGAAATAAATGTTACAAGAGATGTCATTGAATATATGAAGTCATAGCTGAAATTGCCTCCAACCTGTGACAGTGTCTAGCCCACCCACTCCAATACATAAGAATACTATAAATCATAGAAAGATTAGGATTCCTCTGCCATTTTTAGCTCATGCTTATGAGGGCTTAGCTTCTTAGCAGGTTGTTTACTTTCTGGGTGTTTTTCTAAATTGCACATATGAGTAATGTAAAAATTAGAGTTTCATAGGGTTAAGGAAACAGGCAAAATAAGCCAGTGGACACAAAGGGGTTTAATTATCAATATTAAATTTATGGTATTGCCACATTGCTAGATAATTATCTTAATTTTTAGTCATGAAAACAATAACAAAATAATATTGCTCTAAATGGCTTGGGGCCCTGGAAGTATATTCTTTCTCTGAAGAATTTACGCCATCAAAACAGTTACAAGAGATCTGTTTTCAATGGCTGCAGGCAGATTGGGACGATCTTAGATTTTTTTTTTAACATTTCGTGGGGAAAATATTAATAAGCATTAATATAAAATTAAAAGGGTAACTTTTAGAGTTTGCATAAAATGAGCAAGAATAAGATGTATGTACTGCCTCTATAGGGTATTGAATATCATTTCAACTTGCAAATATTGATACAACTGTCATATTATTTTTACATTGAGACAATTTTGAATTTTCTTTTCTTGAAGAACTGTCCCAGGAGGCACTGTGATTATTAAACTAATCTTTATTCATGATTTGTACAGCTTGATTCAAATCTCTAGAACAAAATTAATAAAGCACATGTCAGTGGAGTAAATGGTGCAGACTAAACATTTGATGAACAATTCTAGGTGAGTTGTGCCTCTTACATCAACTTTTGGCTTGTGGAAATGTGCTGCTTAAGATATTAACATTCTTAGGATGCCCTGGAAGCTGTAGAAATCCATGCTTTTGCCAGATCTACTCCAACATGGGCTAAGGCTAGACTGGACGAGCCACTGTTTCCTCAGCTCATACTTCAAAGGGTAATGAGCAAGGAAAATAAGACAACTGGACTTCATCGCTCACCAGAATCCGAACCACTACCCCTCCAGCAGCAATTCGTGTCCATTTCTTCTCACCTTTTCTTCAGAGGGACCCTTATATGCATGACCAGGTGCCTTCTGTGCGACTCTAATTAAGCAGTAACCTAGGAGACAAGGGTCATTTGTAGTCAGTGTAGAATGCGATGCTGGCCAGAATACCAAGCACGATGACCTGCCTGCTTATTACTGAGGAGTTTTCTGGAGAGACAGTAATCATGGCTTTAAAAATACACAGAAGAGCTATAGAGGTGGCTCAGAGGATAAAGCACTGGGGGTTCAATCCCTAACACCCACATGGCAGCTCACTAGCATTGCTACCTCCAGTTCCAGGGCATCTAACACCCTCTTCTGACCACCATGGACTCCAGGCACATGTGTGATGCACAGACATACATTCAGGCAAAATACTTACCTACATAAAATTAAATTATTAAAATGAATGGATGGATGGATGGATGGATAGATAGATAGATATAGATTCACAAAAATAGTACAAGGAGTTATAATTGACTCCTCTATTAATATCTTTCATCACTATTATATGTATGATACAGCTAATAAACTGAGATTGAGAACTAAAGTACATACTTAATTCAGTTTTTCTTAAGGCTTTAATATTTAAATGTAAGGTTTAGAGTAATACATAAAAACTTGAAGCTTGTATTATTTAAAGTGTTATATGATGCTATGTGCTTTTACTTTTATTACTGTATAGTCTACAAAAATGGGTTTTATTACTCTCCCCACCAAGATAGGGTTTCTCTGTGGAGCTTTGGCTGTCCTGGAACTAGCTCTGTAGAGGCTGGCCTTGAACTCACAAAGATATGCCTGCGTCTGCTTCCCAAGTTCTGGTGTTGATCAGGTACTTTGTATACTATCTGTTGGGTTGGTCAGGCTGACATCCTTGGGACAAATACCTAAGAGCAACAACTTAAAAAGAAGAATTATTTATATTGACTTAAGGTTGCTGAGGTTTCAGTATATGACAGCTAGCTCTGTTGTGTCCTCCATAGTGACACAGAACATTGCAATAGGAGGCTGTGGCAGACAGTTTCTCATTTCATAGAGACCAGAATCATAGAGAGATAACATTACAGCTCCATTATAAGACGTGCCATTTAAACCCTCCTTCCTGGAATCTCCCACCCAGTGAGCAACTTCCTCCTGCTCTAACCTGACTCCTAGACTTAAGTCCAAGCCTTTAATACATGAGTTGTGCGAGATAGTTTAAATATATTCAAACTGCATAGCCCCCACAAATTGAAATGTATCTGAGGTTACAGTAGTATATGGTTATAAATTTGAGGAAGGCAGACCAAGGGAGTATTTTTATCAAATGAGCACCATATCAAATGACTTGCTGATGTTGATTACCAGGCTAAGGCAGGGTTTGTCAGCTTCCTTCCTGATAAGCTGATTCTGTTTGCCCTCTGTACACTTACTGGAAAGAAGGCACTGTGATCAGCCCACATTTAAGGAATAAAGACCTATATTCTTCCTCAACAGAAATAATTGCAGTTTCTTCTCTGCAGAGGTTTTCTACCCCCTGACTCTTATTTACTTTGTCTGTCATGATCCCATTGGCATGGACTAACTGACTTTTATTTACACTTCAAACTAAGATGTAACCCCACTTTATTTTGCCACTGATTTTTCTGCTCGTAGCTGCTGTGGCCTCCTTCACTTGTCCTATGTCGCTTTGATATGGCTCCATATTGTGAGGTTCACTTTCTTGTCTCCTTTCAAATGATTATTTGTCTTAAGTTAATTTTATATGGCACTCAAAATATCAATCAAATGATAGTTGTCAATTTTTCCTACATAAGACAAGGACCAATCACTTTCTATTCAAATGAGCGTTTTAAGACATGTCACATTGAGCTAGATATTTTCCAGTTCCTTTGGTCTTTCTGCTATGTACTTCCCAGTTCTGATGGGTTGAGGGTTGTTTGTTTGTTTGTTTTTGATTCAAAAATGATTAGGTGGTAATAAACAACTTAGATCAGGAATAAGTAGGAACTTAAGACTAGATTATAAAGAATTGGGTAATGAAAAACAAAATTTAAAATATAAGTGCAGCAGGGTTTTAGAATTAAAAGTTGAACTCTTAGAACAACTTACAATTGAAGACACTAACTCAGCCGGACTACCCAAATAACATCTCAGCATAGTCAAGTGTGTGGGCCAGAGAAACAACTTGCAGTATATTTAATTGATGAGCTGTAACACCTCATTCGAATCAGAAGGACAAAACACTGCTCACTTTTCATTGGGACCATCTTCGGCTGAAAGTTACAGTTTGGAACAAAAGTCAGGCAAAGGGAGAAACAATATAATCATATTTATGTGTTATTTCTATCTACATAGAAACTTTAAGAAACTTAACAAAAAGTACTGTAATGAATTAATATATATTTAAAGTAAACCAAGGCCAGTAACTTTATTGCATACTGGCAAGTCATTGTTAACAAATGCAATGGAGGAAACCTGTTTATACAAGTGTAAAACATTGTATGGTAAGTCTAAATTTAAAAAAACAAATACTTTATGAGTAAAAAAAAAATAAATCTACAAATAAGTTGTATCTCAAGGAAAAAAAACAATATTTTCAAAGTTTAATTCATTTATCAGTTTTATCCCATTGAAATTCAGCATTAATTTTTAATTGGTGATCAAAAACAGTTAAAAAAAATAATCAAAAGCAGTCATCAGTAAAATATAGATGGCATAATTAGGCATCTTCCTCTTCCAAGTATTAAAGTGAATCAGAGCTGGCAAAAGTGGCTAATCAGGTAAAGGTCCTTGACACCTGAATTGTATCCCAGAACATAAGTAGTGGAAGGACAGAACACAGCTTCTACAAATGTCTTCTAACATACACATACACACACATACACACAATTAATTAATGTAAAAATATATTTAAATGAATTATAATGCTGTAATGACTATAAAACTCTTGTTTTATAAGAATAATGGATAAATGAGTAGAATCTAGAAACGGATTCTAGTGTGTCTAAGAACCTACTGCAGGCAAAAATAATGTAAGTGAAGTTATTAATTAATTAAATTGACACAACTGAGGGGCCATTGTAGAAAATTAAATTAACTTTTAACATCACACAGTACACTAAAAGAAACTACAAAGGGACTGAAGAATTCGTGAAACCATAAAAGTTATAGACAATTTTGGATGACTGTTTTTCTGAAGAAAAAGGAATAATGGAAGAGATGCAGAGAAGTGGCAATATGCCTAAGTTCTAAGCCTCATGTCAGCTAGCAGTTCAACAAGTTTAGGGCTGTGCTTGGCATGTCCGTGAGTGGTAGAGCATGTACCTTGCATGCACAGGGCTCTGGGTTGCTCCCTGGCACTGGAAAAAAATTACAAAAGACAAGTTTTTTTAAAGCTATTTTGACAAGTAGCTAAAATCTGGATAAAATTCATAAACAGCATTAATAAAAAAGAAACCAAAGGCATGATAGACAGAAAAGACTAGACACTATGGCCAAGAAATACACAATAAACTTTAAAGACCTATGTGTTATATGTTACATATGTATTGATGTGGAGTTAATAGTTTGAAGGTTCATATCAGGAAACTCTAATAACAAAACACCATTCTTTGCCCACAGATATGAAGGAATGTTATAAATGATAAAACCCAGACTTAGAATCTGGAAAGATGACTCAGCAGTTAGGAGCCCTTGTTGCTCTTGTGGAGGACCCATGTTTGCTTCCCAGCACCGACATGGTGTTCACAACCATCTGTAACTCCATCCCAGGAGATTCAAAGCCATCTTCTGAGCTCCACAGGCACCAAGAATGCATGCGATGCACATACATATATTCAGGCAGAATACTCACACATAAAAACATAAAATTAATAAACTTAATAAAAAATTAAAATAGATTTAACAAAGATTTGGAGAAATGGGCAACTTGACTCAACTTCTAGTAGAAGTCAAAGCACTGTGAAGAGCTTGCTGTGTGAAGGTGCATAGCAGTGTAAAACCTCTGAAACTCCATTATATGGTATATGTATCCTGAGACTTGCTTTAAAATATGCCCAGCAAAGTGGAGAGATCCTGAGACTGGGGAAGTGATTGATCAGGAGAAGAGAAGAAAGTTGCTTTGAAAACATCTGTGATCAATTCCTTGTGAGTGTAAAAGACTCAGAAACAATCTCCAAATTGGATGTAGGAACTTAGCTAATGGAAGACAAAGAATTAAAATATTGAAAAAGAATTATTTAATAGTGATTTAGCTTTCATTATGGAAAAGAGCAGGGTACTGGTATGTCATCCTGTATAAATATATATATTTTAAATATGAATCTAAATGTGAAAAATAAAACTTTGAGATTATTAGAAAAATGCAGAGAATATGTTTATGACTACAGGGAAGAGATTATTTCTCAGCATACAAAAATGATAGTTCATAAAGGAAAAAATACATTAAGAGGTAACACTCTTTTATGCAAAAACCTCTATAAATAAAGTTAAGAGACAAACCTTGGACTGAAAATATAGTTTTTAGCACATTAAACAGAAAATATGTTGAGTTCCATACCATATAGTTGGAGAATCCTTATGAATCAGTATGAAGGAAAAAAAACTGGTTACAAAAATGGGAAGCAAAGGAGATTGTCAGAAAATACTCAGGAAGGAGATTTAAGTGATCATGGAGGAAGAAATGCTGACCTTTGCTGACAATTAGGAGAAATGCATGCGTACTAAAGCAAAGCAGCCCCCTCTTCACCCATCCTACAGGCACAGACAAAGGGATGAGACTGTCCACTAGGATGCACTGAATGTATACACGTGGTGAATGGAATGGAGACATCCCGAGTTTGCTGCTATGTGGGAAGGAAGGTGGGAAAGCGTGATGAAGCTAGAAATGTGTATACTGTTTTTACCATTTGTACCCCTAGTCATATACTCGAAAAAGAAAAAAATTGTAAAAGCAGTCTTGCCATACCAAAACCCAATGCCTCCTAATGAAGGTATCAGAAAATAAATTAGAAGTGACTGTGGTCTTTATTTCTTTAGTATGCCAAGCCACTAGAATACTCTGTGGAACATTGTTAGCACACATAAAGTTTTGTTCAAGCACACATCTGTTAAAAATAATAAATGTATATGTTGTTATGTATCATCATGGACAGATTTCAGAAAGAGCATTGAGTCACCTGGGGTGTGTGAAATATGTACATTACTGTACAACTGTAAAACAAAACATCACTGTATATTATTCATAGCTATTATACATGTTCCAATATATTAAAATCTTGGCTAGAAAAGGCACAGTTTATAATGGTGGTTACTTCTGGGAAGGAAGGGACTGACAGTGGACACTAAGGACCAGAGAAACCTCAGAGTGTGTCTAAGGCACTGTCTCTTTTAAAGACTAGAAAATTCAGCTGAAGTACAAATGACAAAAATATAAAATTAAGATATGAATGAAATTCAAAATTTACTTCTAGGGCTTAAAGAAAGTTAATTAAGTCTCCTCGATGGTAAAACAAAAAGATAGACTATACAATAGAGTGTTTAATGGTCATCAATACCCAATCCCAGAAGTCTTTCATCTGGCTAGCCAGGGCCTCGGATGAAGGAACAAAGGCACAGAGCAGGAGTAAGCAGTGAGGGTTCTAGGATATGTTCCTGAGCTGAGAAAAGACAAGAGCTTTCAAGTTACATAGAAAAATTTAAATATGTGGGACACAGAAGATACTAACAGTATTGAGGAGAAGGTTAAAAATAAGAATCAAACTGGTATTTTATAGCAAACAGGTAGTAAACTTCAAGTTCTTCAAGGAGATGATCTCCAACCTATACTTTATATACTAGCACATTCATCTATATAAAGGAAGAATAAAGACTTTGGAAATCTTTGGAATGGTGATTTCTTCCAAAAACTGAAAATAATCTCTAGCAAAAGAAGCAAGGAACTTGAAAGAAAGAAGAAAACACATTCAGGAAATATTAATCGTGGGACTGGAGAGAGTGGGTAAAGTGCTCACTGCACGAGACCTGTGTCTGTATACTTAGAGCATACATTTTAGAAAAAGAAATCTTAATTTTAATCTCAAAGATATGATGAAAAGACATCCATTGAGTGGGCAGCAGGTTTAGAAAACTGTCTGGATACAGCATGAAGTCCCTAAGAGCATGGATTTTTTATAATGATTAAACATCTTCATGGTCTTAGCATTAAAGTGAAATACATACTGCTTTTGTCAACAAAGAAAAATAAAAGCAATAAGCAACACCAAGAAAAACAAAACCTCCTTAATAAATGTACAGTTTGACTCTGAAGCAAATGATTTTGAACAATTGGTAAAACCAACTTTTTTGGGGGGGTCTCTTATCTTTTGGGTTTTCGAGACAGGGTTTCCCTGTATAGCCCTCACTGTCTTGGAACTCACTCTGTGGACCAGACTAGCCTCAAACCCAGACATCTGCCTGCCTCTACTTCTCAAGTGCTGGGATTAAAGGCATATACAACCATGCCTGACTGAAATCAACATTTTTTTTTTCTTAAAGATTTGCCCTTAACACTCAAAACTTTCTCCTTCAAACAGGTTGAAGAACTCAGCATCTCCTTCCCCCAGGGTCCAATCATACTACTTCCTTCTAGAATGAGTAATAGTCTTGGAATTATAATGTTGAAATATTCTTCCTTGGTTTTTATTTTCTGGAATTTACTTCTTGAGAGTCAGGGGAAGATAATCATGATAACCTACAATTTAAATTATAAGCTTTAAGAATACAAGATGTGGAGCCAGGTGTAGAGCAGGGACTACTTACAAGCACTCCCAGAGGAATTCAAAACCATAATTGTCACAGTATCACTGGGGCTTCAGATGGTGTATTAACTGGTGACACTCTTTACCATTATACGAGCGATTCCACGTTACCCTGAGAATATGCTGTTCTACAGAATGCTTGGGAAGGAGAATTAAGGACACTCGAGGTCCCCTTTACCATGGTGACTCTCCTTTCCCTATGCCCACTACAAAGTCTTGCTGGAGAAACTTGAAACATATGCTACTGCAACTATTTGGTAAATTCTGTACGCCTCTTAGAAAATAGAGAACCTAGACTAGATTACAGTTTGACCAAGACTCAAAAGCCTACAGAAGAAATACTAAACAATGGAGAAAAAATGTACAAAGACCTTGAATGGGAACAGTAAGGGGCAGTGCCTTACAAACAGCACTATCGGACGTGTCCAATCACCCTTCAGCCAGTTGTATCAAATGTCACCCTATATCAACAAGGAAGAGATGAGTCTTGTGAATGCCTTAAACAAAGAAATGAAGGGGCACACACTGATGGTGGGGATGCAGAGGTGTAATAACAATGATGAAGCTGAGTTCATCATTCTCTCCGAAGACATTACTATAGTTGAAGCATCATTCAAAACCTTCCATGGAAACAAATTCTGTAATAGTACCATGCATATTCCACCATTTTGAACTCTGTCATTACTATAAAGGATAATCATGCTAATAGCTAAATTATCTGCCTACAACTGCCTATTATCTGCCACGTTAACCTTGTTACTAATTGAGGATCATAAGGGAATGAATGCACAGAGAAAAGAAAAGAAGGCCAAGGAGGTTCTCTAGTGGAAAACGAGTAGCAAGACAGGAGAAACTAGGAGGCAGCATCAGTGAGGAGACAGGAAAACCAATCAGCTATCTTATCTCAGAAGTGAAGTGAAGGCAAGGGAAGAAAAGGTACCACAAATGCAAGGATAAAACAATGAGGTCACAAGCTGGGCTGAGGTCATATGAGAACTCAGAGTTGACTATTGAATCCTCACAGAAGAAATAGCCTGTGACCTTGACAAACACGGTTTTGATGAGGTGGCAATGACAAATGCTCATGGGCATAAACAAAGAGGGGTGCAGCAGGATGCCTGTAGCATGGTGGAAAGAGACGTTATCTTGATTGTGACAATGTCTCAAAGTGGTCACACTGCACACTTTCACATTACCCACTTTTAGACATCTCAGTGATCTTGGTAATGCTGAAAAGAGGAGAGACTGGAAGGAAAGAAATGGAAAAGCTTTCAAGGAGACTTTCTGCAAGGGGAACTGATTAATGAGATGATTAGCTGCAGAAGACACACCACAAAAGAAGGATTTTGTTTTTAGATGGGAGATATAACCACATACTTGTATGCTATTGAGAATGGTCCAGAACTAAGGAGAAATTGATGATATTGAGTAGAAAGATGGTTGCTAGTGATCTTATAGATCAGAAAGGCAGATAGAGGAATGAGGTATTAGTGCACAAATGAGGACAGATGACAGATGAAGTACACTGTACAGGCAGCACCATACATTAGAAGTGGGACCATAGGAGTCTGTGAAAGTTTAGAACTCTCCAGTTGTCTCCATGAAATAAGAGGCAAGGTCAGCTAGTAGAGAAAAGGTATTTGAGATTGGGGAAAGAAAGGGCAAGGTGAACTTGCCAAAGAAAGTTTAAATGAATGGAGTGAGAAATGCTTGCTGACATTAGAGTTGTCTTGATTATAAATCTAAAGTATGATGATTCAAGATAGGTATCTTTCTCCAGCATGTTCCTCAGCAAAAGAGCGGGCATGAGTTCAGCAAAGAGCTTGATCATTATTTTGCTAAAAGACTAGACAAAGTATTTATATGCATGGAAAAGGTTGATCAGTGATCGGCCACTGTTTACACTGGATTTTGTGGCAATGGGAGATACTGAGGGATGGACAGAAGTGGAAAAGAAGAAAGTTCAATGTATCATAGTTCCTGGGGAAGCAAAGATTGTTGGTATTTAGGTAGTAGAGGAAATGACCTAGAAAGGTGAACAGAGTCAGAAGCCAGGGTGCTTCCTGTGATGTTGCATTATATGTATATATGGGATTTCTAACTTATGGGTTTTATCTGATTACTTAAGACTCCTTTCTAAGATATGACAGAAGGATCATGGAAGTCACACATCTTTATTACTAATGCTACCTGTTACTTCTTGCCAATTGGATGTTTCCCCCTTAGGTCACAAGAAGCTGTGCAGAGTCCGTTCCTTCCTTGTCAGACCACCTAACCCAAACCTAACTGTTCTCTCTGAGCATCTTTAGCTCCCTAACCCCAACTCTCTATCACTGGCTGACCTTGAGTCATACTGGGAACTTTGTGATTCCCTCCACAACAAGAAAGGAAGTGAGAGAAGGCCCACCTGTTGCATGTGTCTTGTCTGTCCCTATTAGGTCTTGTAGGCGGCTTTCCTTATTGACCCCTGGATCTTGGATGATCGGGAAGGGAGCAAAGTACATTCAATTTATTTCGTTTTCCCTTTACAGCTTGGGCTGTAGATCCCTGGTCCAGGAATGAAAGGATAAAAGAGTTTGGATTTCCCTGAGGTAGCTCTCTACCTTCAGAGAGCTTGCAATATGGAATGCCATCTGTCACTCTGTCCTGGAAGGCATCTATGCATCCTGTTCTATCAGAGGCACTGTAAATGTTACTTGTAAATACACTAACTATTATGGTAGCCTTGTGGTTTTCTCAGTTTAAATGATTTGTGTGTTGTGATTGTTAATGGCAAATCAGTTTCATAGGATAATTAGATCCTCTAGGAAGGATGAGTTTGAAGGATTATTTGCTAGCTGCAAGGGTCTTGTTTCCTTTAACATATGCTTATGTAGACATTGGCATTTAGATTTGAAGGCATTTATTGTGTTTACCTCCTACGTCATGCATTTTAAGGTATTTCCTCTACTGAGACTTTCTTTTAATAGAGTTAAACTTGTATTAAAAGAATTTCTATGCTTGTATCAGAAGCTTTGTTGATTAACTTGGCAGATCTTGTTTCAAGATAGAATGACTCTCATTACTTGTCCACGGGTTCATCTTCTACCAATTTAGCCACAAACTGTCAAGAACATACTCAAAAATGCTGAGAACTAAGAACAAATGCTGCCTGTCCAGGAAACCCACTCTTACCACGACATGATCCTCAGCCCAATGTAGTTTTGTTTTTGTTTTTGTTTTATTTTATAGACTATTATTGAGAAAAATCCTCGAAAATAAAAACATCACACACCTATAAAGGTGCACCAGGGAAAAGTTGATTTGAACTTGAAGAGCTTTTTGTTAATTTTTTCAACTTTAAAATTATTTTATTTTAGTGTAGGGGGCAGGGGCATGCACACCCCAGGGCACATGTGGAGCCATCAGATGACAAGGTATATAAGTTGGTTCTCCCCTCCATCACCACATGGGTTCTGGGAAGTGAACTCAGTGCCTTCAGGCTCAGAAGCAAGGGCCTGTTGAGCCATCTTGCTTGCCCCTAAAAATATTATTTCTACAGCTTTTGGTTCACAGAAGTATTTGAAAAGTTTCCCCATCCCCACACACAGCCTCACATATTAGCAACATCTTCCCCTGGAGTGACATGTGTATCCACAAACCACTGTGACATATCCTAATCACCCCAAATCCAGAGTTCATTCTTGGTGTAGCACATTTTATGGGCTTGGGCAGATGTGTAAAGATGTATATCCACCAACTCACATCTCACAGAATAGTTTCACTGAACAAAAAAATCCATGCTCTGCTCACCAGCCACTCGGGCTTGCCACCATGTTCTTGGACTCCTGCACCTTCCTCAGTTAAATCAAGGCTTTAAGAGGCCATTTTCAGCTACTGTGATCTGGAGGAAAAAGAAGAGAAAGAGGGAAATAAGTGAAGAAGCCCTGATGTCAGTCTCAGCTTCCTGTAAAGAATGGGCTTTAAGAAACATCATTGGTGAAGATTAATTCCTTTGTCAATAAATGCCGGCAGCTAATCTGCTGCCAATTGCATATGCCTAGGGAGTGAGCCCTGCAGAAGGCTCAAAACTAAATCACCATGGGGTACTGGGTTTTTCTGCCAAACACTGGTCAGGCCCCACCACTATTTTCCATTTTTAAAATTGAGAAGGAAAAAGAAATGCCAAACAGTGTTTGCCGTTCCAAAGGGCAAACTGGATGTTTTGACATATGCTGAAAATAAATTATTCTAAAGTCAGTTCACATGTAGAATTATCTTTCTGGGATACACCAAACTAAAAGCAATTTCGTACACTCAGACCCTTCATCTGCCAAGTTACTGGGCAGTATTTTCCCTTAGTTCTGGTCTCTGAGACTGACTCAGTCAAGGGACAACGTTAGGAAAAGCGAGGCGGTTGAGGGCCCATAATGCCTCCTCTAGCCTGAGAGAGTTTGTGGTGTTAGGGATTGAACCCCAAAGCCGTATGTGTGCTACCCAAGTGCTCTACTGTGGAACCACATATACAGCTTTGGCGTTTGGGGTGGAGGAGTAGTGCGCGCGCATACATGTGTGGGTAGTTTTATATTCTGAAATGCTAGTCAAGACTCAGTTGGCTATATTGCACAATAAATGAATCAGCAGCACCTACAGTATGAGGAATAGTAACATGGAGCGTTCTAGGGAGGAGAGGATTATAGACAGAACCCTACAGACTGAGTCTGTGCTGGCGGCCAGCTGGCCTATACCTGGATGCCTCCAGAGCGACTCCTATAAGCCGCGCTTGGTGCTGAGTTCTATGCCTGCACCTTCGCCACCACCCCAGCAGGTATAAGTTCTGTGGCTATCCCACTTTTAGAAATGAAGCTCACCTGTCAGCTGAGGCAAATGTGCTTCTGAAATCACTAGGCTAGAAGACCGAGAGTTTAAATGCCACCTCTCTGACTCTGAGCCCAACCTTATAACCTTCATATGCCTGCAGAGGACCGAAGTCCTCAGGGTGAGCTAGACCCCCCTCCCCCCTTATCCTCATTCGTCTTCTCCTTAGCACTGTGCACCAAAGCCTTAAAGAACTGCCTTCAGTTACTCTAAACCTCTGCTTCCCTCCACCTGCAACTCTTTCCTCTGTCTGGCTAGCTTCTGTTGTTCTTTTCTGTCTCCGCTTAAGGCCCATTCCTCAAGACCACCTCTAACTGCCTCTGGTCATCCCTCATAGCTCTGATCACTCCCTACCTACTTCCAAGCCACCTTATGCTCTCATTCCTAGCACTTGTGATATTTTATTATTTTGCTTCTAAATCCAGATGTGTGCTTCTAAATATGCAGCAAGCAGTTTTCTGGCTGGGAGGATAAGAGGAGAGTGGTATGCATAATTTGCCATCCCTGTGGTATAAATGCTCCCACCATCACCAGTTGTGAGGCACGGCATCCCTGAATTGGAGTTGGGAAGAACTAGAGGAGATAAGACAAGCTTGCTCCAGCATGCCGTTGTGTGTCTGGCTTGTCATCTCTAATGAGAGATAGGAGTCTGAATGAGGAGGACAGGTCATGTTTCCTCAGAGGAGATGGCCAAGAAAAACACTGTGCAAAATTTTGTGATTGTCAAATCTATTGCTTGCTTACAATGAATACAGAAGGAATGGAAGAGGCAAGAGTAAAGACTTCGTATAATAAAAATAACCACAAACCACTATTCAGTTCTTGTAGATGATAAAAGACTTCCACACATGGAGCCGCCTGATCTTGTCCATAGGACAGCTGTTGTTTTGTCCATGAAGAAACCAGATCTCCCAGAGTTAAAGTGATCTAAGTGCTCTCACATCTAAACAGGAACCAAGGTCTCCTGAGTTCCAGCCCCACACTGTTACTCTTCAATGTGCCGTTCATATAGACACTTCTGTTCAGTGTGGGAAACAGACCACTAAAGCTACAGAATGAGAGGGGGGGAAGGGAAAGGTGTGGTGATTGGTACTGTAAAAGTGTTTGGCAAAGGAATGCCAAGGAAGTGACAGAGCTTTACTGGTTAGACCCCTCCCTCAGTACTGGGAGATGGGATCATGAGCCACTCAGAGCATGGGTTCATGCCTAGGTTCAGACTCTGCTAAGGGACCGTGGACAGTGAGCCTAAGCCTTCTGTGCTAGTTTCCTACTCATGTAGTACTAACAAGTTTTGAATTCCTGTCTCCGATCATTCTAGGGTTAACTGGGATAACAGAAGTCAGGTGTCTGGAGCTCCATTTGCCATATAGGGAATACTGTTATTTTTATGACCTCTAATACTTCCTCTTCTTCTGCTGTTTTCTATAAGACACTGCTATATTTTAGCATAGTTTCTTAATGCAAATCCCAGGAAAAGAAAAGCTTGCCAATTGCTGTTAATAGAGCAGGGATCGAAAGCTGTTCAATGTTTGAGTTTGGGCACGTAATAAGTGCTTCTAAGGAAAATTCAAGACAGTCAACAAGTTAGCATGAGAGCCAATAATCATGTGGGGTTTTTTTCTCATTGAAAACTCTACTGATTTCTCTTCTTCATATATGTTCGTCAGTGACTTTGAATGGTCTAAGACATGCCTTGCAAAATACTGTCTTCAACAAAGCCTTGGAGATTTTAAGCATCTAATAGAAATAGCTCACCATAAGCCATTATCTTACTATG
This sequence comes from Rhynchomys soricoides, assembly GCA_019843965.1. Classification (NCBI taxonomy): domain Eukaryota; kingdom Metazoa; phylum Chordata; class Mammalia; order Rodentia; family Muridae; genus Rhynchomys; species Rhynchomys soricoides. The sequence continues at coordinate 4,478,903 of JADRCH010000115.1, read as the reverse complement.
CTATGTATATAGTTATCTCTCTGGGTTTTACATCTGAATCATTGCCCTTTGCTTTGGTCGACAAATCCCTATTGGGCAAAGACTAGCTTTTTCAGACTGTGATAATAGTTTTTATATTCCTAATTTTTTTTTTACAAAACTAAAACAAAGACTGACACTTTATGACATGTGAAATTTATATGAAGTTTAAATCTCAGTGTCCCAAATCAAATACTATTGAAATACAGCTGCACTGTGTTGTTTAATGCCTGTGACTGTCTCCATGCCACTGTGGCACAGTAAAGTAACTGTGACAAAGACCACACACTCTGCAAGACCTAAAATGTTTACTAAAAGTTTGCTGAGTCTTTCTTGGAATAACTAAGACAGATCTCCTAAAGAGTTAAGATGTCATTAGTAAAAGCCTCAGTGATTACACTCGGGCTTTCAAGGTTTTTATTGCTTCTTAAACCATGTGGGGTGTGGTAGAAGTAGTGTTGTGATACCATTTTTTTAAAACCACAATGTGATTAAATAGCTCAAAATACTCAAGGGTTTCCGTTCAGTCTTTAAGAGAACCGTAATGGGGTTACAAAGTTAATTTTAGGTATGAAGCGCTAGGCAGGAAGACTGCACTGTGGGTCTCAGAAGCACAGGGGCGCCACAGTTATATAACCAGGAATAATGACACATTGTGCAGGCTTTATTGAGTCACTGAGACAAACTGTATTGCTAATAGCTATGATACCCTCATTGTGTGCATGCCCTTACAAAACAAACCTCTTGTTTCCTTCAAGTCTTCTTCTACAGGGCAAGTATCCATCCTTGATGGTAACAGGTGGCAATGGGGTCAGGAACTGATAGCCACTCTGGCAAGGACAAGGGACCCCAGACTGTCCAGTGGCGCTCTTACCTATGAACCATCGAATAAAAGACTAAGTGAATGAATACCATTTCCCAGGATCAGGGCCAAATGCCAACAATCACTCCACCAGAACCATACTTCAGCGCTATGCTGGAGGAAGTGCCAGTCAGCCCTGCCTTGTTTGTATTCTGCTCTTCAGGGCACCATTAGCACAGACAATGTGCTATAGCTTAGGTTGAAAACCTAAGCACAATTCTGAAAGCTTGTTTCTAAACAAGTGTGAATTTTCTCACTTGCTTTTGTTAGTTTGTTTTAATTTCTTATACCTCTTTGTGGGGTGGATGGTGTTAAAAACCTTCGTGGATGGCTTAGGGAAGACAACTTTTTAAAAATTAGGCTTGAAGTTCTAATCTTACCTGGCATCAAAAAGCTCTTGGAGTGGAGTGTAGCACACAAAGCGCTTAAGGAGACAGAGTCTTCATTTTCATAGGTGTTCCTTTTAGCACCTCTCTGAGAATATTTAGTAATGTCTTGTCATTCTATACAATTATGAAGCAAAGTAAGTTATGAAACATTAATAGTTTATAAAATAAACTCTGTGTCATTTACAAAACTCAGAGTCAACACTTTGCCTAATTTCTAAAGCAGGAAAATAGAGTTGTATAAACTTGTCTGTCACTCTGTATTTTCCACCAACCACTTCATTCATTCACTTGTGAAAATCAAAGCTCCTAACTCTCATGGAAATAAATCACTGAGACACAGTTGCACTGCAGTTGTGGAAGCTGCATAGAATGAAAATATGTCTAACTGTTTAAACCTGAAAGATTAATTGAAGGTATCCGAGAAAAAGAGAATCAGAAAATTTTAAGGAAAAAAAAAAGATAAAGAATACAGGATATGCTATTGAATAAGAGGTAGAATTTATACATTCAGTCTTCATTATTGAAGGCTTCCCTATATGCAAATTCCCTTACTTGCTAAAATTTGTTTATGACTCCCAGATTAATATTCAAGGCAATTTCACAGTCTTTCACAAGCATACATTGAGTCCCCCTTCTGTACATGGTCCAGCTGAGATCAAGCAAGGTAATGAATGCTATGCCTTCTTGTTTTTGCTCTAATAGACATTTTTTAAGTGTCCTTTTGTGGTCTGCTGAGTGCTACATTTTTCACAGTTTTGTGCTTTGGGTTGGTGATCCCACTCTTTAAAGTAGCCTCCAAAGGCAGCTTAAAATGCTGTTGAGTGTCCCAGAGTACAGGAAAACTCATACTTTATGGAGAAAATAAGTGTGACAGATAAGCTTCATTCAGCCATGACCCATAGTGTTTGAACCACGTGTTCAATATTAATGAGTCACCAATGTATGTTAACTAGCATTTAATCATTCACAAGATAAAGCTATGTGTTGATTGGTAGGTGAGTATGCTCTGACCAGGAACGTAACCCCATATTTCCCTAGGAGCAATGGTTCAGAGTTCACTAATTCAGTGTTTATTGCAGTTTATAGAAGATGGCCACCATGATGAATAACAAGAAGCCATAGCATTTAGATATCTTTCCATTCACATGTCAGATTTGAGGCTCACATGCTCTTAGTCCAGAAGAATCTCTGATGTTAGAATTACAACTATTTCAAAAAGTGCTAGTACAAATTTCTTCCAAGATATCATTTCATTAATTCTACACCATGATCCAAAAGGAATCAGACTGAAGGGTGATTGCCAGCACCTGTTTATAGAATGGGTTAGGGATGAGAAGAACATAAAGAATAGGTAGTGCTAAAGGAGTGGTGTGCTCTCAGCCAGACCACTCCTGGCTCTTTTGTCAGCTACAGCCACTTCATGCCACATGAGGAAGTCTTCAGTTCCAAGGAAACGGTATAAAGGTAGGCATTGTGTAGGTAGCATGCTGATGGTAACCTTCTTCCATACAGAGGACATATTGGAATAGATGGCACCGTCAAGACACAAGCAATAATTATAGTGTTTAAGTTGAGCGGTACCTGTTGAAATCAACCATAGCATCGGGTTACCTTTGTTGGTGAATCTGTAGCAATGGGAGTTTGTAAGTATGCCATTAGTACACATTATCAGGAAAAAGAAACCTTGGCAGCCTTTGTAAGGTGAAGAAAAACAGCCATCTGTTTCTGCTACACTTTTACCCAGTGAGAGATAGCCTTCGACTTCCTCCTGTTACCAAAACACATGATTTCAATAGCTAGAGGAGATCACTTGGGTTTCTTTACTATGCATAAGTAGTGAGGGAAATTATTTGTTTGGGCCCCTGAGAAACTGGGGAAATATTACATTTTCTTCATTGTAATGCACATGTGAAGCTATTTCCCTCAAACCAGATTCTAATTTCTGTAATTCAGTAGGACAGCTCCTAGAACTTTCTTGCCTACAGTTCTAAAGTGCTGTGGGGGAAATGAAATCATTGAGGAAGATGGAACATGAATGAGCTTGGATGCCTTCAAAACAGTGTGATGATTCACAGATGTAAGATGCTACCTCCACTGTGTGAAACCTTGAGACTCTGGGAGAGGGTCCAGGGTCTGCTTTGAAAGTGCCTCATGTTTGTGGGGTGTTTTGTTTTTCCTCTCTGCTTGTGATCTGCTAACTTAAATAAATCTGTTTCTGGAGAACCAGGTCAGCAGAACAGGATTGTGTTCTACACTCCTCCAAAATGCTGAGGGAAGCAGAGGTGCCCATCATGTTGGTGATAGGCACAAACAGGACACATTATAGACTTTAGTCAGGACATCCCACAACCTTTCACACCGCCTTGCCCAGGGGTTAAATACCAAAATTCTTTCTGTTTCAAAATTCAAGTCTTTTCAAAAGATCATGTGCTTTTCTTAAGTCTGCAATCCTACTCGGTATGAGCAAGAAACATGGGAGACTTTTTGTGGAATATATTTGTCATTCCTAAGGATATCACCTGCGGTGCTCACTTGGTAGGGAGTGGGGGGTCCTCTTGCCCCACCCCACCTTTACCCACACCCAAACAAACATACTAAGGCCACTGTTATTTAATCCATACCTGAGAAGAAGAATGCCAGTGACTGGTCACAGAAATAGAATTAATCCGATTCTTCTGCTAACTTTAGGGCGCTGAGAAAATTATAAAAACCTTTTGCTTTTCGTTTCCACATTACAAAACAGAGGCCCACCGACTCACATGAGGCCACGATTTAAATATACATCTGCTGGCCAGGCAATTTGGATGTATGAATTCCACAGAGGAATGATAAATGCTGCCTTATAAAAGCTCGGCAGACTATTGCAGCAAGCTACTGTTTATAGATTCGTCTCCTCTCACAAGAAGATGACTCCTGCTAAGTATATGGATTTTTAATTTAATTTGGCATATTTCTAGCTGAGAAGAAAAAAAATCAACTAAATGCTAATTTAGGCACATTGTATTTGTGCTGGGAGGAAAGAGAGTATCCTGTCTGGATCATAGTGTCTTTCCACTCCTTGCATCTGTGGCTGATACCAAGGAGCAGAAGGCCACTGGAGGACATAAATATGAACCTGGTGCTGACCACTGATGACCACTTGTTAACATTGCTGTGGCACCTTGTACTTGAGGGCATTTGTGGATTCACCACTTCATTTTTTTTTTTTTTTCTGACAATGCCTGCTATAGCTCAGAGGCTGATTTAGTTTTCATGTGTCCTTGATGAGAGACCTGCAGCTGGGGGACAGTATATGACATGCTGGTGGTCCCAAAGCCAGTCAGCAGCAAAAAGCCCAGGGGCCTGTGTGGTACCCAGCCCACCATCTCGCCCACTAGCTCAGCCTGTTTCCTGGAGCAACCAGCCACAGAGAGAGCTTACTGGATTTCTTCCCCAGAAATTTAGTGTCCTTTCAAACCTCTAGAATAAAGGAAGTCCCTTGGCTGGTATGTGGGTTGCTTGTGATGGGGCTGTATCCTTTTTGAGTTTGGGTTGGCTTCGCTCTGGTTTGGTTTCATTATTTATTGTTTGTTTTCTCAGGAAATAGTTTGATGTCCTTCTCCTGTAAGGCCTGTAAAAAGAGGGGTTATTTGTTTACTCATATTTTAAAATATAATAAAAAAATGTATTTTATGAAGGTAAGAAGCGTAAACAACAAAAGCACTAGGAAGCACTTACTGCTAGGAGAGAGTCAGAGTTCACACAGTAGTGATAAACTACTTTCTATCCTTAATAAATTAGACTTGAAAGTCTAAGTATAAATACCGCACCTCCTACTTTTTCTTACATAGTCTTATGTTTCATTCCCTAGTACTGTTAAACACTTACCATAAAGGAATGCCAATGGTCCCACTTATATCCATGATATGGAGGTGTTCTATATAACCTTTACCAACTTTGGACAGTTCTGCCACATTATTCTACAACAATAGGATACTGCACAGTATAAAGAGGCCCTATTGATTATGTATAACTCTGTTTGCATTTCTAAATATGTTTTTAAAATAAATTTCTTAAAGAAAAGATTCAAACATTTTGTCCTAAAAATGGATTCCTGAAAGGAAAGGCAGGGCCATCTCGAGAGTATTGATGGCTACCTCTGAAGCAGTTCTCTCTGCGAGAAGGGCTGACGCTCATGCTCAACAGAACATTTGGTACCCCAAGAAGCCAGTGGTATCGTTTTAGTGTGAAATCTAGCAGGTTGAAGAGCCAGGAAGAGCCAGTGTTTAAGTTTGTGCTCAAGGGCAGGTAACGGCTACTGTCCACTTAGAAGGCAGAAGGGAGAAGAGTTTCCTCTTCCTCATGGGAGCTCCAGCGGTTTTGTTTTATTCTAGCCTCTAAATTCCCACATTAAGGGCTCTGATCTGTCTGTCAACTTAAACATTAAACTCATCCACAAATAAACTATCCAATATAATGTTTAATCAAATATTTAGGCACTTGTGGCCCTGTCCAAATGACATGTAAAATTATACATCCCAGCACTGGGCCACCTGTGTCTTTTCTGCCTACACTTATAGGTGATTATTTGAAATAGTAACTTTTTGTTTTCCTTACAACAGTTTCTGTCTCTTATGATTTTGCTGTGTCCACAGCCCATCATTCAGAAACAAACCTTCCTCCACCTGCGGCTATTATATGATACAGCAAAAAGAGTGCAGTGGTTGGATCCTAAGGCCAGCTCATAGAAAAGCCCAATTACAAACAGTATTTCCACCGGGCAGTGGTGGTCCATGCCTCTAATCCCAGCATTTAGGAGGCAAAGGTAGGTGGATCTCTGTGAACTTAAGGCCAGCCTGTCTACAGAACTAGTTCTAGGACAGCCAGAGCTACACAAAGAAACTGTGTCTCAAAAACAAACAAACACAAATAGTATTTCCAAGTATGGGAGTTATGGTACTGTCCCAACTCTCTCCCCAGCCATTCTGTCCCCAGTGAGAGGATGTAGTCATAAGTTTCTAATCTACTATGCTCATATTTCGTCTCACACAGCAAACCAAGGACCTGGGCCTTGCATAGGTTAGGATGGTCTTATTTAACACATGGCAATCCCCTTTTCTGTACTATAGAAGTATTGTGAGTTGGTGGGGAAAATGGAGATGCTCTTCCTTCTTTAGTGTTCTGCCTCTTTAGCCACATGTTCTGTTGTTCTTGGTTGGTGAATGAGTGGTTGGTTGGTTGGTTGGTTGGTTGGTTGGCTGGTTGTGTTTTTGAGACAGAATTCCACTGTATAGCTCAGGTTGAGTATTCCTGCTCAGGCTCCAGAGTGCAGGTATTGCAGACATGAGCCACAAACTCTGTACTCATTCCATTTTTTTCAAACAATTCTTTTCATGCCAACCTAAGAATAAGAAGACTTTGTGAGTGGGGATAAAATTTACAATGCTTTATTCTAGATATACCACCCATTACTATGTTGAGTTTAAATTCATGGCCTGCCTACTCATTTTCTTCAATGAACAGATAAAAATAACTGACTTCCAATGTGCAAATGAATACAAAAGTCATTCAAAGTTCAAGAGAGAAATAAAAACAAGACAACCGTCAATTAGCAGAAGGAATAGGAGAACGCTTCAGTGTCTTCAGAGATGTCATTTCTGAGTAGGAAGTCTGTCACCCATGTGACTATATGGTTTAACAAAATATATTAGTAAGATAGTGAATCTGTCTGTTCATTCAGTGAGTCAGCAAATACCTTTAAGCATCCATTGTAAGTCAAGAGCTTATAAAAAGCAATAGGTCCTACTATAATAAGAAAAGAAGATGGAACGGGCCGTCAGATGCAGAGGAGTTCCATGAAATTTGCCATTTGGTGCCATCTTCTCAATTGCTCATGTAAGGAAACCACGGATGCTTCCGTAGTTTAAAAAATAATGCAGTTTACTGAAGCAGATTGAAGCTTTTTTTCCTTGCAACTAATAAAAGAGACTTATGGGAGTTAGAAAAAGATAAAGAAAATGACTTTACCATTATTTGTAGATACACCAGCATCTTTAGATGGCCTTTTCACTCTTTTTAATGAAAATATTCCAAAACTTCCACAGTGATGGGTAATTCACCTCAGCACTCATTTTCATCATTTGTGTAATTTTTAATTCTCCCAGCTTTTAGTTGCATGTGCATCAGAACCACTTAAAGCCTGTAAAAAGATGCTGAGGGGACTGCCACGTTTACAGCAGAAAATCCTGTTCTTGGATTTGCCACAGTGATCATCGTTTGTGAATTTAAGAAATGAGTCCAGTTTATGAACATACAGAGCTGGAAGAATCAGCCAGGATTGTTTGCATGCATATGCACTGCCATGGGTTACCTTAGGGCATATATTTTATGTCATCTTGAAAGTAGAACTTAATAAAAGTCATGATAAAGTGTAGCCTAGTCTCCTTGGAGAGTACATATTCTTATGACCCAGATCCAAGAGTTGCAAAGGCCCCTATTTTGTTTCTTAAAGCCATACATCCCTCCTTAGTTCCTAGTAAACATGTATGTAGGCCTGCACAAGCACTGTGTAAACAAGGTGATGGAGGCCTGACTTGCAGAAATGCTGGGATCAATAGATGGAAGTACAGGTATGAATTCAGTCTGGCTTTTTCTTTGTCGTCACAAAGGTGCAGACACATCCTCTCCTGGAAAAGAATAAGACCACATATTCCTTTGTATTTGCACTGAATGCTTCCGAAGACCTACCTCATTCTGAAGTCAAAATGGTACCCAGGTGTTTTGCAAGCTTAGTGGGGACAAAGAGAAAGTGCCAAGCACTGCCATGGCCCATCTGGCACCTCAAACTTACTCCCTGAGGCGTAGCCAAAGGGAGAGAGTTTTCTGTGCTGTGCTGTAGGGAAATATTCTCTCACATCTCACACTCCAGTAGAACCCCATGTCCTTAAATTTCCTGTGTACCTTGATGTGTGCATCTGTCTTACCCAGATGTTTCCTGGCATCATCTGGCTGGTCTTTCCCAGCCCAAGATCTAGTGGGAGGGTTTCTCAGCCTGTACCTCCTCAAGTGAGGTCCTTTAAATATTCTCTGCCACACTTCCTGTAGATGACATTCTCCTTTTTCTTGGCTGTATGAAAGAGTTAAATAATTGAGTACTACCTGGGAGCAAAAGTCCCAATTGCCTCATTCCCAGCCACATTTTTTCTGTTTATCTGCTTTGTACTGTTTTGCATCCCATATTGATGACTGTCAGTATTAGAAAGGACATGTGTGTTGGCTTGAACAGAAATAGTGAAGACTAGTGAATCCCCAGGATACATTTGAGGTTAGGTGGCCCTTACACAGCAGGCACAGCCAGCAGTGTTTGCTGTTATGCCAACCTTTGTGCTAGGTACTTCATACACATTATTTCACTTCCTCTTCAAACAGACATGATGGCCACCATTTTGTCCCCAGCTTGCAGAGAAATCACTGATAAATGGAAGAGCAAAGGGATTCAAACCCAAAGTGTCTAATTTGAAGACTCACACATCAAATCATTGTACCAGGAAACCTTTCCCTGCTGTTTCAAAATAAGAAATTGTACCTGGGTATGGTGGCACATGTCTGTAGTCCCAGCACTCTGGAAACTGAGGAAGAGGATCATGAGTTCAAAGCTATCCTGGGCTAAATAGTATGACCCTGTCCAAAGATGAAAGAAAAGGGGTAGGTAGGTAACCCTTCTTGCTGGTTCAGCTGATACTTTCTAGTTTCCACATTAGTCAAGTTGACTATGCCAACCACCTACCCACTGAAACCTACTTGCTTCCCATGTGTCCATATTGGAATTTTGCAATAGGGATTATACTTCAGACAGTCTCTAAGATCTGTGGTTAAGTCTTCAACACTTAAGAGTTTATGGTAAGCATAAACATAGCTTTGTAGAAGGTCCATATGTATTATGTGCTTTGGTTTACATTAGTAAAGTCAGGACATGGAGACCCAAATTCTGGAATATACAGCATCACTCTCCAACCAGAGCCATTCACTAAACAGCTTCTCAGCAGCGGCAGACTGCTTTTGTTAGTTTATTTGAGGTTTATACTTCTCTTTTACTTCTGAGCATATCAGCCTTTTCATAACATGTACAAGGCTTACGCTTACAGAGACAAGATGTGTCCTGCCTCTTCTTGGTTCAACAGCTCTCCGTAAGTCCTGGAAAAGCTGGGAAAACACTCCTCCATCCTACCTCACCTCCTTGGAAAATATCTGCTAAAGTATCCCCCTCTTCAGAGCAGCAGTGCTCACCATAGCATCCACAGAGCCGTGCAAAAATTTCTTCTTATTCTTCCGGTCACTGTGTTCCTAGTCTACACTCAGTAAACTAACTGGAAATGCAGACGGGCACTTGAATGTCTAGGTTTCCCAAAATACACGTTTTTATGCGTGCTTCTTGAACTGTGAGGACAGAGCCAGCGTAGTTTCTTCCCATTATCACTCTGTCTTAATGTCTAAGTGACAGATGCCTGTCAGCACAAGGAGATAATAGGAAAAAAGAATGTGCCTGCTCTGAGAGAACAGAAAAGAAAGACCCTGGATTACTGCCTTAGAGACACTTGTCAACTGTTGTTTTAAAAGACTTATGGGTGCCTCTATGGGGATACCCACAAAGTGTCGAAGCATTTTCATTCTTACTAGAAGCAAGGAGAAACATTTCTCATAAATGTGCAGATTTGCCCCTGGTGAAAGCTTACCCAGCATATGACTGTATTAACCAGCATGGCACTGACCAGGATATGGCCACCTGTGAGCTTCACTGGGCAGGATCACAAAGTCTAAACACTTAAGCAAAATGCCCTCCACTAGGCCCTCTGCCAGTGCTATCCATGGGTTTGCAGTGCCTCTGGGTGTGTCTAATAAATAACATGAGAATGGAGGCCTTCAGGGGATAAGAGACACCAATAGGATGTAGAGCAGCAAGCAAAAGAAATGCCCTTTTAGAGTTGTTCTTACTATCCCTAAGGAATAGGTAAGCTCAGAAGGCCTCTGTACACAAAGGGTATGGGGCGTGAGAGAAAACAGCACCAACCACAAGAAAATAGTCTTGGATACCAAAGCAGGTAAAGGAAACCATGCCTAGCCCTCCAACCTAGAGTGCTATGATATGGTAAGACCAGGCCTAATTTATTTTACATCCTTGAAGCCACAAGTCTGGTTCCCTTCATTTAAATATTGGTGTGTGTGTGTGTGTGTGTGTGTGTGTGTGTGTGTGTGTTTGTGTGTGTGAAGGCAAGCTTGTTTGCAGCTGTGTTACATGCTCTACGGTAGTTGGCCTGAGAGTTTCTGGGAGACTCTCCTCTCTCTACCTTCCTTGTTGAAGTAGGAATACTGGGAATTCAGACACACTGGCTTGTACATGGATTCAAGGTTATCAGACTTGCTCAGCCATCTCCCCAGCCTCTAGTTTTCTACATTCAAAACAAAGAGCTTGTTATTATATAATGATCCGATTCTCTATTTCACTGGAGACAAATGAGCCCTTTAAGGATAATATAAACAAAATAAAAGGCTCCAGTTATTATAGGATGTCACCAATTCTCACTCTGAAGATTGACAAACATAGGAAAGAATTGAGCAAGAATCCTTCCTTTTATGTATAAATTGAAATTCAGGATGATTATGCTGCATTGGCTAATGAAGAAAAGTTCTTTGTAGCAAATAAATTCCAACTACAGAATGGAACGGGGCAGTACAACTGGAAAAATAAATATTTCTATCATCCACAAGTGAGATAATCCAGGTCCATGTCCACTAATGGATACAATTATTACATTTTTAGAAATGTCAAAACTGGGAACCTTCTGCAGCCCACTGAAAGTTGACTCCTGGTGTGATGCCCCACAAATTATGCAATACTATCCTTGAGCTCTTATCAACTGAGAGTTGAAGTCAAAACTAAGCTGAGCCATGGTTTCAGAAAATAAAGGGGCTGGAATGAGTTAAAGATACCACATGACAAAGCATAAATAAAAAAGGTGTTCATTGAGATCGGGCTTTAAAGACAACACGTATAAACTTTCAAGAAAGAGAAGAAGGGGGCCAGTGAGATGACTCAAGGGGAGAAGGCGCTTGCTGCCAAGCTTCGCAGTATGAGTTCAATTCTCAGAACCCACAGGGTGAAAGGAGAGAAATGGTCTTTTCCAAGTTGTCCTCTGACTTCCAGTCTTGTCATGGCAAATGAACCCTCCCTCTCTCTCTCTCTCTCTCTCTCTCTCACACACACACACACACACACACACACAAATAAACAGTATTTTAAAGTAAAGATGACAGAAGAAGGCATGGAAAGAAAGTAAGGCTCGCATAAGGAAGGACTCTATAAATACAAATGTGAGCTGTGCAACTTGTTTGAAAATTCTCAATAACCTGTTGTAAAGAGATTTTCCCCCAAGGCAGATAGAGAAATATGAGTATGATATAGATAGTATTACATAATATATATTATGAAATAATACATAAGATATGTTACATAATAGCAAATGTATTCATTCATTTATTGGGTTTTGGTGGCTTGCTTGCTTGCTTTTGTATTTTATTTTTTTATTAATCATTTCATTCGTTTACATCTCAAACGATACTCCACTTCCCAGTTACCCCTCCACCAAACCCCCCATCTCACATCCTCCCTCCCCTTTGCCTGTATGAGAGTGTTCCCCCACCCACCCACCCTCTCCTGCCCCACTGCTCCAACATCTCCCTACCCTGGAGCATCGAACCTCCCTGGGACCAAGGGCCTCCCCTCCCATTGCTGTTGGTTTTGGGTTTTAATAGAGTTTTTCTCTGTATGCAGCCCTGACAGTCTTGAAACTCATTCTGTAGACCAGGCTGGTGTCAAACTCAGACATCTGCTTGCCTCTGCCTCCCAAGTACTGGGATTAAAGGCATGCACCATCACTGCCCAGCTCATAATAACAAATTTATTATAAAGTTTGTAAGGTATAATTACTTTGGGTTGAAATAAGAAATGCTCATATTTTTGGAAACATATTGAAAGATATAGAAGTGAGATGACATGACTTCTAGGATATGTTCCCTTAAGGAAGGGAGGGAAGCAAGTAGGGAGGGAGAGAGGGGGGGAAGGAGGGAGGAAAGATTAAATGGGAGTGCTGAAGCCCTGATTATTTTTTACATTGAAGTGATGTGGTATGTGTGAGTTCAAAGTAATGTCCTATTTGTTTGGTGTTTTTCATGATAAAAATATGAAGAAAAAAACTTGAGATATTTCTGAAGGACACAATAGAGGTCACATTGCCTATAGACAAATTAGGACCTATGACTTTGATAAAGGATATTATCTAATGATTAGGAGATGTTATATCCTTATTGCTTTTAATTACCTTTGTTAAAAAAAATAAATTTAAATAAACTTCATTTTTGAAATAGTCACTACGAAGCACTTCCTAGTTTTACCCCAGGCAGTTGGAGGAGAGCTTGGGAACCTGTCTCCAGTGTTAGTGCTGATCTTAGCTGGAATAACTTGCATTCTTCAGCATCTGCAGTGGTTGGTCTCTGGGGACTTATCTAACTACATGTGTTTTTCACATTTATTAGTGAAACTGGAGATTCAAGAATAAAACACTGTCCTCAGGAACATTGTGTTAATTTGTGACACACCAGAGATTTTTTTTTTTTTTTTTTTTTTGCCCATAAAGCAAATGAATGAGCTCTGTGGGGGCATGGCTGTTATGTTCTCCCTAGAAGGCAGTAAAGACCTGCAGTATTTATTAAGCGCTTAGAAAAAGAGAAATGAATAGTGTTATGAATGCAGAAAATATGCTCACACTGTTGCCATCAATAATGTGATTTTTCTGTCTGTTTTAAAGGAAAACAGGATGCAATTTTTAAAATGTGGGCCTCTGTGCATTATTAAGTTGTTTTGTTTGGGATAATTATGCAATTCAATACCAGGGTAAAGTTACTTCTCTTTCTGTCAAACAGACTGAATTGAGTTAAAAAGCCTTAGTCATTAATTTTGATAGGGCTGACTATACAGAGAAAGGACCAGAGCTGATGTTTGACTCAAGACCTTTCCTCTGTAGAACTGAAGGATTTTAGGGGCTCCTCTTGTGAGTGTCAGCCTTCTTTGTAAGGTGACAATGCACTGGAGCACTTCTACCAGGCTTCAATGGGTGACTTCCCAGGAGGACCAGGAAAAAGGCCAGGTTGAGCCAGCACCTCAGAGGCTGGGAATAAGAAAGGCTCCTCTGCACTGTGGTACAGGGAACTGTTGCAAGGTCCAAAGTCAAAGCACCACATGCAGGAAGAGCTAGGTAGATCCCAGCAAAGGTACCAGGACAGGGTGGAGAACCTGGCAAGCTCATTGAAGAAGAGTGCTGAGGTTCTGTGAAAAGATTTGTAAATGCTTTGCATTGAGGTAGGCATGAAATAAGTTCCAGAATCAAGGAAGAGACTCTATTGGCCAATTTCATGGTTCACAAGAATCTAGGATATAAACCAAAGTGGCTAAGCAATAAAGGGATCTCAGGTTGCTGCCTTTTTTTGCTGTATGCTATTTTATTATGTGTTCTTTCTTCCTTCCTTCCTCCTTCCTTCCTTCCTTTCTTTCTTAATCTTATTTTCAAAACAACAACAACAACAACAAAAACCCACTGGAGCTGTTTTAAGGAACCAATAGAAAAAAGTCAGTGAGGAATCTAACTGATATGATAGCACATGCCCACAATCCCAACACTGGATAGAGTAAGGCAGGAGAGTCATGAGTTTGAGACCAGGCTAAAACAACATAACAAGACCCTCAAAAGAGTACAGGTGATTTTGGACTAAGAAGAGGATGTGCAGAGAGCAGTGTCTATGACAAAGAAAAAAGCAATTCCCTGGGGCATTTCTGTGATTTTTTTACTTATCTTTATAAAAGCTGTCAAAGCAGATACACACACACACACACACACACACACACACACACACACACACTCACACACCTGAATACAGAAGCAGTTGGAGACCTAGTCTGATTCATGTCTATTGACCACATATGAAAGACTTGGTGTTTTGAGGAAAGCCCACGAGCAACCCTGGCTTAAAATAATCAGCCCTATCTGGGAACACAAGAGGCTCAAGTGAGGAACGGGCACATCTGCACAGCTAATGCTGGGTTGCTTGAGGGTAGAAAGGCAAGCAAAGATGAGGGACCAATCCCAGATCAACATCCTCAATGCCAGGCGTTCACTTGCGTGCTGATAAAGCACAGGGAGGAATCTAACAACAAATTAGGAACGTCTAGTTCAGAATGTGTTTAGCGTCCTTGTAACTAGGGAGTTTCTCTTCTTGCCAAGGTACTTTCCTCTGCCCCCATACCCTCATGCATGCTGGACAGGGAGTGTTTGGTTGGCACAGGGCACTCTGGGAGTCATTTGAAGACTATATTACACTTATGTATTTCCTTTCCAAGAAGCATCATATAAACATCTCACTTTGTTTTGCCTGCCCCCCCCCTTTACTATTTTCTAACATGGTGTTTTTAAACTTCTTGACCTGCCCCAGAACTCCTCTATGGAGTCCCACCTCCTCCTCAGCCCAGCAGGGGCTCTGTGTGCACGAGCCAGTTGTTATTTACAAGTGTAATTCAGCTGTTGATGTATCTTTGAACACACAGAGTTGTTATGGGATTTTTTTAATTGCCATTTTCATCTCTCTAATTAAAATTAAATGGAAAAAATGGATGGCCTCCAAAATCTGAATTAATTTCATGAGTACTTCTTCAGGGGGAAAATATGTATAAATATGATAATTGGTACTTTATTTGCCTTCCGTAGAATGAGAAGGTTTTTACCTGGGTGAAGAGAAAATATAGTCATTTTTAATGAGAAAAATAAGGCTTGTCTGATGCTTCTGATACTTATTGTGGCTACAAATCAGAATTAATTGCATGAACGAGAAATGATAAGTAACTCTGAATATAACTTTAACACAGTGCACTAGAGACATGTTATCAGAACTCATAGTGAGGCAGGCTTCCCTTATGCTGGGCTGTAGCTTTTTTCTCCCTGTAGCTCATCATTGATAGTTGCACATTCCTCAAGAAAATGCCATTACCCCACAGTCAAAACCTTCATCATGCTTAGAAACAGGCAATTCACTTGTTTACTGTGCTCTGCATGTGTGACAATGAAGCACATAACAGAAATAATGAGATAACAGAAAAGGGTGGGGAGGCTGTCCAGTTTAGTTTAGTTTCGTTTTGTTTCATTTTGTTTAGTATTTTTACTTACTGCATAGGCCAGTGCTTCCCTCATCAAGTACCTGATGGACATGTTTACTAAAACACGGAATAGCATACTCTATGTTCTACATTAATGAGGTCAGTGAAGCATCCAGAAGAAATGTATAACTTGGAAGCCCAAGTCTATAAGCACAGCCTTGCCATGGCCCTTTAAGAATGAAGCAGCTACTTTGTGGCTCCACATGTGTAATGAATGGCCTCCTTGGTGTGTTTTTGAAAACTTCAATGTTGCTGGTAATTGTGTCCCAGAAATCTCCTTGGAGAGCCTTTGTGTCCTATTCTCAGAAGAAATATGTGACTTTAACACGTTAATAGTTCTGAAATTAGTCATTTGCTCCATTTTCTTTGGAAAGGAAGGTCACTGTGTGATTTTTCTACTTCTCCTTATTTGCTCTGAACATTCAAGATACTCTCTGCTCATCAGCCATGCAATGCGCTGGCTGCTTTTAACATGCCTGAGAAGCCAAGGAAATGTTCCATCAAAGAGCATTTCTATTCTCAGAGACTGCTCTGAGAATCCTGTCTGCCAAGCTCCCTCAGAATGGAAGTTTGCAGACAGACCAGGGTTGCCACTTGTCCCATTTCAACCACTGACTGCCCTGCATTGCCCACCCACTGAAGAGGTCATACTCCCTGAGCATGTAGCCCTTGAAGAGAGCTCCTTTTATGATGCAGATCATGCAGGGAAGTTGAACTTAGGCTTCTGAGTTCTGGACCAGTGTTAATGACATGGGACTCTGCAAGCAAGAGGATATCCAACCATGCCATAGTTCTATGATCTTTCCCCCCAAAACTCAGGGCATTGGAGTCCCCTGAACTATCAAAGACACATATGGCAATGAGAAGTTGCTGATCTCTGGAGCCTGGAAGAGGCCTGGGGCTCCAGATTGTTTGGTTCCCCACACTTTTCCTTGGGAAATGTCAAGTAAGATTCGAGATAGCTGCACCATATACTACCAGAAACTTCTTGGACTAGCTAACACATCCCCAGAAAAAACTGTTTTTCAAAGATGTATTTAGATAGAAGAATTAATAAGTGATTTTTTTTTCTTGAATTTGCTCTGTTAAATAGCTCTGGTTATGAAGGTGACCTAAGACCCTTCCAGAACAAGTTTGCACCTGTAGCTCCTGCCTCTCTTATCTTCGTAGTTCTTTGT
Organism: Rhynchomys soricoides; assembly: GCA_019843965.1. Classification (NCBI taxonomy): domain Eukaryota; kingdom Metazoa; phylum Chordata; class Mammalia; order Rodentia; family Muridae; genus Rhynchomys; species Rhynchomys soricoides. Next base: position 4,462,220 of record JADRCH010000115.1, on the reverse strand, counting down.
GGTAACAACATTTACATGAGCTTCAGTCTCCTAATAAATGTTTAAGTGTTCAATATATTCCTGCTAACTGTGACTACAAGATCACAGAGCAGATCTCTGAGAGCATTCATCTCGCTTGACTTGATGCTCGTTGCCTACTAGCTGCTCCATACTTTCAAGGATCATTTCTGTCTTTGGTTACTAGCTCTTAAAACCTCTGCAGTTAAGCAGTAAAGTTAACTGAAGCCCTACTTTTGCTGCAGACCACCAGGGCAGTTCACGTGTGCAACTTAATCTAGCCAGCAATGAGAGTTATAAATGGTTGGAAGCTGCCATGCTTGGAAATGACTGTGGTCCTCTGAAAGAGCAGCCTGTGCTTTTAACCACTCAGTCATCTCTCTAGCACCCAGATTCCCAACTCTAAAATCATGTTCTTATCTTGTGCTGTTATAGCTTGTACCCCAAAAGGTCATGTGTTAAGAACTTAGTCCTCAGTGTCACAATGATGATGGAGTGGTTGAACATTTAAGAAGTAGAACTTAGAGCTGGAGAGATGGATTAGAACTCAGCCTGTGGATCACAACCCCAAAGGGGCTCAGTCAGCCCTTTCACAGGGGTTGCATATCAGAGATCCTACACATCAGATATTTACATTATGATTCATTACAGTAGCAAAATCACAATTATGAAATTGCAATGAAATAATTTTATGGCTGGGGTTACCACAACATGAGGAACTATATGATAGGGTGCTTATGTGTATGTATCTATGTTTATGTTTGTGCATGTGTGTGCACATGCATGTGTGTATGTGTGTATATGTGTATGAGAGTATGTGTGTATGTATGCATGCATGTGTGTATATACATGTATACATGCATGTATGTGTTTATGTTGCATGTATGTGTGCATGTGTGTATATGTTTGTGTATATCCCTGTGTGTTTGTGTGTGTGTATATGCGCATATGTGCCACACCATGTACTTGGAGATCAGAGGACAACTTCAGAAGAATTGGTTTCTCCTTTCACTGTGTTTGAGATCTCTCATTATTTGTGTTGCTACACATACACCAAGGCTAACTGACTTCGGAGCTTCTGGGCAAGTCTCCTTCCTGTCTCCCACCTTGCCAAAAGGGCAATGGGACTATAGATGCAGGCCACTATGTTGAGGTCTTTTTATGTGGATTCTGAGATCAGGTCAACAGGATGGCTCAGCAAGCACTTTTACTCTCTGAGCCATGTTCCCTTGCACTCTGAGTGCAAGGACTTTTGTTTTGTGTTTAAAGATGCCCTGAAAGATCTGAAGTTTGCTCTCTCCTCCTGTGATCTCTCTCCTTAGTAAAACTCTACCATGATCCTGTCCACTGTAATGGCGTGCATTCAGGGAGACCCTTATTCTCATTAGTGCCATGCTATGGGGGTTTTAGTTTCCAAACTATGAGCCTAATATGTTTCATTTCCTTACAAGAAACCTGCCCTCAAGTATTGTATTATTGCAATGGAAAACTTACTAATTACTCTCAGGCCTTACAAACCACCAGGTAAGGTTTTTATTCATGAAATAAAAATACTCAAAGTTCAAATAGTCAGAAGCGCTCATGGAAGTCTAAAAGACTGTCTTGTTCTCATCATTTGTTTGTTGAGTGGCACCTACCTTGTATGTGCAACCTGCTGCCCAGACCATGTTTCCCATAAAGCCATGGCTATAGCCCAACACATTGTAGGTGACATCATGTTACATTGGACACCCCAACAAATGGCATGTGTCTAAGAACAGAGATGAGGGTTTTTTTGGTTTGTTTGTTTGTTTTTTTTTGGGGGGGGGTTAGTTTATGATCATCATGGACCTCTCCCATTGCCGAGGTACGGGACTGTAAGGGTGAGTCTGAAGTGCTTTTTGAATGCTTTACTTCCCTCCCCTCCTTCCACCCCATAGTCTGCATCTTCATGATGCCAGCCACGTTCCCATGGAAATCACTTAGCAGTGGCACACTGTTCCAGAAACCCAGCAATGATTGGCTGCAGCCTGGTTGGGGCTCCTGCTTTTGTAAAACCTGTACTTTGTCCTTTGCGAGGGTCATAGTTTTAAGAGACATGCCTTTAACAATTCTCTAATCAGGCTTTCATTTACTTAGCCTCCTGATCCATGCTCACTGTCTCTCTCCTGCTCACCTACGCCTACTCTTCCCACTGTGTGCAGCCGAGTTTGTCTAGTACCAAATCATCCTTTATTCTCAACCCGAAAATGAAATTGTACAAGGTCTCAACTCCAGCCAACAAAGAACTGTCCTACCAGTGCGGCTTGAGATTTCAAGTTTGCACATACATAACTTCTTCCTGGCAGTGTAGAAATTCTTAGATGGGCTCAGAAGCTACTTTCTTTTCCCATTGAGAAAGCAGTTGGATGGTGCTTGAAATTCGGCAAAAAGATCAGTGGAAGACCAGTGTAGCTGCAAACCCACAGTTCAGCTCTTTAGAGCATCCAAGGCAATTGCCTGCTGTTTTCCCAAGAGGCTCCAACCAAGACAGGGAAATGTGCCGAGCCATTTGTCACTGCCCCAGGTGCAACATATGCATGCCAGTTGGTGTATGCAGCCTGCGGGCCTGCTTCTGCCCACCCATGCCACATCTCAACCCCTGAACTTCCTCCTCTATAAGATCAGCCCACAGTGTGCTCTTGTCTCTCCTCCTCTGCATGAGTAACTGATTGGATCCATTCATCCGGGGTTGGAACCAACTCAACCATCTCCACTGTGATCAAGCACATTCATGCTCTGTGGGATCCCTCCCACCCCAGTTTTAATTCCAAGAATAGTCTTTTTAGGACTAGTGGGATTCTCTGCCAGCAAGTCAGTCTTTGAATCTCAGAGGTATTCAGTAGTATAGAATAGACATGCTGGTTTGTTCTTCCAGGAGTGCTAGATTGGAATTGCTCTTCAGTTTACTCCTAAGCTGATTGATGCTTAGAGTACTGGTTCTCAACCTGTGGGTTGCAACACCTTTGGGGATTGAATGACCCTTTCACTCTGGTCACCTAAGATCATCAAAAAATGTAGATATTTACATTATGACTTATAACAATAGCAAAATTACAGCTATAGAGGAGCAATGAAAATAATTTTATGATCAGGGTCACCACAACATCAGGAATTGTGCTAAAGGGTCACAGCATTAGGAAGGCTGGGATCCACTGGCTTGGAGGTTCTAAAGTGCATGGCTCTATAGGCATGGTGCAGTAAAGGGAGCATATGGTTTGCTTGAAGGGGAAGCAAGGTAGGGATGCCCATGTCCCTTCATGTTGAACACAAATGCTCAGAACCCACTAATCAAGTGGTTGATAATATCCCTTTGCTTGCAAGAAGTGAAATGAAGTATATCACTCAGAAGCTAAATCATAGATGAAAAAGAAGTCCAAGAGAAACTGCTTCTAGAATATTTTGGGGGCATTTTGTTGTGGATGTAGCTCACGACTTCATTCTGTTGCTAGTGAATGACTATGCCTGAATTGGGTAATCTAACTAGGGAAAGCCCTGGCTCCCACCAGCCACTGTGCACTCTTCCCTGCCCCCTTCCGTTCAGCAAGCATAGGGAGAAAGCGCTTGACTCTCTGGGCTGGAGTTATGCAAAAGCCAAAAATAGACTCTCAGAGTGCACCCAGACATAATGATTCCATGCAGCAGAAGGTCACTGTGTCTGCTTTTCCTGCCAACACACCCCTGGCTCTTCATCTATGGCTGCTTTGTGAAGCAAGAGAGCAGTGCCAGGAAGCTGCACTCTGGCTGCAAGGCATTAAAATCATGTCAATGAGGTTTTGTCAGCGTAGGCTAGAGGAGGGCTTACACACAGTTTTAGAGGAAGACCATCTTTTAACATCCTTTTGTTTGTTGGCCTGAGAGCTACTGAAACTCTGTTAATAAGGGAAAAATAAAAGTCTCTGGTTCAGCCACAATCAATCTCCACTCTGCTATGTCTGCCAAAAAAAAAAAAAAGGTATCTGCCCAAAAAGAGTTCTGTGGCTCTGAGTGGAGGAATCATAAGTGGGGTTCCCTGTGCTTTCTAGAATATATCATATATGTATAGTATAAAGTGAAGCAGCAAAACCTATTTTCCCATGTGTATGTGTGTTACCATCTATTGGCACACGTAGGAGGTGTGCACATGGGTGTGTCACACAAGCTCAAAGTTGACTCGATGCCTCTGTCTCTCTCTCTCTCTTTCTGAGCCTGGAGCTCACCAATTTCCATCATCCTAACTAGCTAGCTTTCTCCAGTAATCCCCTGATTCTGTCTTCTGAGTGCTAGGTTACAGGCAACAGCCATATCTACTCCTTGCATGTGGGTGTTGGGGGCCTGGATTCTGGTCTCCATTCTTCCACTTTATCCCAGAACTATCTCCCCAGATCCCAACAAATCCTTTAAAAAAAAAAAAAACTATATTCTATACCATCAATTTTTTTTTGAATTTTCAATATTAAGTCTGTGAAATGTCATGGATAGACAGCCACTGCCTGTGTTCCTGCATCACCCCCTGACCAAGGATTGGTATCCAGAGCCATTTCCCCATTATAGAATGCAGAGGGCTGCTAGACAGGAACACATACACACAAATATCCTGAGAAGATTCAGGAATAAGGAAAAAGGAAACCAGCCACACACCTCAGTAGCAAAGATGGAGATGATGGCCATTTATCTCAAATAGTCAGACCTGGGCTTGTCAGAAGGGAACCTATCCGCTAAAGTACATCTGAAAACACTGTGTTCTTGTCCTGATGCACACATCATTCTGAAAGCTGGAAGGATCCTGTTTTCCAAACCTGTAGGTATCAAGTAAAATATAATAAGTAAAGACAGATCTCCAGGAAAAAAATCACCCCTGGAGGAATCCCAAGTATCTTGTTTGGAGTTGGAGAGGAAAGACAAGGTTTGCATTAGCTGGACTTGAGCTCTGATGACCCTGACTGCTTGCAGACAAGAGCTTGGTCTGTGAGCCAATCCTGACTGCTGAGCTCAGGCCATGTGGAGCCCAAGATGAACAGAATGATGGAGAGGGCACAGTGGTTGGTGCTCCGTCACCTCACCTTTGAGGCAATGAATCCTGCATGTTTTCTCACAATGCACACATGTGTCTTTGGCTGTTCAGTGATACACAAACAAAAAGCCAGTGGTAATGTTTTTATTTTAATGTCCATTCAAAAAACAAAACAGTTCATCTGACTAATCTTTTCCTGACCAGCTGTTTGAGACTGGCTCAGCTGGGTAAGCTTCTTGATGAGAAGCTAACCTGCAGCTTGCAAGGCAGAATGTTCTATTACAAGGACCCAGGGGTGGCAGAGGCTGGGAAGTGATTGAATGGCCACACTTGGCAAATGATATCCCAGAATGACAAGTTAGCCAAAACCTTGGTTTTTCCTTTCTTTTTTTTAATCTCAGTATCTCTGAATAAAACTGCATAGAGAAGAAATTGCTTACAAGAAAAAAATTGTTGCAAGCAGTTTTAATAATGATTCCAGTAACTTTTAGAGAGTGTCAACAAAGACTTATTGCATCTCTGGGGCAGAGCGGGAGAATTGCTTATCTTCTCTTCAGATCTGGGCTTTGGAGCTGTCATTCTGTCCCCTCCCAGAAAGCAGGGCTCCTGAATGTGTATATATATACACACATGCTTGCTGTCTTGTTCATGAGCAGGTGTGCATAACTCTTGTGGCCTATGTGTCTATGAGTGGGTGTGTGCAAATGTATGTGAGTATGCTTGTATTAAATAGTAACAAAATAATAATGGCACATCTAAGCTACCCTTGTATTTATATTAAATCATGACATGCTGATGTTGGTAGCCCATAATTCTCCATTTTCCATTAACCATCCAGCCAAGTTAACTGTTTTCTGATCTCTCTTAGATGGAAGTTCTCTATGAATGTGGAAGCCATTAACAGAGTAATTGCTGTCTGTTGCCATGACAACCAGCCGCTGCAGTCACCTGCCCGAAGTCTTGCCAGACTGCACCAGCTCAGCTGCGCCTGTGGTGAAGACAGTGGAGGATTGTGGCAGCCTAGTGAATGGGCAGCCACAGTATGTCATGCAAGTTTCAGCCAAGGACGGGCAGCTGCTGTCAACAGTAGTGCGGACTCTTGCCACCCAGAGGTAGTGCCACAGTTAAAATGAATGAGTCTACAATTGATCCAAAGAGCTGTTTGTCAGGTGGAGGATGCTAATGGGAATGTAATTAGTGCTCAGGTCTTTGTGTCAGGAAAGGGAGGTACTAGGGGGAAAAAAGACTACCCAAGGTCTGTTGCTGTCTGCACAGCAGCAGGAACATAAAGCTAAAATTCATGTTGTCACATTCCTCCTAAAGCCACCATAGAGAGCTAGGCAGGGGAGAGCTGCCACAAGATGTGGGGTGGCTTGCTTTACCTGTTATTTTGACAATGTTGTGGCTAGTTTTGTCTTCTTGTCTCCAGCAGCTAACAACACTAGCTCCTTGTTAGGACAAAATGAAGAAGTCGCCTGATTTCAAGTGACAGAGCCAAAGCAATCTGTGGGATAGCGATAAGGCCTTGGGCAGCCCAGGCTAGTCTCATCAAACTCACTGTGTAGCTGGGAATAGCTTTGAAGGCCAGATCGTGAGTCCACCTCTTGCATACTGGGATTAGAGGCATGGGCCACCATGCCTGGTTTTGTGGCTAAAACCTTTGAAGTAACATTCCCAGTGTGCACGCCGCTTAGTGCTACCCAGTGGCTATGCTGTCCGAGCTGTTCTCGGAGTGAGTCTCCCTTTGCGTGTAGAGGTCTGTTCTGCTATCCCTCCTTTACACTATACCCCATCCCTGGCTCTTCATACACACTCCGGCCTGTGAAGTACTGCTGAATTGGTTTCCCTATGTGGAGAAGAGGGAGGGCTCCAAACAGCCTGGAGACCACTTATTCAGGCCAGCTCCTTGTCCCTGGGAGCTCCTCTTAAGCTGCTGTTGCCCATGGCATATTGGGAGCTATAGGCTGCCCAGATAATGGATGTGCTGTGTATTCTCCAATTTTCTTTCAGAAAAAAATAAAATAAAATAAAAATAAAACTTGTATTTTCCTAGTACCCATACCAGGCAGTTCACAACCTCATATAATCCTAGTTCCAGGGAGTCTTACACCTCTGGCCTCCTTAGGCAAGTGTACTGGTGCGCGCACGCGTATGTGCACATGTGCGCGTGCACACACACACACACACACACACACACGCTATTAAAAATAATAAAAATTAATCTTTAAAATATGTATGGCTGTCATAGAAAGAAAGGAAAGTATGGAGTGAATATTTCCACTTCTTGGAGAATTTCCCGCAGTTGGTTAGGGCTCAGAACATAAAGAGGAGGTGAATGTCAGTGGCCCTCTGTGAACCAAGGATGGATGGCAGTGGGTGCCAGCCACCCTGCCAGGCATCAATCAATCACCTTACTTGATCAAGAAGGGAAGGCTGTTTGATGTAACAGAGAGCTCTGTGTGTGTGTGTGTGTGTGTGTGTCTGTGTGCCTGTGTATCTGTGTGACTGTGTCTGTGTGTCTGTGTGTGTATATGTGTATGTGTGTTGTGTGCCTCTCTTTCACCTACTCCTAGACCACACAGCACTGTGCACCAAAGGCTGAAGTTTTTCCTGCCTGTGACTCAAAGTGAACAAAAGACAAAAGCCAGCTGTCCCCTTTTTTTCTCACCTTCCTCTCCCCAGAGCATGTATGGGTCTCCTGGGCAAGAGAAAGGGCCATCCTGCCTGTCTCTAGCTTTCATTTACTCTCAGGGTCATTCCCAGAGCAGCCTGGGGGGAATCAGCAGTGTTTCTGTGGTTGGCTTCATTTGGATCAGAGATAGCATTAAAAAGTAATGGGGCATGGACCTAGGTTAACATCATCTCTGGAGAACCTGGAAGAAAGAAAACAGAGAGTGTGAAAGGAGACTAGGTTGTCAAAAGGATGGCAACATTCTTTTAAAACATCATTCATAGAGGAAGCTGGCCCCTCTCATTGAAAAAGGAGGCTATCTTAATTTGATGTTTCCTTTAAGCATACATGGTGAGGACCATGCTACTTGATTTTCTTCAGCCTGAGTCACTCTGCAAGTGACAGTAGCTAGCATTAACTAGGTTTGGCTGTCTGCCAATCCTCTACATGTAAGTCTCTGCTCTAGACCAGCTTTCTCACATCCTCATAGTCACGATACAGAAGGCTCCATTTGTGAGCCCATTTTAGAGATCAGGAGACTAAAGTATGGGGAGATGAAGTTACTTGTTCATACCTTACAGACAAGCCCCAGAGCTTGGGTTTAAGCCCAGGCAGCCAGATTGCAGAACTGGGAACCACTCACCATGCCAAGCCCTCTTCAAGACATGTAAAGGAGTGGCTTTTCCACCCTTGAACATAGAACTCTAGACAGAGGCCACCTCAGTAGGACAGATTCACCACTTGTCTTCAGTATAGTGTCCTCCGCATCCCAAAGAGTAGCCTCTGCAAGCTCAGAAGACCAGCCACACCTCAGCCTTGTGCCCCACTCTGCTTCAGAGTCGGTTACCAGTTTCCCCCCTGCTCTCGATCTCCTGCAGAATTGAAGAGAAATGAAAGGATTCTTGCCTGCACCTTCATCTGACTCAAAATATTCAGTTTGTCTAGAAACTACAATTGATGTCATTTCAAAAGAGTTTGTTCTTGGGGCTGGAGTGATGACTCAAATGTTAAAAACACTCATTGCTCGCGCAGAGGACCCAGTTTCAGTTCCCAGCAACCTCATGGTGGCTCAGAACCATCCATAACTCCAGCTCTATGAATCCAATGCCCTCTTCTGGCTTTGGTGAGCACCAGGTATGGGTGTGGTGCACAGACATTCATGCAGGTATAAAATTAAATAATGGCTGTTTTAAAGAATATGTTCTTGCCGGGCAGTGGTGGCGCACGCCTTTAATCCCAGCACTTGGGAGGCAGAGGCAGGAGGATTTCTGAGTTCAAGGCCAGCCTGGTCTACAGAGGGAGTTCCAGGACAGCCAGGGCTATACAGAGAAACCCTGTCTCAAAAAAACCAAAAAAAAAAAAAAGAAGAAGAAAGAATATGTTCTTAACAGTGATGACTGATTTTTGTAGATTTATTTTATTGTATGTGTGTGAGTGTTTTGTCTGCATGTATGTTTATGTATGTGCACCACATGTGCCTGGTGCCTGCAGAGGTCAAAAGAAGATGTTGGATCCCCTAGAACTGGAGTTGCAGGTGATTGTGAGCCACAGTGTGGGTTCTGGAAATTGAGCCACATCTTCTGGAAGAACAGGTGCATTTAGCTATGGAGCCATCTCTCCAGCTCATAATTTTATGTTTTGATTGGTAGTTTGGCTGAACTCTTTCTGAGTCAAAACAAAAACATGGGCTGGAGAACATAGAAAAGAAAAAAGTGGGCTGGTAGATGGTTTGGTGGGTAAAGTACTGTTCACTCAAGCGTGAGGACCTGAGTTTGGACCTTCACCTACATCAGAGCCAAGCAGATGTGGCTGTTGTTGTAATCTCAGCCCTTGTGAAGTGGGGAGAGGGGGATCTCTAGAGCAAAGTGGCTGACTAGACTAGTTATCTATTTGCTAGATCTGAGTTCAAGAGAGAAAAATTCCCTGTCTTAATACATAAAATGGAAAGCAATTTCTATAATGACACCCAGCAACAACTTCTGGGCCCTAGGATACACACATATGAATTGTGTGCTCAGATATACATGTGCCCACACATGTAAATATACACACAGAGATATACATACAAAGAAACCTGTAAATTAGTAAGATACATACACATATTTAAACCTATCTACGCACAATGATACCAACTCTTTTATCACTTTGAAGGTACACATTTTTATTTTTCAAAACAAGCAATAATAAAACAATTATAAATCCTAACAACCTATTCAAACCACATCACTAGGTAACCATGTAAGAGGTAATGTTTATACCTAAAAATATTTCAACAAATAAAGGGGGAAAATGCTACCATTAACACATCATTATTTGAATGTATTCAGCAAATTAAAAAAAGTCAAGTCATTAAGACTCAATGGTGTCTGATATCACACAGCAAAAGACACCATGAGTCAGCAGTGTCCAGAGGAATACTTTCAGGCATACATACAACTAGAAAGAGGAGAACTTAAAGCAGTTTGTATTCTGAGCAGCTGCCTCTGAGCAGGGCCCAAATGATCCAGATCAAGGGCCCTCCTCCAGGCAGTGGGCTGCCACCCTGTGACCAGCAGCTGCCCCTCCTTCTCTTGCAGCCCCTTCAATGACCGGCCAATGTGCAGGATCTGCCACGAGGGCAGCAGCCAAGAGGACTTACTCTCTCCATGTGAATGTACTGGGACCTTGGGGACAATCCATCGGAGCTGCCTGGAGCACTGGCTGTCATCCTCAAATACCAGCTACTGTGAACTCTGCCACTTCAGGTTTGCAGTGGAGCGCAAACCCAGGCCGTTGGTGGAGGTCAGTAAGTGGAGCACATCTTGAAAACTCAGATGTAATGAGCAAATGATGTCTGCTTTTATGCCCAGGCACAAATCCTGTAGAGCCTCACTGAAGCACAGCAACATCTTAGAAAGAGAAGGAAATTGAGTGTATGGGGGGAGGGGCAGACAGACACCAAGAGGGACAGCTTACTGTCTCATTCTGGACCCAAGAGCAGAAGAGGGATCTGCACAAGGGTGGAAACAAAGAAGAATTCAGAGTAAGGAGGAAGGGGACTTTAATCTCCACTTGTTAATTCCTGTGAGACAGAACATCCATATCAAAGCCCCCTCCACACCTATCTGCCCAACCTGAAGCAACACATATAGGAGCATTTTGTCCCAGAAGTCTTCTTGAGGATGGATAGCTGCATAGCACAGTGGTTTAGACCCAGATTCCCTAAGTTCTGTCACTGCGGTAAGCCATCTCACCTCTTGAAACTACTGTAAGGATTAACGCCATCACTGGGTATAAAATCATTAAAATCAAGAAACATGAAAAAATGTTTAAATGAACAAAGCTCTTTCTGACACTTTTTAGTGAATTGCCTTGCATTGTAAAAGGTGATGCTTCAGTTCAGTCTCCAAAATAACAGGACATGCCCCTTTATGTTTTTAGATGCACAGGATTTCCCCTGAGACCCAGGGACTGGCTGGTCTCAGAATAATGAAAGGAAGACAGTTATTATGGTATTTCTGCCCCCTCTCCCACCTCCAAATCCTGCTAGTTAGTTAAAGCCCCATTACTGGCAACAGTAAATATTTTAATACATTATGGGGCAGAGAGTGCTGAAAGGGGCCAAACTCAAGCCTGTAGTACAGATGTGCTGAGGATTATGTTACTGTGTCAAGGCTATCCCAGGGAAACTGCAACCAGATCTAGAACCTGAAATAAAGAGGCCCTTCCTGGGAACCATGTATTAGATGCTGACGCTGAGACACTGAAAGCTCTGTGCATACGTTCTCGTGGTTTTGACCTTGAAACTTTAACTGGGACTTAGAACTAGAACTAGTCTAATCTGTGACTTAATTCCCAAGCGTTTATTTGCCTTGGCCCAGCAGGCCCTGCTTTTGTGAAGGCTGCATCAAGTGACCTCTTTGTATAGCCATTTTGCTACTTGACAGCTACTTTCAGAAGTTCGTATTTGTAGATTGCCTGTGAGGATCTGGCCCTGTACCAGGTTCTCAGGACCCTATCATGTCATAGCCCCTCTGCAAAGGGACAAATACAATGAAATAATAAACAGATGACATGAAGATTCTCCAAGCCCAATAGCAAAGGGAAAAAGAGGTCTATTTCTCCTTTCCAGAAATTCTTGGAATCTCCCCAATTTGCCATTGCAGCCTCTCCAGGGAAGCTGGCTTCCCAGGGTGAGGAAATCAGGCTTTTAAATGGATCCCTCCCAGTGGTCTTCTTTACTGAGATCCTCAGATTGGCAAAAATCCTGGAGAGGAAAGGGCTGTAGATGTGTGTTCATGTGCTCACACTATAGTGTTTTAAATGCACCATGCTCCTTTCCCATCTCGGAGAGTGTAACACCTCCAGAAGGCTCTTCAAAGTTGCCAGTCTGACGGGCAGGATGGTCACTGCTGTCATTAAACAAGGCAACAAGGCAAATGACCTTGAGAATGTGTGAGGTACTCTACAAGATTTAGGGCCTCACCTACAAAAACTTCACCCAGACGGTCACCAACGGTGAAATTCTCATTGCACAAATGGAATGTGATCATTTTCGGAGTTAATGGTGATTGAACAAGTTGAAAGTGAAAGGCAAACCGCCTTGGACTGGGGGAGGCTGACCGTTTGATCATCCCGTGCTGAAATGAACTTGCTGTTTGACCACAGCCATAAAAAGTTGTCTTTGGTTTCTCAGCTGGAGACCAAATGAGAACCAGGTGCAGGCAGATTTTTTTTTTAAACAAGTGACATCGATAATTGACTTTTCCCAGTCTTCCCAAAGGGCAGCATATTCCCAGCAGCCAACGGGTCTCAATAATTTCACCTGGAGATGAGCATGCGTCTTCTTAGTATGCTAGCCCAAGATGCCTGTTTGGGTAAAGGATTAAGAGGACTGATGTATTAGTTCTCATTTTGATTCTCTTAATTGCTTTAATCATTACTCTGTTTATCACTTGGATCTGCCTCCTCATTAAAGCAAGAAAATTCTATAGCATTTAATTTTAAAATCAATGTGACAATAACAGCTCTTGTTGCTGGAGGAAGCAGTTTTAGAAGTCATTTATAAACTTTATTTGCCAGCCCCGAGATGCTAACACTAGCTGCAATTACTTCAGCATCTCAGATTTGCACTTTTGGGATGCCCTTTTGGTCCTTCAGCCACTACAGTCCTTCGGTGCCCTTTACTCCCTGTCCCTGAGGTCTTCTCTTTCACCTCCTTTTCTGTACCCCACAGCTAGCTATTAGTCATTCATTTTAGGTCCAGAGCCCAGGACTGTTGTGTATACACAGGCTATGATGCACAATGTTTTTCCCTTGGAGGGTGAGTTTCTGCTCATAATGGCCAAACCCAGAGCTAGTTTTTATTAGAACCTCCAGACTGGACACCACCTCCCAGTTTGCCACTGACCATCTGTGTGGCCATCTGTTGGCTTGCTCAGTTTCTCTGTTTCACTATGGAAGAGGGTAGGCAAGGAGCTCTCCATGACATCTTTTGGTCTCTATAAAGCTAAATGTCCATATGATTGAAAAACAAAAACCTATTCTGGGGTTAGACAGTGTCCAATGACAGAGCACTTTCTTGGCGTGCAGGAGGCTCTGAGTTTGATCCCAACACAACAAATAAATCACACTCTAAAGGAGCATGTTATCTCTCACCTTCTTACCTAATTTGCCTGCCTACCCAGGTTGCAGATGTTAAGTCCTAAATATTTTCCTGCTACAAAGCAAGCCAGTAAAACAAACTAGTTCCAACTCATGAGAGCTACAGAGCAGCCATCTCATTTAGTCAGGTGGATGAATTCCTATTGTGGTCCAGCTAATACAGCCTCATGAGGTCTGTGTCCAATTGTGCATGGCTTGAAAGAAAGGAAAACGTTAAAACTGTCCGAGATATAAAGAAGGGGCTGTTCTAACACCCATGCATTCCATACCTTCACAGCCAGCAGGGCCCTCAGCAAGCTGTTGTGTGTTGTCAATGGAAATGTACCCAGAGACAGTTTGTAGGAGGAATTACCCCCAAGAATAATGGCCCACTAGAATGTAGTAAATAGATACTAACTATAAGAACACCCACTAGATGACTAGCCCAGGTTTATGTCTTCTTTCTGTTCCTCTTCAGTTGTTTTCTTAGTTCTCTTGATAAGACAAAGTCTGATACTATTCTTTTATACACACACACACACTGTGATTGCCTGGATTCTAGCCCACTGCCAGGAGAGTGGTTCTGATTGACCACTTTGCCAAGAAAGCCCACATCAACATATGCAAATTGACTTCTGGCAATATCAATTCCTAAGGATAGAATCTGCTACAGGCTCTCTTGGGACATACATGTGTAATAAATAGTCACCTTTGCCCAGAAAACTCAGGAAGTTAGAGATCAGCTCAACAATGCAGTGATTGAAATAAAATACCAAGAAATGGTAGAAATGTGGTAAAAAGACTTTCTGAGTCAGGTCCTCCTTAATCAGAGCGATGTGATTTTTTTCAGAGAGGGCATGGTTAGGTTTCTGCATTTCTATTTCCTTTACACAGACATAGCTAACTGATAAGAATTGTATGAACAGTTTTAAAAGCAGTTCCTGTGAGTCAAAGGTTTAGTTAAATTGAAAACTAGAAGTGTTTTCACACATATCAGCTACCTACAATAAGAGAACATGAAGCTAGTGAAATGAGGATTAAGGACTTTTTCTCAAAAAAGAATTGTGACTTTTTAAAGACACTATAGGAATGTGGTTTTAAAGTGTGCCCTGGATTCAGTGTAATCTTCAGGTACCCAACCGAGAGAAGCTCCCCACAGAGCAGGGAGAGCTACAATAGAACAGGGAGAGCTGCTGGGCAGTGGTGGTGCACACCTTTAATCCCAGCACTTGGGAGGCAGAGGCAGGCAGGTTTCTGAGTTCAAGGCCAGCCTGGTCTACAGAGTGAGTTCCAAGACAGCCAGGGCTACACAGAGAAACCCTGTCTCAAAAAAAAAAAAACAAGAACAGGGAGAAACTACACTTAATGTAGGGGAAGCTCCCCACAGAGCAGGGAGACGAGCACCCAGAGCAGGAAGAGCTACACAGAGCAGGGAGAAACTACCTACACACAGCACAGAGAGCTACTCATGGAGAAACCACTTTCTACTTTTCCACTCACTGTTTAGAGATATGGCTCAATAGTTAAGAGCAGTCCTCTTCCAGAAGACCAGGGCTCAATCCTCAGCTCTCAGGTGCCAGGTTACAACTGTCTGTAAGTCATTTCAGATGATATAACAGACTTCTAGCCTCTATTGGCATTACTCACATGATACACAGACATATATGTAGGCAAAATACCCATATACATAAATAAAAATAAGCAAATCCTTGAAAACTATTTAATACTTATGTATGTGTTCATTTCTTATATATCACTGTATTGGCTTTTACATCGATGTGTGACATACTCATTTATTCGTATATGCAGACTTAGGTAGAGCCATGCTGTACTCTTACTATGCCTTGTTTCCCTTTGGAATATTCATCCAATTAAAAACAAGAGAGCTTTGCTTTAGAATACCCATCAGCAACCCCTTATGGCAGTGGGTAGTTTAACAGTAACCCCACAGGGGGTTTCAGTTGATTTGAGGAACTTCTGAGGTGGATCTTGTTGTGTTTGGAGCACCAGCAAGCTTCTCTCTCCATCAAAGTCTGTGAGTGCAGGCCACAGAGGAAGGTAGGTCTGTGCACCATGTGCTACTTGAGTTGTATTGGATTGATAAGTTCATTTGTCACTGAGGAGTTTGATGTCTTCAGAAGGGGCCCACACTTTCCAGCTCCACAGCTTGCCTGCTGCTCACACCTGCTCAGTCAGTCCTCTGACTGGCTTTCGTTGCCTGCCTACTGTTCACTGAGGTGGGGTGAGTTCTTCCACCCAGTCTATATATGCCTTTCTACCAGCATTGATCTTTGGTGGGCCTTCCAGATGAGACTAGTGATTTCCTTCCTCTTGTTCCCCCTCAGGCTGGAGAAGCTGATCTATAACCACAAGGTAAATGGGCCTTGAGAATAACAGTAGCTATATGTCTTGCCCTTGTGTATAGCTGTTGCTAGCCACACATTACCTTGACCTTTGACATGATCACTTAACAGACCTTCCTTCAAACTATCCACTTCCATGTGGCCTTATGGCACCATCCTGACTCTGCCAGCCATTCAGATGACAGATCAGATGGCCAGAAGCCGCAGCAACCCTGAATCCTGCAGCCAGTCGGCCTTGTGATTTCCTCTTGGTTTGGGTGGCTAATTTGGCAGTTGTTTCGTTACTTAACGCTTAGCTACAAAGAAGCTGTTTTAAGGTATCTATTAAATTCACAGCTTGCTTCATTAAAAATCACTTCATTAAAAAAGCAAGCCAACCGAAGTGTTCACATGGCCATGCCAGATGGAAGGAAGCTAAGTGCTCGGCGCCTGTGCTTTCAGCCCTTTTGTTGATGGTAAAGGATTAATTTGGGGGAAAATCCAATTCCCTGCATAAAAAGAATTACACAAGAGGATTCTATTTTTTAAATTGCACTGATACTTGCAGTGAACTTGGGTTAAGATGTAACTTATAACATTTTTGTTAAGACCTGTTTCCTCCCCCTTCTTCATCCCGCCTGGAAACTTCAGTGGGATGGGATTTACAGAGAGAGAAAACACCAAGAATTGTTGCATGTGGCTTTGTTTTCACTTTTCTGTGTTTCAAAAAGCAGAATGGAGGCAAAGTGAAGCTGGCCAACGGTGTGCATCTGTTGCCCAGATATTAGCAGCTTACCTTCCCAGAGCAGCTTCTTAGAGGCAGACAAAATGTCTGTGCTCTTCTTAAATCCATCCCTATATATTCCCACACGGCAAGAAAATTCAGCCAGGTTTTCTTTAAACACATCTGGAGAGAGAGAAAGAGGAAGTCAACACAATGAGACTGGACTCCATGGCTGACTCCCAATATGCCTGTATGAACAGCAAACATTGGCTGTTAAGGGCTTGAGTCTCGGAAGGCAGACAATTAAATGTTATTATAATGGAATTGGAGCGGTGGAGGCAAAGCTGCCCCTGGACTCCAGGCAGAAGAGCTTTGGAAAAAGGAGTCCGAGAGGAGCAGCGAAATGTCACCAAACACTGCAGCTGATAGTCATCTTCCTCCTGAATCCTGCTGAAATAACAAGGCTCAGTTAACTCTCAGGAACTGCCTGTGCAAGGTACAAGGCACCTGGCAGAACTACTGAGAGGCATAAATTGTAGGAAACATATGCAGATTTCTGAAACAGTTACAAAATATGCATAGCAGTCCCTGCTGAGGACTCCTGCCAGGCCTCCATGAGCCTCTTCAGTCTTAAGTCAACAACTAGCTTTTAATTCTGAAGAAAGAATGCATAGCTTTAAAGCAATCCATTGAGAAATATTAGGAGTAAAGTAGATCCTGCCTAACAGACAAGTTACTAGCAATAGGCATCGCTAACATGGATATCGTGACTTCTCTGCCATAGAAAGTGCAGAGTGTTGAGTCTGTAATGGAAGGCAGTACTTCAGTCCCTGGTAATGCTCTGCTGTGCCCTATTATGCTGAGAGCCTTACTTTCCAGTAAGGCCTGGGCTAATTAATTTACTTTGAATCCACCTATATGTTAAGTTTAAGGTATTCACACCCCAGTTTTTCCCTCCTATTGACCCAGGCAAAAAGAAAATATTATATGTTATCCTATCTCAATGTCTCCTACACTCCTACAGTAACAAAACCTTCTTCTACTTTGTAGATAAGGAAGCTGTAACTCAGAGGTATTAAGACACTCTTCCAAGATCTTAAATACTTTTAGCTTCAGGGCTAGTGAGGTAGAAGAATCAGCCAGGCCCCCTCTCATGGAGGCCTGGCAGGAGCCCTCAGCGGGGACTGCTATGCGTATTCTGTAACTGTTTCACCAAAAGTCCACATGGTTTCTACCTATCTGCTGTCTTGGACCAATTGGGACTGCTGTAACAAAATATTGTAAATAAGGCGACTTGCCGAACACATAGAATGTTTAACACCAAGAGCAAACTCTGGGGTTACCTATGGACTTTGAGTAACAGTGAACGTGGCAATGTAGGCTGATTGATTGACACGTGTGCCATTCTGTTAGGAATGTTGATGATGGTAGGCATTAGTTCCTTTTCTCCTTTCTGCGATAGAAACAACTTAAGGTATACAGTTCATTAGGGCAGAGAAGGCCTGCTAGCAGGGCTAGCTCCTGCCCATGGCAGCAGGAGAGTAAGGCCGTTTGCTCTCCTCATGGCTGATCAAGAATTAGAACACACAAGCTGGAACTGGGGCCAGGCTGGAACCTACAAGGCCTGCCTCCCCTCCAGCTGGCTCCCACCTCCTACGGTTCCACAAGCTCCCAAAACAGTGCTCCTAGCTAGGCATCAAGTGTTCAAACACGTGAAGGAGTGTGTCGCAGAGGATATTGGGAGCGGGAACATTGGTATGTGGGGATTCTGTACTTCCTATTCTACTTTTCTAAGAACCAAAAACTGCTCTAAAATGTAGTCTATCTTTAAAAATCCCTAGGCTAGCAGCATGGCTCAGTGGGTAAAGGCACTTGCACAAAACTCTGATAGCCTGCGCTCAATCCTGGGACCCACATAAAGGTGGAAGAAGCCATCTCTACAGAGTTGTCCTCCTGCCTCCACACCTGTTGGGGCACACATGCCACACATACAGCAATTATTATTATTATTATTATTATTATTATTATTATTATTATTATTATTATTCCCAAATGTACCAGATTGAGTGCTGGGATAACCGAGTGGCATTCCACCCTGTCTCTTACACTCCAGTCTAATTGAGAAATAGATGTTAGCTCTCCTAACCCATGCAAAGGGAGAAACAGTTGTTCTTCATTTCCAAAGGGCTTTGCCTGTCCCTTCCTCTCTCCTCTCACCCGGTTACTCTTTCTCCACATTTGAGTCTCCCTTTCACTGAATCATTATGTCACTGGTTTCCTCTGAGAGAACTTCCAAAGGAGAGATACATTAGAAAGCCCGGAAACTCAACAGTGTGCAGAGCCTTGCCCCTCCTTCTGGGCATGGTGGTGGCCAAACACAGTGAGATTAAGTTCTCCAAAGATGCTCATTGGAATAACTCACTTTGTCAAATTTTGTTTCACAACCCGTGAAAAACAACATTGAATTTCCCCTGGAATTACTTACGTAATTGCCTCAAGTTCTCTGCTTCCTGTTCTTGGCAGACACAGCCGCTCTGGGGAAAGATAAGAGCAGCCCCTCGCCAGGTCTCTGGGCCCTCAGCTTTGCCTTCCTTCTCTGTTAGTCAGCATGCATACACTTCTACACTTGCCTTCTCTGCTGCACAGCTGCCCCACACTCCAAAACCATGGGGAGCTTGTGAGCTTGTTGGGCTAACCCTTGCTTTACAAGTCCATCATCACCGAGTTAGGGAACAGATGCTCACTGCTGGCGTGTGAGAAGAAGCACAAGGCATGTTGTGCTTGAATAACACAAACAACACAAAAGACGGGGAAATGTTTTTAAGCTTTTTTCTTCCTTTTTGAATTCTGAAAGATTAAGTTTGCTTTTATGCTTTGCCACTTGGGAGGTGGTATAAACCTGTAAGACCCTGTGAAGATGGAGATCAGATTGAGAGAGAAACAATGTTTTCCACTCAGTGTTGTGTCATGGCTTTACCTTCAGTGATGGTAATAGCAATTGGAAGATGGAAATAGTGTTGAGATTCAAATCTTGCAGGACCCGGAAGGGAAATGGCTGAAATCATTCATACAATACACTGGCAGTGACATCATCATAAATGGTGTAAAGGATACTTCTTAATCAGCCCGCCTCCCTCCAGAGGCTTGCTGTTTGCACATAGGTGGTATGAGAGATGCCCCAAGAGATAGGAGTAAAGATGGCTCCAGTATGTTCCTAAATATGTGACTTTAGCATCCAACTCCAGAAGTCACTCATTTGTCACAGGTCATTTCCAGCTGCTGTAAGATGAACCTGGTGTTCATCTGAACACACACCCTATCAGGTGAAGGGTGACAAGGTAACAGGACATACCTGCAAGGCTCATCTTGCAAGATGGAGGTTTCTATGAGGGAATCTATAGAAGGATGCTTTTGGTGTTTTTAAACATGGCATTTTTCCAGTCTCCATTTTTTTTTAACAGCTTTATACATTGAAGTAGAATTCACATGTCATAAAATCCCACATTTAAATCATACCAACTCAGTGGCATTCAGTGTTGTCACAGAGCTGAATAACCATCACCACAGCCAATATTAGAATGTTTCCATTGCTCCCCAGAGAAACATCACACAGCTCATCCACCCATACCTCTAGCCCATGGCTCTTGCCCTTTGAGATTGGCCTCCTTGACCTCTCACAGGATTTACGTGATCCAGCTTTGAATTCACAGGAACAGGATTGGGAGCCTCCTGCCTGTGGGTGTGCTCTTCACTTCTTGATGGCTTGTGTTCACAGTGTCCTCCCAGTTACCTCCTGTGGCCATTGACTGGGCCACTGCTCTGAGCATTGAATGCTTTCCTGTTCCTAGGCTTGACCACCTCCACTTCAGTGGCTGGAAACCAGTACAGGGTTTTTCCCTCTTGAATTGCCGTCTCCCTATCATGGTAAGATGATGAACCTTGCTCATTTCCCTCTCGTTTCATGGAAATCATTTACACATTGACTTTTTTAATATTATTAGGATCCTAGTCATTCTTCCTCAGCAAGCTCTTCCCTTAAGTTCATGTGTTCAATGCACTTGCTTTCTCATTCCACTGCCTTAAGGCTTACAGGGTTCATTTCTTAAAAATCTCACATTGAATGCCTTTCTTTAATCTTTGAACTTTTTTACATGGTGAGTGGTGCTCAGGGTCTAAAGAGAAAATCTTTCTCTCAGGCAACCAAACCCTCCCGCCCATCTCCAACTCCTCAAACCCCAGAGACTCATGCTGGATCAAGGACTATCTTAAGAAAATGTGGGGAGATTCTCCAACACTGCTTCTTACCATCTCCTCTGTCTCTGGGATATTTTGAGAATCTGGTCAAAAGCTTATGTCCAAACACAAGTTCAAAAGGGTGGTGGGTTTTCTCAAGTTCTTCATTTGATCATAGTCACAGTGTCCCCATCTAGAAAGTTGTGTAAACTGAAAAGGAACAGAGACATCTTTTTCCAAAAGCGAGTCCAGCACTTATAATGAAATATTTGAAGTCTGAAAACTGAGAAAAGTTCTCAACACCTCCTAGCAGCTTCCTCTCACACAAGGAGGCTGCATGTTGTCATGTGAACCACAACAGTGGATGAATTGCTGTCTTGGGTAAGAGTGTACCATACAGTTGTGCACAAACACAGGGCCTAGGTTAGTGATTAATTCAGTTTCTTCTATAATTAACTTGGCTCTGCCATAAGGACACGTCTGAGTACATGTCTCAAGACCACTGAAGCTCAAATGTATGCAGTAGCTGTTTCCCATGGACAGCAGCTGCTCATCCAGCCAGGGTCCTCCAGGCCCCTCCTACACGTTAGTCCCTGAAGTCATGACTCATGTTATATTTGAGCTCTCAGCCTTACCTCTTTAGAAAATCTTCTCTGGGGTCTGAAAGATGACTCAATGGTTAAAAGCACTCGCTGCTCTTAACAGAGGTCCTGAGTTCAGTCCCCAGTGCCCATGTGGGACACCACATAGTAACCTTTAACTCTAGTTCCAGGTAGTCCAGTACCCTCTTCTGGCCTCTGTAGTCATACACACACACACACACACACACATACACACACACACACCCCATACCACAGCACACTACACAATCTTTAAAAAGAATGTCTTCCCTGGAGAACCTCTACTTAGGAGAGCAATCTGTAGTCATTGAATGTAATAAGGTAATGCCACCAAAATAATCAGCACTGCCTTCCCCTCTGTGACAGAGTGCCACATACTCACCTGCTCTGATCATCTACACTAAACCCCATGGGATTAGATA
>JADRCH010000115.1:4393078-4435578 GCA_019843965.1 Rhynchomys soricoides | reverse complement strand
AGAGAGGGACGGGGAGGTATTATCTCCAGGCAAGGTGTAATAGGGACCCAGACTGACCTGGTAGCAGTGAGGGTGGAATGAAATGCACAGACCATAGCTGTCAATTTGAGATAATGATGGCAGGACTTCCGGAAGAGCAACAAGAGCGGGGGAAGACACCGAAAGGAAACAGGGCTCTCAAGTGACTACGATAGCAGAGTTGTCATTTACTGATAAAGAGATTTGGAAATAAAGGCTTGGTCCTGTGAGACGGATGACATTTGAGTTGTCTGTTAGTCATCTTAGTAGTGATGTGGAGTGGGCTGTTGGATGTGTACGGCCTGAGCTTTGGAAGGAGGCCAAGGCTTGAGCAATCATCTGATAAGTGCTGACTTCCAGCCTGGCTGCATGGGCATCCGCAGTGAGCATCTCCTTAGCTTCCTAGAGTCAGACTTTCCCTCTGCCCAGCTCCAGCTGACCAGGAAGCGCATTTATGGACAGCCTGGGGATTCAGGGACTCCAACACTAGTAGCAGTATGTGGTCTTGTCTGCTTTGTTCCAGACAAGGGAAAAAAGCATGGTTTTCAGGGTTTGTCTCGTTTTTAAACATTCAAAGGGTATGACACCTCCTTTCATCACACTGCCCCTCCATGTGCCAGCTGCACAGATAAATCGAGACAGTTCAGCCTAGAATGTGTGCACTTCTAAAGTAAAAACTATCCCAAGAAGCGCAAGTTGGGTTAGTAATTCTCCCAAGGGCCAAGTGAATGGGCACATTCAGACAAGAACCCGGAGTGAATGCACACTGAAACCATGCCTTCTCTGCCTCCATTCCAGCCCCAGAAACTTGTGTGTGTCCTCCCCGTTTCTTTCATTCTCATGGTGGCTTCTAACTAAGGAGATTTGTGGGAGGGCTATAATTGATGCAAACCGTTAGCCACCAAAATGTGATCTTGTTTTAGTGCAAACTCACCTATAAAGTGTGCTTCCTAGCTAGAGACCTCACCTTGGCATCTCAGGGCAGAGTCTACTATCCCCTCATAACCACCCTCCAGTGAAGGACTGTGTTGGCTAGGCTTGTGTCAACTTGACACACAGACTAGAGTGATATGAAAGGAGGGACCCTTAATAGAGAAAAGGCCTCCATAAGATCCACGTAAGACATTTTCTTAATTAGTGATTAGGGCCCAGACCATTGTAGGTAGTGCTACTCCTGAGCTGGTGGTCCTGGATTCTATAAGAAAGCAGGCTGAGCAACCCAGCAAGCGGCATCCTTCTGTGACCCCTGCATCAGCTCCTGCCTCCAAGTCCCTGCTCTGCTTGAGTTCCTGTCCTGACCTTCAGTGATGAACAGCAGTGTGGAAGTATAGTCAGATAAGCCCTTTCTCCTAACTTGCTTTTTGGTCATGCTATTTCGCTGCAGCAATAGAAGCCCTAACTAAGACAGGGACTTAACATAGTGACACTGTAATTAGGTTGAACCCACAGCTGACTCACCTTGGAGGTTCATTCCAGCCAGTGAGTGAGACCATGTCACTGGTAGTCGGATGCTGTGCTAACTCGTAGAGTGTCTCAGGCCCTACTCTGCTCATTACAGTTAAGTTTTTCCTTGGTTTGTTGGTTGGTTGAACTTATTTCCAAAAATCAATCAGCATCATGACTCAGGAACAAGTTAGTGATTAAAATGAGATTTCCAGAGAAAAGTGGGCAGCTAGCTCACTGCTGGCTATTTCAACACAAGGATTTTGTCTGCTTTGTGGGTTGAGTGATTTGTTCGTTTGTTTGCTTATTTGGACTTTTTGAGACAAGATCTCCCCTGGTAGTCTCTACTGACTGCTGCCTCCCAAATGCAGGGATTAGACATGAGCCATCACACCTGTATGCACCAGAAAACACAAAGCAGGAAGAAGGCCTGTGGCAGCCCCCTGGGGTGGGCTGAAAAATGCCATACAGACTAGTGTCCTCCAGCCTTGATCTTGGCCTTCAAATGCAACTAAACCACCAACCAAGTGTTAACTGAGGACTAAGATTAAACCGATCAGTGCTGGCCTATCCACAGTGGCATGCTGGTGTCTCACACCAGGGCAAGCACCACAAGCAGATATTGTTTGTGCTGATAAGAACTGTTCAGATAGGAGCCTCCGTCTCTGTTCTTTCCCCTCAGGTTTTGCTAAGGATGAGGAAGGATACAGTAGAATGGTGGTGAGCACACACGCTAGAACCTGAGACAGAAGCCAGGGCCACTCTTGTACAGCTTACCTTCTACAAAAGTTATTGTATGAATTATTATGTGTCACATATAAGATAATGCTAGGCATATACAATAAGGGCTCAGGAAACAAGCCGTTATCATTGGTTCAGGATGTACCCTTCGTGCGGCAAGCACTGGCCTAGGCACTGCTCTGTGTAGATGAGGCCCAGCAGGAAGCTTACACCTTCCCTGATGTTTGCTGCATACTTAGACAATGAGACACCACTACAGAATGGGTGCCTTGCTCATTGTAGAGTAAATGTAACTGACAGAGAAGCAGAAGCCATACAAGAACCAGAAAAGCAAAGGCACTGTAATTGAGATCAACCTTTTGCTTGTTATGAATTAGGCCAATGTGCATGATAATGTTGCTGAGATTGAAGGCCCAGAAATTGGACTTTATTCTGGTTAGATAAAAGAATTAACGTCGATCAAAGCAGCAGCCCAAGAAATTTTGTAGAATTACGGTGATAACATCCTGGGCAGCCAACCATTCAGCACATGATATACATTCCCTAAACCCCAGCTTTGCACACCATAGAATTAGCATATACTTGTACTCACACTCAGTTACCATTTGGTGTAAAATACAAGTGTTAATATAGACAGCAGGAACAAAAAGTGAAGGCTGATTTGAATCCCACCTCTACCACACACTTGCTAGCTATCCTTAGGTAGGTTACAAAACTCCCTGCTCCCCTGTGTCTGTATATGTGGATACTACAGGCTCTATTTCTCACACCAGTGTTCTAAGATAAGTGCTTTTACTGTGCTGCTATAGACCAGCTAGATACCCACTTACTCACCTGTCTGCTCCTCTTCAATCTCTCCCTCTTCCCCCTCTGTTTCTCTCTGTGTCTCTGTCTCTGTCTCTGTCTCTCTCTCGATCTGTCTCTCTCTCTCTCTTCCTCTCCTCTCCCTTCCTTTCCTCTCTCTCTAAATATGAGTTTGTGTGTATATATGTTCTGTACAGTGCATGTATAGATATAGCTCTGTGGTCCATGTTCAACCACTGCTAATCTCATAATTCAATGCGAAGACTAACTACTGCTTTCTCAGGTATCCCTCTAGTCTTTGTCCATGGGATACACCATGGATTAGTACATGTAAGTTTCTATGTCTGCATGAATATATCTACATTCATGGGATCAGAGTATATATTCTAACCAGAAGTTTTTCTCCTTAGCAGTATGCCATGTTTATAAACAAAAGATTGCATCGTCACTTGATATTACTATTTTTAGTAAATTCTGTAATTTATTTCATATTGTTAGAAATTTAAGCTGATCAAATATTCTGTTACAAACTCTGCTGGCATGAATACCTCCATGTTGGTTTATATAGGTACTTGTCCATGATTTCCTCAACAGCAGATTACTGACACTCTTCCTGCTCAGAGAGGCCAGTGGCACATGGGGTTCAAAGAAAACACATTCTTCACATAACAGTACTAAGAACACATCAATAAAATATAACCAGAAAAGTAAGCAGGGCCTTCCCAAAATGGTGCTAATAAAGTACAACTGGAGACATACAAAGTGGGCTAGAAATTTCTCAGGGATACAGAAGATCAGAGACAATTAGACTGTAAGACACAGGGACCAGGCCATCAGAGTTTCCATTGTTTTCACTTTTATGGAAGAAGGGGGTAGTGAGGCTTGAACCCAGGACCTTGTGCTTGCTATGCATTCACTGTGCCACTGAGCTGCTTCGCAAGCCCCTGTGTGTTTGTTATGTTAGATAAACATGGGACTGGGGAGATGGTCCTGTGGCTAAAGCACTTGCCATGTATACAGGTGAGGACCAGAGTTTGGATCCCCAGAACTTCATAAAGCCAGATACAGTAGTACCTGTCTGTAATCCCACCCCCAGCCCTGTCATACACAGGAAGATGGGAGTCAGAGCAGAAAAATGCCAGACGCTCATGGACTAGCTAGCCTTGTGTACTCACCGGTGTAAACTAAGAAGCTTGCCTGTGTACTCACCAGTGTAAACTAAGAAACCCTGTCCCAAACAAGGTGTAAAGAGAAGACCAACACCCACAACTGTCCTCTGACCTCTACTCATGCACCATGGTATGTACACACCTACACACTCACACACACAGAGATATTAGATAAATAAGTAGAAATCTTACATATGTTTGTTAAGTAAATACTAGTTCATAATTACTTCCTTTCATAGCTAGAGCTTCCCTTGCACAAGGCATTGTCAGAGGCCACATAGAGAAGTAAAATAAGTTAGTGTTAATAAAATATGTCCAGCCAGGTATAGTGGCTCACCCCTTTATTCCTGCCATTTGGGAGGCAAAGGCTGGTAGATCTCTGTGAACTGGAGGCCAGCCTGATCTACATAGCAAGTTCTAGGCCAGCCAGAGATGCATAGACCCTGTCTCTAAATAAATAAAAATATGTCCAGAATTCCCCAGTAAAGGAAAGGAAAGTTGTGGTCAAGGAAGCAAGCCAGCCTCCTCACATGTGTAGCATGTTTCCTGAAGACCCTGTTTCTGTAAATGTGGGTGCAGAGGTAAGTGCACGGACTTCCTGTCCCCTTCCAGGGAAAACCCAACTCTAAAGGGACTGCTGTGCTAAACTTTGAGTACCATTGTTTTAGGAACCTGAGTAATGTCTTGTTATTTAAATTTTCAAATATTTTACTATAACATATCTGGATGACTGTGGAGAGAGCCTGACCAGCCGTCTCCTCACTTTGGCCTCTGTGTCACATAGTACAATCATTTAACCTTTCAGAGTCTGTACAGTTGGCATAATAATGACCTATTTCTATGCTCCACTTCTTAGGGGTTGTGCCAGCATTTAGGCAAGAAAATGTTAGTTAGTGAGAGCTCTCTGAAGCTTCTGAAGTGTGGGAGGTGACATGCCAGCACATGGCAGGGTTAATGGATTTGCACTTGATCTTTTGGGTATCTATGTTAAATATTCCTAATGTAGGATTCATATCCACAAACAAGTGAACTCCCCCTTATCTGTGTCCTCAAATTAATTCATGCCCACTTTTGAGCTGAGATTGACTTCTTTCAGCATCTCAGCCCAGTTTTCAAGGGGATTATCGCTAGAAGCAGTGCTGGGATCCAGGCAAACATGAGGAAGGACCCCCTCCCACAGATACCCCAGCTTACCTGCCACCTGTGTGGCACCTGTGTTTTGCTTCTGTCCTCACATATGACCTTGTCTTCCCTCTTCTGTCATTCCCATGCTCCCGTGTCAGCCTATCACGGTGTTACAGGAATTGCTGCACTGGCCAGTTGGGGTCTCCCCTCAGCATCTTGCAGGGCTCCTGTCTGATGCCATCAAACAGCAGGCAGCACTGGGCATGTGCTGACAGAAGACAATGCAGGAACTTGTTTGTTGGAGGGAACGGGATAGAAGACAGAGTCCACAATGTCAGTCCACCTACCCCATCACTGTACCTTACTCTCAGGGCTTGTTGGCCTCTTCTTTCACTACATGGATAGGTGCTAGAAACAGGAGCTAGAAACATTTGTTTGGTTGGGTTGTGCTTCATGCTAATCTGTAGAAAAGCCTTTGGGCTTCAGTACTGGTGTATGCTGGCACCAGTATGTACATGCAGAATTGCACTGTAACCCACTGCAGACTGCAGGCTGTGCTGGGGCATGCACCCCCCCCATGTAAGGCAGTTACCAGGTGCAATGACAGCAGCCAAAACTCCCTTCATAGACTTTCAACAAGAAATTCTCATCCTTGGTCTCTCTGCAGGTCAGAGGTGATCCTGAGTGAGGACATTAGGGCTCTTAAAAGCCAACCCAGGACATTTCTGAGTTTGTGGAGTTGGGCCAGTGTCATTCTGTGCTGAGAGTCACCAAGACTGTCCTCGGATTCAGTGATTCACTGGGGCTCACAGGACTGAAAAAAGCTGTCACACTCGAGGTGTGACATTACATCAAAGGGATGCAGATTAAAAGGAAAAACAGGACAAGACACCTAGGACACAGTCCCAACTATCAGATGTCCCTTCCCAGTAAAGCCACATGGATATACTTAAAATTTTTTGACAGTCTCATTCATATATAGCAGAAGATAGCCTTGAAGTCAGAATCCTTCTGCCTCTTCTTCCCAGGTTATGCTTTAATTTTTAGCAGTAATTTATACAAATATCTGTAAAGTTGTCTATCAAGGAAGCTCACCTGAGCCTTAGAATCACTGGGATCAATCACACAGGTACACCTGTGTAAGTGACCTTGGCCACTTAGATTACAGACCCTAGGAACAAAAACAGACGTTAAATATGTATCACATTATTGGCATAAACTGTCTGGTTATGTGCCCTAAGACCTCGAACATACAAAATGCTTATCAGACAGACTATCATAAGGATTTAGACTTCTTTTCTTAAGAGATAATCCAAAGCCTGTCCTGCAAACAGACTTTTCTTAGGGATTTGCAGGATTTCTGCACCCAGGCCTGCTGAGCTAACCCCACCCTGCACACATTCTCAGAGTCAATATATGAGAAAGCAAGGCTCATGAGCACAGGTCTCAGACTTCAGCTGTTACCTTCTGTATTGCTCATCTTCCCATCCCTACAAGGAAATACCTGAAGCAGTTAACTAATAAAGAAAACAGTTTTATTCATGCTCATGTTTCTCAAGATACAAGTCCAAGGATGGCAGCCATAATGGTTTGGTCCTCTGATAAGGGTAGCAAAGGGTCAGAGCATGTATCAAAGCAAATGGTATCATCCTAAGCAAGCAAAGGAATTAAGCCCACATCCCATGATGTCCTTTGAGACCCTGATTCTGGTAACCTTTGTAGCCACCTCCCTTTTTGGTACTACCTCCCAGAGTGCCACAGTACCTAATATCACCATCCTGGGACCAAGCCTTCACATATGAAAATCTGGGGACCACTCACTACAGGACATAGCAGAGTAATATTTCATCTACCCTCACAGGACCATTGCAGGTCCTAACAGTCACCATTGAACTCTTCTCACAAGAAGCAGGTCATCCTCAGCAAGGACTTTACAAACATGTGTAGTCATTATTATGCAAGGGTCAGAGGCATGAGAATAAGCCTTCAGTGCTTCCTTATCATCTTAGGTGGGTCAAAAGCGCCTTTGCCCAGATCCTGAAACAAAGGCAACTTGAGAACTGTGTGTCCCTACCCCCTCACTGCCAT
This sequence comes from Rhynchomys soricoides, assembly GCA_019843965.1. Lineage (NCBI taxonomy): Eukaryota > Metazoa > Chordata > Mammalia > Rodentia > Muridae > Rhynchomys > Rhynchomys soricoides. The sequence continues at coordinate 4,428,190 of JADRCH010000115.1, read as the reverse complement.
CCTTCTCCTGACTTGTTTGTCTGTCTCTTTTCTGGCAGTGGCTTAGGAACCCTGGCCCCCAGCATGAGAAGCGGACTTTGTTTGGAGACATGGTGTGCTTCTTGTTTATAACGCCCCTGGCTACCATCTCAGGCTGGCTGTGCCTGCGGGGTGCTGTGGACCACCTGCACTTTAGTAGTCGGCTGGAAGCCGTCGGACTGATTGCTCTCACTGTGGCACTCTTCACGATTTACCTCTTCTGGACACTAGTGAGTATGGCCCATGGCTGGGGTGTGGGTGGCTCAGGCTGGCAGTGCCGTCACCACAGGCTACTCATGTCTGCAGCACCTCTCACCTACCCAGTTGACCTTCAAATGCTGGCAGGGCACATGTGTGGTTTGAGGGGGGGAGGGGTGTCTGAGACTATGAATGAGAATGTACATGCAAACACACTGCAAGGAAGAGTGTGTCCAGTAAGGGAGCCAGGTTCCCGGCTCTCACAAGTCAGACGCACACCCTGTCCATTCCTCTCTGGAGGACAACTGGTGTAAGGCATGGTGCTTGCTTTCCTGTTGCTTCTTGCTTTTGCTAGGCTCCTTCATGGTAGGTTATGAATGAGTTTCACTGCAGCCTTCTGCACAGATCATGAATCCTGCCTGCTGGCTGTTTCCTTCCTGCATCCTGACACCGCCTAAAGTCTTTGTTGGACATGGCGCTGCACTCTGCCTGATCATTATTCCGTGTGTTGGGATATTGACTCTGCTGCCCATAAAAGCACTAATTTATCTAGTTGAGAAGACTTTTGCTGCCACTGAAGAAAAGCCATTTCCCAATAAGTGTTCCTGCTGTGTATGAGGAAGAATATTTAAGCATCCTCTTTTTCATGCATTTGACTTTGGGCAGTAAGTTAGTTGCTGAGGGACCTGTTGGAAGCACCCATAAAGTGCACCATTTGCTAGCTCTTGTGCTGTCCAGTGAGAGCTGAAGGACAGAAGAGGAGGCTGCTTCAAGAATACCTCAGAGCCCAGCCTCCTGCTTCCTGGTGTGACTGTCCTGTGTGGGCACAGTTGTAATCTGATCACATCCCATTGTTATTCAGCAGTAGTTCCTGTCAAAAGTGTGCCCTTCCCACATCCCCTAGCACAGTGTCAGCACCTCAGGGTGTTCCTGGCTCCCCCTCCCTCCCTCTTCCTTCCACTGCCAATCAGACTCTCTGTTCATTTCCCTCTTACTCATTGTGAGCTCTTCCTTCCGGCTCTGGCCTTCCTCTCCCATAGTGATGTTCAGACAGTCAGGGAACACATTTCTCTAGAAGAGAGACAGGACTTGAGTGGTAGGAATCTGGGCGTGTTCTGATGCCAAACCCTCAATGAGACTTCTGGTTGATTGGGAAATTCTATTCCCAGCTAAGGAAACCCTACATCAAACTATTTGTCTCCTCCTGTAACGGTCCACACTTTTAAAGTGTGTCCTGCTTCAGTATCACTACTCAACAAGGAAACTGATCCCAAGCTTTTATTGTAATGAGAGAATGGTTAGAAATAAGACAGGAAGCAGGACTGGGGAATGGCTCAGTGTATAAGAGAACACAGGACAGTGGGGCTGAATTCAAATCCCCAGCACCCACATCAAGTGTAAGGAGTGGTCATGCATACCTTTGACCTCAGGGTTACAGGGAAGACAGGCACAGGCGGACAGAGCATAAAAGCTCACTGGCAATCAGACTAGCTGTGCAGATGAGCCTTAGTTCAGTGAGAGACCCTTTCTTAAGGCAATGATGCTTATGTTAGCTTAAGATTCCTGTACCTTGCTCTGGCCTCGTGTACAAACACCACAGATTAAGCAGTCTACATCTCACTCTGGCACCTGCACACCTTGTGAGTGATGTCTCTGAGCCTTATTTAGCCCTATCATGACCCACTCCCCCTGGTGTCATGACACTGAATTAGAGCAATACACAGTACGCTGCTTTGGAAAGTAATAATTAAGCACTTGGGAAGATTTTTTTTTTTTGGTTGATTTTGTTTGTTTGTTTGACACCATAGTTAAGCCATTTGGGATCCGGGATTTTTTTCATAGAACCATATCTATGATGAAAAGCGAAGGAAGGTGGACCCCACATACAGGCCTTCAGAACCAACTGAGGTCTTGAAACCACGGTCTGCAAAGTGTACACCTGCCAGACAAGAAAGGAGGAGGGGTGGGGCACTGGGCAGAGAGGATGATGACTGCTTAGAGTCAAAGGCATGCGACCTTGTCTCTTCTTCCATCCCAAATGAAAGGCAGGCGCTCATGGGAAACAGGCCTTATACCAGGCTTTGCTAGAATGCCATAGAGCATCTCAGAATGCTTCTGCAAGGTGGTACTGTAGAGCACCTGCGTTAGAACAAGATTCAGATCCTAACAGCTAACTACCTTTAAAGGGCACTTAACCTTTCCTATGCAGCCTTCTTACTCAAAGAGAAATGGGGGAAATAATTGTTATAGCTTGTGGTTATCATGAAGATCAGGCACTGTAAGATCAGGTGACATGTCTAAGCACCCAGCACGGGCGGGCCTGAGGGTCATCTTCCTGTGTCTTCCCTACCCCTCCAAATCCCACCTTCTCAAAGCCCTCCAGAAAAATGCAGAGTAGCAAGAGGAAGGAATGGCTCTCCTCTGTCTTGACTGGTGTGAAAAAAAGCACACTGTGGAGTCAGCTCAGCAATAGGTTATTGAATATAGAATAATTCCTTCCCAGATAAATGCTGTACTGAGCAGCCCTGGCAAAAGCCGTAATTCAGGAGCTGACAGCACTTGGAAAGTGCCCTCAGGCAGCAACCCATTGTAAACAAGCTGTCAAGCTTAAGGAGAACGCTGTGAAAATGTCTCCATAAACAAACACCACAGCAGTCCAGGCCTGGCTCCTCAGGAGGGCCACTCCTGGAAGAGCCTCTCAGCCAGGTGCTGTGACAAAGGACAAGCACTCCCACTACAAACCTCAAAGTGCCTTTAATAACTCATGACCACAAGGGCCCTGTAGTAATGGAAACTCAGAGAGCTACCCCAGGCAGTCTGTTGTTCTAGAATCCTACCTTGAACCCCAGAGGCCAAGCCCTCAGCAGACTCCGCTCCTCCTGGTTTAGGGCAGAGGTTCTTGATCCCTTTGGGGGTTGAATGAGCCTTTCACAAGGGTCACATATCCTGCATTTCAGATATTTATTTACATATGATTCATAACAGTAACAATGAAACACATTTGATGGTTGGGGGTCACCACAACCTGAGGAACTGTATTAAAGGGTCACAGCATTAAGAAGCATTGAGAGCCACTGGTGTAGGGGAAGATACATGAATTTAAGTCTGTGAACAGACAGTCAGCTGAGAATTAGGTCCACCATATCATGAAGATCCTAAGTATTCTGGATGTCAGCCTTGAGTAGGGTCCAGCGCTGTAGCACGGGACATCTCTCCATGTGTCACATTACTGATAACTGCAAGGCCCAAGGCAATGAATGAAGGACCAAGTCCCTGGTTAGACTTGTTCCATGATCTGATCATTTAAATTCTGGATATGAACAGAGAGCCTCCAGTTCTACATCCTGCCATCCTATGCTACTGTGGGACTGGCTTACAACTACATTTTCTTTGTTCTTTAGCAGATGCATGGCCGTTTTGTTGTTGTTGTTGTTGTTGTTGTTGTTGTTGTTGTTGTTGAGGGGTTTTGTTGTTGTACTCTGTGACCTGGGCTGGTCTTGATTCATGGTGATGCTCATCCCTCAGCCTCTGTGGAGTACAGTGATTACAGGCATGAGCCAAAGCACCCAGATTTTATCAGGCTTTTTGGCAGTGTATCTGACCTAAGCAGGATCTCATCCACAGTCAGTCCGTTCCTGTACAGTCTACAAGTGAGTTGGTCTGACTGTGGGGTTAGTGACACCTCAGAACCCTGGTCCCATCTATATGCTTTAATTACCCCAAAACTCCCCACAGGAAGATTTGGCTAGATTCCCCAAAGCCTGCTGTGCAGTCACCACAGGCCTGCAACACCTCTGCTTCCTTCCTGGAAGGGAAGTATGGATGCTAAAGCCCCCTTCTTCCAACCTTCATGTGATCAGAGCCCCCGTAAGCAGACCCCATCCAGGGTAGGAGTTTAATGTCCTTTAGGTGAATAAGCAGATAAACTTTGGAAATCAATCCATAAGCAATAGTAATTTAAAAATAATAATCCTATGTATTTTCTTCCTACCCTCTCCTTAAAACTCCAGAGATTAAGATCTAAATGAAGTGCTTTGCTTTTCATCCCAGCATCTCTCCGGTTAGCTTTTCTCGAGTCTCTTCATCTCTCTAAATTAAACTTTACTTTTTCTCCACTCTGATACTGCATTGTAAGGAAGGGGGCATCTTAGAACATCTGGAAACAGGAGCAAATATTAGCCTGGGGCCACTGCAGACCTATGGTCTCCTCTGCCTTGTGCTCAACTTCCTTTATTTTCCCTGAGAAGGATCTTCAAGATGTTCTCACTGATTGAATTTGCCTGCAGACTTTGGTAGTTAACAGTAATTAAATAGATTAATATGGTCTCATCTGTTTATCTGTTTGTCTACACAAGTGAGCTCCCCCCCCCCCTTAATTTCTTGATCGCAGAACAAGGAAACCTGCTGCGTCCTTGACTCTGGGTGTCCCTTGGAGCACCCTGCTCAGGCTGGGTGTGCCTCTGGATCTCCTAGGGATCTCCTTAAGTCTGGGTTGGGGCCAGACTTTTTGTACTCCAACAGGCTCCAAGGAGAGCTCACATTGAGAGCCAGCTTGAAAGAAACACCTCACTTTCTTCACTTTTCCAGTATCTTAGGAAGTTGTCCAAAGTTATTATCATCCTTTTCTTATTTAGAATCTGTAAAAAAAAAAAAAAATTCCAGGTCTTGAACCCTGAGAACATGCAAGACTGAGCTAAGCACTTTAGGGGCGCTTTAGGTTCCCAGTTTATACACAAGGAAACTAAAGCTGGCAGATGACGGCCTCACACTTAGGCAGCACTAGGTTCAGGAGGGATGCCTCAGTCCTGTGTGCCTGTCTGCTGCCTGCCTGTACCTTAGCACCAGTGGCTGAACATGCACATGATCAAGCAGGAACTGATGTGTGATCCAGCTGTCAGCACAGATTTTAGGACACCTCAGACACTTCTTTAGTGCTTGCTTGTGCTAGGTGACTTCTTTAGTGCTTGCTTGTGCCCGGTGTCTTTCTTCCACTTGATGCTCCCACCTGCCTCTCAGTTCCAGAGAAGCACCAACAGCCACACAATGGAATAGATACAAGAGAATTTAGCTTTTTAAAAAGATGGATCCACTCCAGCATGGTCAGGGCATTTTGGAGAGAGTACATGTGTGAGAGTTGAAAGCTTATATGTTCATACCCAAATCTCTCGGGCACTCAGCCTGAGCATCTGCTTCCCTCATCTCAAGTTCAACAGTGGCCTTGGATTCCGTGGTCCTGCCATGGAGGCCAACAAGCCTTTCTGATCAAAGCTTGTACTTTCCTTTATTTCTGGAGACACTAAGCCCAAACCATCAGATCAGCCCACTCCTGTGGACTCTTCCTGGGGTCTCAGAACCCCAGCCCTATCCCAAGACTGTTAAACAGCCCAGACTCGGGAGATTTGCCACTCTGAGCGCATGGGCACCTTCCTAATGGCACAAATGAGGAATCTGCATGCACTCAAACTGAAAGCTACCCCGGTTTGGAATTTTGTTCTAGGTTGTCCCCCCCCCTCCCATTTATTTATTGAGAAGAGGGGGAATTCTGAGGACAGCTTAGGGGAATCTGTTCTCTCCTCCACCATGTGAGTCTCAAGAATGGAGCTCCGTCCTCAGGTTCACTGGTGAGAGCTTTGTCTTCTTGAGCCATAACCCAGCCCTCACCCCGAATTTTAAAAGAATGTCTGCAACTAAGCTTGGTGGCATACAGCTTTAATGCCAGCACTCGGGAGCACAGGCAGGCAGATCTCTGAATTTGAGGCCAGGCTAGTCTACATAGCAAGTTCCTGGCCAGCCAGAGCAACATAGTGAAACCCTGTCTTTTCTCTGGTTTTTTTTTTTTTTAAACAAACAAACAAAAAAAAAAAAAAACACCTCCAAAAATACCATGTGAATTTTCTGGGCAGGCCATCAGTTTCTGCCAGCCTTTTCTAAAACAGTTTGCATGTCTCATTCTAGAACACTTAGATAAAAAGCAAGCACTCTAAGGCACAGTTAGGTCCTGAAGCTTGAACAGTACTCTGGTCAGAGAGCATGGGTCTTCTAACTCATTCACTCTGTATATTCCAGCAATTTCTGAAGTGTCTAACCATGAGAAGTGCTGGACCTGCAAAGATAATACAACATGAGCTCTGCTCCCAGGCCATTTGGAGTTCAAGGGGAGAGACAAGAAAATATGCTATTGACCTCAGGACTCAATACCATGGTCAGGCTAGAGCACAACTTTGCAGACTGTCACAGCACAGGACAAAAGGTGTCCTTTATTTCTGAGTGTGAATGAGTCTCTTTGCACTGTGCCATGTGTAGCCTAGTGAAGGGTACAGGGAACCCCAGCACCCCTCCCCTCTAACTGAGCGGTTGACACTGTCTGGGGTCCACAGCTAGACAGGGCCTGCACCTGTCTGTCATGCCAGGCTTCTTCACAGCTGAGGCTTTGGGTACCAGGGCACCACTAGGAAACAAACTCCAACTCAGAGAGAAGTTCATTTTCCTACTCACTTTCTGATCTCTCCCAGTATGTAATGGAGGAAAAGAAGCAGCCATGTCAGCCCTACCAGGGGTCTTAGTGGGTACCTAACATCCCAGCATTCAGTTGCTTGCTGGAGACTCCTGCCCTGTGCACCCCCATCCCAGTACTGTTTTAAATGACATGTTTATTTCTTGAATTGACTGTCAACTTCTGCCACCTTTGAGTCTTTCATCCTTCTCTCCCACCCCAGGTGTCATTTAGGTACCACTGTCGATTGTACAATGAATGGCGTCGGACCAATCAGAGGGTGATTCTCCTCATTCCAAAGTCTGTCAATGTACCTTCTAACCAGCAGTCCTTGCTGGGGCTCCACTCAGTCAAGAGGAACTCAAAGGAGACAATTGTTTGATGTCTGTGTGGTCAGTTGGTGGACTCATTGTTTGGGGTTTGGAAGTCTCTGCACTGGGGCCATGCGCTGAGCCACCCGAAGCCCTTCCTTCAGTCTTTGGGTCTAACAACATCTGGAGCCATGTTACCACGTTGCCTGAGTAAGGAACTCAGCCAGAAGGAAACAATGCTGTTTGACTTCAAAATCGTGGATGCTGCACTCGTATGATACTTGCTAAGCTGCCAAACATGTCTATTTAGCAGATACTTATGGAATTTTCTGAACACTTCTTTAACATATGAGGAAGATTGTCCTGCTGAGGATGCAATTCAATTCTTCCTTTTTTATTACTATCTCAAATATATATATATATAAATATATAATTTAGATGATAATCAAAATTGAAAAGCCAATGTACAAACTGGTTACTTGGTTTGGATGGATTTTATTTGGGTTAGTTTATTCATTTCCCGGTTTTTACTGTGGATTCTTCGGTGGCTAACTTGATAGCCTGAGTGGTCTTTTTCATCTCTTTTATGTCCCTTATTCAAGGAGACAGCCTAATTACTGCAGAACAAGTCACATTTGAAGGGTGTTTTTGTACTAAACCTCATTCAGTTATCCAGTTTCTAAAGGGAAAAAGGGTGTGGCGACTCACCATCGTCGGTGAGCTGTTCGTTTAAATGTTAAGGAGGAAGAGGCTGGCGAGACGCTCCCTCCTTTCAACTTGTTTGGTACTGACAGCTGATAGAAGCTATTTTCTAATAATAAATATCTGGTGTGTGAAAGACAAACCTTACTGATGCGATACTCTTTCTTTTTTAATTCTTAAAACCTGTATAGTTTCCCAACTAGGTTTACAAAAGGAAAAAGGGAAGGCTATCCTGGCTCCTGCCTCGCCTCAGTTAGCTCATCCGCTTAGAGACTTCTATAGGCTTTTGCAGGAAACCGAGCCTCCGGCTTCTAGGACCCCTAAACCTGTTTTGCATATCAATTAGCCTTCCCATTGCTCTACTGAGAGGTAGGTGTGACAATAGAGCCTGTTCCTCACAGCCTAGCGCTCTGTCTAAGACCCTTTGGTCCAGATTTTTAAAAAAAAAAGTGTGCCACACAGTTCCTCCCCAGCCACCAGCCAGTTCTGTCACAGGCCAAAATAGACTTTGTCTACGGGTTTCAAGTCTCCCTTTTATCCGACACAGCATAGATGTCTGACCCCTAGCCTGCATTGTGTCCACTGAAGCCAGGAGCGGATGTCTTTGAGACAAGCACAGGCTGGGGCAGCTCCTAGGCTCCCACCTGTCCACCCACTCCTACATGCACTGGGTGAGAAGTCTGGCCCTGCTTAAACTATGGATCTCTGGAATATGACCCACATTCTGAGCACCCGCCTTCAGCTCCCGGAGTGGGATAGCAGGAGTGCAGAGGAGAGGAGGGTAACAATGTTATCTGCAGATTGACGAGCTGCTGCAGCTGTCCCCTTTGTGAGCCGAACCCTCCTCTCCCAGGCTGCTCTCCGTGCTGCCCAGGGAGGGAAACAACTGTACCATCTTCACTGCTAAACTCAGATGTGCTTTATGGCTTATGACAAAGGTCTCCTCCCCATCACGCATCACTCGACGCTTCTATTCCAGTAAAATAGGTCTCACCCCTCTGGGCTGTCATTAGCCACACCACCATCAACTGTTTCTTAATTGACCTTTTTAAAATGCTGGACACCGCTGGCTGCACACAGCTGCTGCACATTTGAATTTCCTCAGCAGAGTCCAGCCTGGTACCCTGTGAATTTCCTACACCGCAATATACTTGATAAACGATATATATCCAACCTTGGGCCCTGAGCTGTCAGAGAATCCAGTGACACCTCTCAAGTGAGCAGCAGTGAAACCTTGAGAAGGGTTCCTTCATTCGCTTCCCTGCCTCCTCTATGAATTAAGGAGGTGGTGGCTTCCAGGGTTCGGCTGAGCTTTGGTTGTTGAGAATTCCTGCTGCCTTGTGTCACGAGATGAAAACAGTATTAAGTAAGGTGGTTCCTGGAATCTCCCTGGGGCATCTGTCCTGGGGAGGCAGCATGTTGCTACTATGCCTGTACCAGGCCTCTTTCCTACAAATCTGAACCCACCTCCTGGAAGGAAAGCAGAGTCCCCAATGGAAGACTGAATGTCAGTGGTGAGAAGGATACATCTGAGAACCAAGAATAGCATCAGTGCCTGCACTTCCCAGGGCAGGGCTTCTCAACCTCCCTAATGCTGTGACTTCCTCATGCTGTGGTGAACCCCAACCACAAAATTACTTTCATGGCTGCTTCATAACTGTAATTTTGCTGCTGTTATGAATCATAATGTAGATATCTGCATTTTCTAGTGATCTTAGGTGACCCATGGAAAAGGGTCATTTGACAACACCAAAAGGGTCACCATCCACAGGTTGAGAACCACTGTCCTAGTGAGAGGCCCCCTACGCCTCCAGCAGCAGCAGCACTCATCTCAGATTCTTAAACTTCTGGAAAATATTCCACTCCCTCTTAATCATTTAAGCCTGAGGCTGTTCGAGGTAGAGAGTCTATCAACAAGGGAATACCCGGAAGAGAGGTGCTTTCAGTTGGTCCAAAGTCACCACATGAGGAGCAGCAGCCTTGCTAGCCTGAAGCTTTCCTTTGCTCCTTTCTGAACTATCAAGAATGAAGTAGAGAAGAGACAGGGAGAGTAAAGGTGGCTCGGTGACATATACCACCCATGCTCCTACACATTCCTTGCTGCAATCTGAAGACAGATGAAGGGGACCTACCTGTTCCGTAGTGCAGGGAAGGTGTTTAGCATTGTCGAAGTTTGTTAAAAATCATCGTTGGTGTCCATGCTAAGTTCTCTGAACTCTTGTTTTAAATGTTCCTTCTTATGTTGGTCTCCTACATAAGCGAAGACAGTGTGGGCTAGGGGACATGACTCAATAATTGCCTATTAGACTCTCCCTGACCACCTAGATGAAAAGGAGAGCCCATCAAACAGCACGTCAAACTACCTTTATTCCAGTGTTAGCTGCCTTGAACACTCCACAACACCATGAGACAACTACACAAATGTCACAACTGATTGCTCTACCTTAAGGGAGCAGCCTCATCCAGGGCTGTAATGGACTTTGTTATCACAGCTGCTATCCTAGTTGACCCTGCAACCATTTCCAAGTAGGCCATAGGACAGCATTTACCCCTGGTTACTTACCAGAAGGACTATTGTGATTGGTGCTAAAAGATAAGGCTGTGATTGATCCAAACATGAATCTCCATGGTCTCGACTGATGCTAAAGAGTCAAGGTTATGATTGGTCAAAAAACAAAAAACAAAACTCTGTGATTGGGCCAGAACATCCTGTCTTGGGCTATAAAAGGCTGCTAGAGCTCATTTAAGTCAGTCATCTAGGTGATAGGCCTGTGCTGCCTCCCCTGATCCAGCAACACGGAATCTAATAAAAGACTCCTCTCAAGTGATCTTTTTCTTGTCTACTTCTTGTGGTACAGGGTGAGCTGGTAACAAAGAGGCAGAAGAGCCACAATGGACGAAACAGCTGAGCAGTCAAAGTGCTGAGCGGTGAAAGCAGCAAGGCTGCTCGCTGGCTCATTGACAGCTGAAGCAGCCCCAGCTGAACAGGGAAGGAAGACAGTGAGAGATGGGAAGAGGGGTCAGGGAGCAGAGATAATGAAGGACACACAGGAGTAATGAATCAGAGAAGAAGCCACAGGCTGCAGTCGCCCTGAGTTGCAGAAAGCTGCCACATCTTTAGAGCCAACAATCTCAGACCTTAGGCCAAGAGGGATCCTGATACCTAGACCTGCCTTGGAGCCTCACTACCAGCTACAGTCAGGGTAATTGTATCCCAGGGTAATTGCATAGGGGCAGTGACATTGTATGACTAAAAACAAGATACCCACAGTCTACAAGAGTACTGTGAGGCTAGAAGGTACCACCCGCTGCTGATCCCACCTGCCTGCTGCCATTACACTCTGCTGCCAGATATCCAGGCAAACAGAAGCTGTCAAAGACGAACAGTAAGATTTGCTTACCCATGATTTCTATCTGAGCTCAGCGAGGGATCCCAGCCAGCCGACTGGCAGTGTTCCCTTCCTAGCCATTTATCTTGAGAATGTCATGGAGAAATAAACATGTGTTGATGATACCCAGAAGACAACTTAGCAAACAAGCCCAAGATTCTCTTGTCTGTCCCATGTGCATGCGTGCGTTTACAAGTGTCCTATCTTAGGAAGGAACAGAAGATATAAGGGCATCCACATGAATTCTACAACATGAGCCATAAGATCCAACAGTAAAAGTTAAAAGGAATGATTTAGATTTTGTTTTGTCTTTAGTTGCCTGGCCCCTTGTCCTGGTTACTAGGACACTGCCAATGATTAGCACTTCATCCGAGCTACAGCCATGTAGTGGTGAGGTTTTGCTACACCACCTTATGCCCCTGGTAGATCTCAAGCGTCCAGCCACCTGGCCAGGAATTCTTTGGATTTTCTGATGAAAGGCACACACATTAGCTTATTTTTGAAATGCCTTGGCTAACTCAATGACTACTCACTCCTAAGCCTTCCCCTGCTCCCCCAGCCCCAATTGAGGAAGTGGCCAGTAGGAACCCACCTGAATTCTCACATAGCTGATTGGCTTTATCTCCTGCAGCTCCTGCATCCCATCTTTCTTCCCTGAGTCATGGAGATTCTTGTCTGTTCTTCTCTGCAGCCTCTCTAGTGAAACTCTAAGGGTCCTGCCTCATACCCAGCCATTGGCCGTTGGCATCTTTATTGACTGATCAAAAACCAACTGGGGACAAGGACCTTTAGCGTTTGGACAGGCAGATTCCCAGTTGAATCAAAGCATTAGAACCAATCTCCAACACAACCATAACCACTTCATCTTCATTAAAAGTAGTCTGGAGCAGGGAGGAGCCAAAGAAAGATGGGAGAGAGGCCCTGGTTCTACACTTGAGATCAGCGGCAGGCCCCATTTCTTCCCAGGTGTACACTGAGCCCCCCAACCAGCTATGGCTCTGTATCCATTCCACTTCCTTGTCTCAGATTTGAATGCCATCAGCTTTTCATGATACCCCCACATAGCTTCCCCAGCTTCTCACACTTAAAGAAAGGCAGAGACCAAAGGAATCCATGGTGGAAAAACAGCCAAGAAATTAATCAGCCAGTGTTTCCTTTGCACTTCAATCCAGAGTTCTAGACGCTACCTGAAGACCAAGCACATAGTGTGTAGTCCCATATAATGAGGAAAATAAAGTGATCATGAAGCTCAGTGTAGGGCGGGACCTGGGCCCATGTGTGGGGAGAGGGTTCGGGATTGTTTAAGGACTCGAAAGTTGGGACCATGATGGAACTGGCTTGATGCTGCTCTCGGCTGAGAACAGGGCATTGCTCAACAGAAGATCAGGCTGTATGAAGCCTGATGCTTTGGTGATGGAGTCATGAGAAATTGGGTAATACTCGAAAATGAGGCAATTCAGCAAGAACATGTGTGTTCCCTAGCCAATTTTTTATTACCTAGGCAACAACCTCAGTGTCCAGAGGTTGACTTGGGGACATCCTGCCTTTCGGTTTGCTCTTATGGGTGATCCTTTTCCCCAATGGACCAAGAGTGAACAAGAACCAGCTACAACATCGAATGACCTGAATCAGATCCTAATCCTGCAATGCCACCGATGACCATTATGGGGAAAGGACCTTGTGCTCTTCAGTTTCTGTCAACTTGACTTATCTAGAGTCACCTCAACTGGTAAGAGGGGACCTCAAATAAAAACTTGCCTCCATCAGACTGATGTGTAGGCACATCTGTGGTGTGTTCTCTTAATTGATGGTTGATGAAGGAAAGCTCAGACCACTATAGGAGAAGTCATCTGTCTTAGTTTGGGTTTTATTGCTGTGAAGAGACATCATGACCAAGGCAACTCTTATAAAGGCAAATATTTAACTGGGAGCTGACTTACAGTTTCAGAGGTTTAGTCCATTATCACAGTGGGAAGCATGGCAGTGTGAAGACAGATGTGGGGCTGGAGGAGCTACATCTTGATCTAAAGGCAGTCTGGAAGGGGGTCTGATTCCACACTAGGTGTAGCTCAAGCTTGTATATGAGACTTCAAAACCCACCTCCACAGTGACGCATTTCTTTCACCAAGGCCACACCTACTCCAACAAGGCCACACCTCCTAATAGTGCCACTCCCTGGGGGACAGGTATTCAAACGCATGAACCTGTGGGGGCCAAATTTATTCAAACCACCATAACACCCCTGGACACACGATTTTGGTTTTATAAAAAAGCAGAACCATGCAAGCCATTGAGAACCAGCTAGGAAGCAGAAAGCTACCTCCATGGTCTCTGCCTCCATGGTCTCTGCCTCCATGGTCTCTGCCTCCATGGTCTCTGCCTCTAGGTCCCTGACTTGAGTTCCTACTCTAACTTCCCACAGGAATAAACTGTTGCCTCTAAGCTATAGGATGAAATCGACCCTTTCCTTCTCAAATTGTTTTTGGTCAGTGTTTCATCACAGCCACAGAAAGCAAATCGGAACGGACCTCCTAGCTAAGCCTCAGTCTTTCTTTATATAATACAGAAGCTATCTTACAGCCCTTGTAAGATCTGAGGTTTAGAGCTCACCAGTTCATAAGTGATGCTACTACCTTTCCTATCCTCTCTTGTCCCTCACAGCTGCTAGCCAACTGAACCGTTTTTCCTAACTTGTTTTTATTTTTAATAGGAAGAGATAGGTTTCACTCTGTAGCCATGACTGACATGGAACTCAATATGTAGACCAGGCCAGCTTCAGACTCTCAAGTGCTGGGATTAAAGGTGTGTGCTACCACACTGCACATAGCCTGGATGTTGATGAACAATTTTGATAATCTATTTGAAAGACTATGAATAAATACCCTTGAAATGTTTTCTTTTAAGAAGGACCCATTTAAAATAATCCACGCATTTGTGTTGAATATTGTGTGTGAAAGGGCCCTCCTGGGTGCTGAAATCACTGACTTTGGATTGTGTGTAGATTTTGTTAACTATTGCAATCCTTGATCATAGACCCTAGAGCTACTTGAGAATTCATTAGAGAAAAAACACTAGATATTTCTCTGTCTATGTTTCAGAGGAAAACAAATCATCCATCCATGTCTGTATTCCCAGAAGTAAAGGACTGAGTGTCTGGGACATACAACTAGAGTTACCCTGAAGGCTGAATCCTGTACCAAAGTCACCAGGAGAGAGGAGATTGGTGAGCCCTACTTTGCTCTGAGATATTCCTTTAAATGTTTTTTAAAACTCTTACATGTATTTATCTATTTTGTGGTGGATATATGTATGGGGCATACACATGCCACATCATATGTGTGGCAGTCAATTCTCTTCTTCCGTCATGTGGGCCCCTGGGACCAAACTCAAATAGCAGGCTTGGTAGCAAGAGACTTTGCCACTAAACTGTCTTGCCAGACAAGACGTTTTTTTTGTGGGACACACTTTCTCCACCACAAAAATGCCTAGGCATTTTTTTTCTAGCAAAGATCTTATCTTCTTTTTGGATATCAAGCACCAAAAATTAAATTAATCATACATTTAGGTCCATGTCACAGTTTCTATAGTATACACACACACACACACACACACACACACACACACACACACTGTATTGCAGGTATTGGGGCGTTGGGTTAGGGTGGCCAGGAGATTCTCATTCCACTCACTGTCCCCAAATGCCACGTTCCTGAATGCTGGGTTCACTGACCTTCTTTGGATTTGTTTAGGGTGTTAGTCCCAGGACATGAGTCAGTTTGTGCTTAGAATCTAAGAACATTTTGTACTGGCTTATTATAAAGAGTGTTACAGTGTTTAGCCATGAACACCCAAAGCAATGCATAGGGCTAAGTATCGGCATAGGGACACGAACATGGAACCTGCAGCTACCTGAAAGTTCTGAGACACATTATCATTGTTAGTCTGTCTGTACAGGTCCTTTAGAATTTTTTGTTTGTTTGTTTTGAGTTTTTGTTTGTTAGTTTGCTTCCACAAATATACATATGTCAGGCACTTCCCATAAACTATGCACCTAGCAAATGGAAAATATCTACACTGTAACTTTATCTATGACCACAATAAGAAAACTTAGAGGTCTAAAACCTCCAATAAATGTCTTTCTGCACATGTTGGCTTGGGCCTGGCCACGCACGCCATGCACAGAGCACCCCCCCCCCCCGTGCTCTCGGGAGATGGTACAGATGCCACATGGTTTGTCTCTCCATCCAGCACCTCAGCTTTAAGTCCTCCTTTGTCCATCCTTCCTGTAAGAGGAGACAGCCTTCCTTGGCATCCTATTAGTCATTCACTAGATCCTATTAGTCATTCACTAGATCCTATTAGTCATTCACTAGATCCTATTAGTCATTCACTAGATCAAATTAGTCACTGGTTCTGCCTCCTCTAGGAGTCTCTTAATAGAGTGGAAGAGAGACTTTTGTGGGGTCTATCTTGGGAGAGATTAACGATCAGTCTTCGTTTATGAGCAGAGAGACTTAGCAAAGCTAGTAAGAGGCATAGCTGGGTTCCAAAGCCAGGTAGCCGGTGGTCCAGGCTCTTAGTAAGGATGCTACGATGTTTCCAGCAGCTAAGTTTAGTCTCTTTTCCCTCCCTCCCAAGTCTCTTCTTATTTCCCCCCATAGCACCCCAGTTTGCTATAGAAATGCAGTATGTTTCTTTGAAAAGTGTTTTTTTTTGTGTATAGTTTGACTTACATTAAAAGCATAACTATTTCCTTCATTTACTATGTGTGTGTTCCTGCATATACGTCTAACTCCTAGTAACTGGCTTGGATTTGCCAGTTTCACCTGCAAAACTGTAGTCTGTGCATGAGTGCAATCCCTGCAGAGGCCAGAAGAGGGCATCAGATCCTCCGGAACTGGAGTTACAACCACTTGTGAGCCACTTGTATGTAGGTACCGGGAATTGAACTAAGGTCATCTGGAAGAGTAGCCAGTGCTCTGAACTATTGAGCCATCTCTCCAACCGCAATGCTATTACCTAGCCTATGTCTTACGTATTCGTTTTAACCAATCTTGTAAACCTGTCTTCTTGTTTGAGGTCAAATTTACATTTCTCCATTGCTCGCTGCAGCCTCTCTCCTCTACATCCCCGAAGTCTGTTTGATGTGCTGTCTGATTTACTCTCCCTCTTAACATCGACATGTGGAACAGAAATCCTTCATCTTCAACTTCAAATCTGGCTGTGTTTTCTTTAACTATGAGTCATCCTGTTTTAAAAGCATCCTCTCATCCCAAATGCTAAGGTGTTTTCCTACGCTTTCTTCTCCAGCCTTATGGATCTGTCTTCTACCTTTCAGTTTTTAAAAGCCCCAGGGTCCACCTGTCTGCAGTTTAAGGGTTCCATGTGATCTGCTTACGGGAGGTTAATTTTTCTATCACCTTCCACTAAATGGTCTCTCCCTTGCTCATTCCCTAGCCCGTCAACCATGTCATTCCATCTGCAGTGGGGGACCATTTCCTGCTTCAGTCTATCTGATCCCACCTTTCTCAGGTAACTTTCCAGTGTCTCAGTATCTACAGGGAACAGCCACTCCCTGCCGCCTTTCAACTCCATCCCCACCCCAAAAGTGGCCTATTTGTTCTCAAGTCAGTTCCTTTAGTGTAGACACTTTAAATCACAGGGCAGTCTTGCTGGCATTAAAGAGTCTGGGATTAGAGTGAATTTTACATAAATTTCATGAAAATCAACAACTTGACAATTTGTAGTGATCCCACGTTCCATTTGTTCCGTTTTGTGTGTTCTGTAGTAGAATTTGCATAAAATTCCAGTCCTAACTTATTAGCCTACTCCCTAGTCCGTGGGTTCTAGCAGGGAACACTCCTCTTGCTGTGTCTTTGCTGGAACCTGTGTTTGTTCTCCTGTCTGGGGATCCAGGGCACTACAGCCGCTTTACGTGTGCCTACCCATCTTAACACAGTGGCTGGTCCTGCCCCCACCTTTCTGTGGCAGCAAAATGTCTGCTGGTCTCTCAGACACACTGCACCCCGTGTCTCCACTATTGTTTCTATAAATAGCCCTCATGTAATCTCACTGAATTCTTCTATTTCTAATAGTATTAAAGCTATTAAAATAATTAAATATAATAACATTGAGAAATATGTATAATTTTCTATTTAACCCATTCTAATAAGATACAGCAATGTGCACCATTCCTAACAGGATTTTTATATCTAGTTCTGTTGAAACCCAAAAGTTCACACTAACACCGCCATTCCCGTACAGTGTGAGAAAGCTGACGCTTGTCTGCTTGTCCCTTTCTATTTCCCTGTTTATAGCTCTCTGTATTGTGAAGAGACTGGCACTGTCAACCTTGCCGTTTGCTTATTAAGTCACTCCCTCCATGTGGAGTTAGCAGCACCATTCTGGCCACTTTATCCTGGAACTTGCTCTATAGACCAGGCTAGCCTTGAACACAAAGATCTACCTGCCTCTGCCTTCAGAGTTCTAGGATCATATGTGTGTGCCACCACCACCCAGCTAAGACCATGACATTTTTCTGGGTTAACACATGGTTAGTTGTTTCAAACATACCTTACATCTATACTGCTTGTGCATTTGCGTGTACACATACACAACAGCTGTAACATGAATGTATAAACTGCAGCTTATTGTGTAGGTTAGATCTTACTTATTTGAGCTTGACCTATTTCTGAAAAGAGAATAAATTTCTAATTACAGTTGTCTATTTCTCCTTTGTCTCACTAGTAGCTGTTTTGTGTATTTAAGATTATACTGATATTTGTCATCACATCTATTGTTCCTCGGGCTGGAAAGATGGCTCAATGGTTAAGTAGCGCTGGCTCTTCTTTCAGAGATCCTGAGTTCAATTCCCAGGAATACATTGTTCCTCCTTCCCAAAATATACTAATAACCTGCTTGTCCACTTTGATCTTTTCCAACCTTCTTAGTCTCCTGTAAACAACATGCTGACAGACACTTTTAAAAGATATAATCTAAGAGCCAGTATGGTAGTTAGTGCACGCCTTTAATCCCAGCACTCAAGAGGCAGAGGCAGCTGGATCTCTATGAATTCAAGGCCAGCCTAGTCTACATAGTGAGTTCTGGGACAGCAGGAGCTACATAGTGAGATCCTGTCTCAATAAAACAAAACAAAATATATAATTTATGTATGATTGTCTTAGTCAGGGTTTCTATTCCTGCACAAACATCATGACCAGGATGCCAGTTGGGGAGGAAAGGGTTTATTCAGCTTACACTTCCATGCTGCTGTTCATCACTAAAGGAAGTCAGGACTGGAACTCAAGCCGGTCTAGGAGCAGGAGCTGATGCAGAGGCCATGGAGGAATGCTGTTTACTGGCTTGCTTGCTCGGCTTGCTCAGCTGACTTTCTTATTTACAGCCAAAGACTACCAGCCCACAGATGGTACCACCCACAAGGAGCCTTCCCCCCTTGATCACTAATTGAGAAAATGCCTTACAGCTGGATCTCATGGAGGCATTTTCTCAACTGAAACTCCTTTCTCTATGATAACTCCAGCTTGTGTTAAGTTGACACTCAAAACTAGCCAATACAATCGACCCCTTGTCAATTTAACACACAAACACATCACCATTAAGCCTTAGCCCTTACTTTCTTACTCATCTCCAAGATCTAAATAACTTTAAAAGCCCCCCAGTCTTTGCAAATTCTTACATATTAACATTTCAGTCCCTTTTAAACATACAACCTCTTAAAATTCAAAGTCTTTTCAAAATTCAAAGTCTCTTAACTGTGGGCTCCACTAAAATACCTTCTCACTTCAGGAGGGAAAATATATCAGGGCACAGTCACAATCAAAAGCAAAGCCAAACTCCAACCACTCAATGTCTGGGATCCACTCACAGTCTTCTGGATTCCTCCATGGGCTTGAGTCACTTCTCCAGCTCTGCCCTTTGTAGCACACACCTTGTCTTCTAGGCTTCCAGATGCCTGTACTCCACTGCTGCTGCTGTTCTTGGTGGTCATCTCACAGTACTGGCGTCTCTAAAACACTGCTGTCTTTCATTGCAACTAGGTTTACCAACAGCCTCTCATAGGCTCTCTTCATGGTGCCAAGCCTCACCTCCTTTGCATGACCCCTTCAGTCCTGGGCCATCAATTGCAACTGAGGCTGCACCATTAACAATGGCCTTCCGTGACTTCTCACAGTGCCCAGGCCTCAGCTGCTCTTCATGACTCCTTCATGCCTTCAAAACCAGTACCACCTGGGTGACTCTTACACGTTACCAAGTCCAGCCACAGCACAAGGTACAATCCTGGCTATCTCTGGAACGCAGCCTCTGTGCCCTCAGAAAACACTTCTCAGAAGATTTCATCTCAATGATGCTGGTCTCTTCCTAATCACCGCCAATTTCCCAGCTCCAGCTAACCAGCATCAATAGTCCCAGTAATGCAATGGTTTTGCTTTAGTAGTTCTGGTATCTTGTTAATCACAACTGATTTCTTCAGCCCCAGCTAACCAAAACCACAGAATCTTAAATTAAACTAGCAATGGTCCTGATAAGAGTCTTCAATCTTCCCTCTGAAATTTCACAAGCCAGGCCTCCACCTTCTGAATTGTTCTCAATATTATCTTCCAAGCTCCTACAGAACATTCCACAGAGCTCTTAACATCCCAATGGCTCTTCTAGCTCAAAGTTCCAAAGTCCTCCCCCAAACATGGTCAGGTTGTCACAGGCATACCCCACTTTGCTGGTACCAATTTGTCTTAGTCAGGGTTTCTATTCCTACACAAACATCATGACCAAGAAGCAAGTTGGGGGGGAAAGGGTTTATTGAGCTTACATGTCCATGCTGCTGTTCATCACGAAAGGAAGTGAGGACTGGAACTCAAGCAGGTCAAGGAGCAGGATCTAAGACTCTGAAGTCCATCAGCACACATGTATTTTACTGCTCTGTGCGGCCTTCAATCTACCATCTTCATTTCTCATGTTCCCCTGTGGTCTTAAATTCTCCTGGTGATGTGACTGCCAGGCTAGCAATGTGGATTGGTGGTAAGAGGAGTTGTATCTCCTGGGGCCAACAGGGAGTAGGGAGCACCTCAGAAGACAGACAGTTTCCAATGGCCACGTAAGATGTGACCATCTGATGTCCATTACAACGATGGGTCCTCTCCCCATCGATGTAATCAGCTTGCCCTTTTAGAGTGAAGGCCCTATAAAGAGGAATCCCGTGTGCCTCACCTATGCGCCTGCACACATTGTATGCAGCTACTCAGCAAGCCACTGCAGCCCATCCTTACCCCACTGCCTGGTTGCACTGGCCTGTCCCTGACTTCTTCTGTGGTGTTGTGTTTGTGAAGCACTGCACTGGAAGGGGAGCTCAAGACAGATCACCTCTAGCTCCCCCTCTTGCCCTCTCCCATCCCCCCAAGTCTCCCTCGGTGCTTGTTTTATTTTCCCTTGGACCCAGGGTCACACTCTCAGCCTTTCAGCAGTGACTTCCAGGAGTGGGGCTGTCATACCTTCTGCAATAACCCAATGTCCATCTTAGAGCCATGGAGCCAAATGGGAGGACACGACATGGGAAAGAGAACAGAAACCCTGGAATTAGCATCCTGGCCCAATTCAAGCACTCTCCAGCTTCAGAGTGGACATCTGGGCTCGATTTCACAGCCAGGGGCCCAGCTGCTGCATATCAATGTTGGAATGTTAAGTCTTTAACATTCTGGATGGAGTCCACTGGCTCCCTGGCTCTTGGGAGTGGTTCTATTCAGTACAAAGGGTAATTAAGTGTACTTGGTAGGACTGCTCAACAGTGTGTATGTCCTATACAAAAACAACCAGCCAGCTCTCCCCCAGCACAGCTCAAGGAAGGAGACAGCTGGGAGCGGTCCCAGCAGCACACCACTCGCATTCAGTGTTTACTCTGGGGAAACTCAAAGGCAGTTGCTGTTAGGGTGATTGTGTGTGTGGTGGTTTTTCAGTTTATAATTTGAGGCTTCTGTGAGGGCGACTCTGCAGGACCCAAGTCACCAGTGCCACAGAGGCCGCCAAGGGTGGGCCGTTTACAATGTTTTTAGAGTAACTTTTCCCCATACCCTTTAAGCAGAAGGCACAGACAAGCTTTATGGCACTTTGCAATTAACCCTGAGCATATATAAAATGTCACTGGGCTTTTTCTATCACCGACCTTCCTTCTCACTGCCCCTGCCTAGCAACTGCAAGAAGCTGGGTAGCCCAGCCTGAACCACAAGATACCACAAGGTTAGGCATACTGTTCATTTAGGGCCCAACAGCAGCTAGAGGCCCAAAAGGCCCAGACAGATGTCATCAGACAGAGAGATGGACAGAGTCTGTGTAAGACAGAGAGAAGGGCAGAGTCTGTGCAAGGCAGCTTTAGGTTCTTCTCACATCTGTACATCTGGCAGTGTGTGAGAGCCCAAAACTCAGTCCTGCAGGCAATAAATACTTAACAATAAAACTAACAAGCCAGGGGGTGGTGGCACCTTTAATCTCAGTACTCAGGAGGCAGATCTCTGAGTTAAAGGCCAGCCTGGTCTACAGAGTGAATTCCAGGATAGCCAGGGCTATGCAGAGAAACCTTTGTCTCAAAAAAAAAAAAAAAAAAAAAAAAAAGCAAACAGTCAGGGCCTGCTGCCTAAGATCCACAGAGGCAGGCAGCGAACTGGCACTGGCAGCATAGCTCTGTTGGCCTCTCAGTGGGTGTACGTGAGGGGGAGGGGCTCAGGTGCAATAGTCTGCTTCTACTTGGGAGCTAAAGAACCAGTGATGGAGGGAACCATGAGCTATAGGTTCCAAGGTGGTCCCCTTTACAGAGGGATCATGTACATCAAAGTAAAACATTTCATTGTCAGTCAAGCGGAAGTTCAGCATGTGCTGACTGGCTGCGGTCAGTCGCTGTTGAGATGCACGGATGTCAGAGAAGAGAAGATGTTTTGTTTGGGGGAGGGGGGGTCATGGGCAGAAGGCCAACAGTTCTCAGAGCATCTGGCTTAAAAGGCAAACCTGTGTCTTCTTCAATTTAGAGAATTTGATCTGATGAGGCTGCCGCTGCTAGGCAGAGGTGTATCAAAGCAGGGCATCCCTTCCTCTCCAAAAATAGACTACACAAGGCACCAGAAGCTCTGGCACTGTCTTCATCAAGCACGTGGCACAGGCACATACCTGCGCAGGTTGGACGTGGTAGCCTGAGGCTACATGGAAAGAGAAATCCCCTGTCTAGAGTACTAGCATGCAGCATGAAAGAAGCGGAGGGGCAGGGATTGTGCTCAAGTCTGTCCCTGGCTATGGATCATCCACAGCCTTCAGATTGTTCAGCAGCCCCAAATGTCCATCCCTCCCCCCTTGTCCACCAGCAGACAGACCACAAATAGGGTCTTCTAGACTCCATCCCAATGTGGGCCACTGGACATTGCAGAAAACTCTACCACTCCAGAGAAGGATAAAAGCAAAACATCGTTACTCAGAGCCCTCAGTGGCCCAAGAGAATAGATCTGAGAAGCCAGGCATGGTGGTGTATGCCTTTAACTCCAGCACTCAGGAGACAGAGGCAGGAAGGTCTCTGTAAGTCTGAGGTCAGCCTACTCTACATAGTGAATTCCAGGATAGCCAGGGCTACATAGTGAGACCCCGACTCAAAATAATTAATTAATTAATCAGAGAATGAAAACCTGGGAAACTCAGGCTACTCTGACTGGGAAGACCTGGGAAGATACAGAACAATGAAAGAATCCCAGGGCAGGCCAATCTGGAAGTGAACCCTGTAGAAGCCCCCTTATTTCCTCTGCCACTTCCATCTCACCCCCAAAGACCCCTTTGAGCCACATTAGCACCAGCCCAGGAGAAAAAGTACCTGAAGCATGCCTGCTGCAGGACAGAGAACAGGCCACCTAGCAAGAAGTCAGAGATGAAGCAGCCCAGGCCTCCTCCACACTGGGTGGGGATCAGAGCTGAGGACCATCTGCCTTGTGGCCCCTGGGTAGCTCGTCAAAACAGGGACAATGAAAGTCACCAAATAGACAGCACATGCATTCATCCCCTGCCTGTCCCACCTGGACGACTCCTAAGAGCAATCTCCTGCAAGGCCATGGTTTCCCTAACTTCTCCAGACAGCATCGGCATTACACCTGCATTAGCTTGTTCCCCACTATAATCATCCAGTCCCTCAGCCAGGCCAGCCCTTTCCTGTGGGGTCTGTGGGAACACACATAGAAAAACAAACTGCTGCCGGTACAGCCGGCTTCAGAGGCAGATCCCATTCCTGTATCTTGTGATCCTGGTGCCAAGGATGACAAAAGGCTCCCCTTCCTTTATTTCATAATTCAGTGTTTCCCAACCTCCCAACGCATTCCTTTTTGGAAAGCAGTTGCCAAAGATACCTCGTCACTTCTCCTCAGCAGCCTGGGTGAGGAAGAGAGTGGAGCCCTCCATGGGGCAGCTGTGGCTCCAACATGCCTGAAGCTGTCTGTTGGCACATCAATCCTCTCTCCTAGCTAAAGGCTTACATTATTTGTTTAAGTGACAGTCTGACATAAAACCACAGCTTTCAACAAGGACAGGCCCACTGCCGTCGGCTCACTTCTGTAGATCACGCAGAGTGGTATCCAGCTTGGTTCAAGGTGGAAGCAGGAGCATCCAGCAAAGAGGACAGCTCCAGCTTAGCAGTGTGCAGGCACGAACTCATGAAGTGCTCAGAGGTTGGTCAACTGGCAGGAGCAAAAAAGATTCTTAGTGCTTAAGGTCTCAGTGGGAAATTCAGAAATGACAGCCACACACATCCAGAATTCTCCATTTCCTGCTTGAGGCCTGAGCACACAGGGTACCTCCAGGGTCACTGTCATCTTCAGTTTCAAACAATGGCAGGGGTACCAATGTGACCAGCCTGTCACAAAGACTGGCAGTGTGCACAATGCACCCTTCCTACTACAGCAGCAGAGAATTACAACAGAGTCACTGAAGTTCCCCTGGGGAGTTTGAAACAAAGGAATAGTTTTTCAGCACTAAGGATGATCTGAATAATTAAGAACTGGGGGTGGGGGGGGGGGGGAGGAATACTCCACAAGGAGCTGACATTTGCACTTCCCAAAGCTTCTAAAGGGGACAGTCACCAGCTCTCCTGGAATATTCAACCATTCGAGGAAGAGGCAGATACTTCTTGGCTGTTGCTGTAGTAGGTTCCTACCTGGGCGTTTGGTGCAGTGGCTGCCCATCAGGGTCTCTCTTTGAAGGCAACACACAATGCCCAACTTTTAGGTCCCCAGACTCCAAGCTGCCCAGCAACTCCACACTCCAGTCCAGATGTCATCTGCTGAGCAGAAAGAGCCACGTCCCCAGAGAACCTTCAATCCCATGGCAGGCTGGAACCTCTGCAGGCTCCACTGCCATCTCTCTAATTTGATCTTAACCTAAGCAGGGTGGTTCTCAAGCTCCCAGATGCTGTGACCCTTTAGTACAGTTCCTCATGTTGTGGTGACCCCAACCAGAAAATTATTTTCATGGCTACTTCATAACTGTAATTTTACTGTAAATGTCTGTTTTCCAATGGCTTCTTTCCAATGTGAAAGAATTGTCCAACCGTCAAAGGGGTCTTGACCCACAGGTTGGGATCCACTGTTTGGTTGTTTATCTATTTCACCCCTAGGATCACCTGGGGAGTCCAGAGAAAACCCTCTCAGGGCTGAGTTGGGTGGCCATGATAGTCCTAACTTCAGAGTTGGGGACTCATGAAAACAGCACTAGACCATTTGCCAAGAGATTGGCGCCCCCTGCAGCTCAGGTGACAGCTTTGACCCAGAGCTGGAGTATTCCACATGTCAGAGTCAAGGAAGGATCCCCTTTGTTGCATTATCAGGCAGGATGGCTCAGGCTGCGCATGGCAGTTAATGACTGACGACGCTTGCTCAATAATTACTCGTGAAAGGAAAAACGTGGTGCTTCTGGTATTCTCGACGGCTTTCCGTGCTGAATCATTGATTAATTCAAGGAGGAGTATTGATTCTGAGAAACACCATGTGCACTTACAACTCACAGAAACCCCACCATTCTATAACAAGTCTCCTTATCCTGACCTCAGTTCTCTTGTTAATTAATTGTAAGCTCAGATTTAAATTCCTATGCACTCACAACCTACCACGGACCCGCCATGACCTTTACACACAATCTAATTGAATTCTCCCACCAACACCAGACCGGACTTTTAATCTAAACTTTACCTAACCAAACAGAGATAGGAATGCATGACTTCTCAGGACCATATCATGCTACTGACTAGCAGCAACTGGTGTCATTAACTGCTATTCTCACAAGGGGTTTTCCATTCAGAGAGCTAGGTCAAAGGTCATCAGTGTTATTCTGTTTGAATCCTGTCTATGGAAGCCTGTCTGGGAAAGTACAAATTTAGAACATAACCATGACTACACTTGGCATGTCCTAAACAATGGTCAACCCGGTTGTTGAAATTCTTTTTACCTCTATTCTAATCACAGCTGAATCACCAGTTCCAATAATCCCCATTATTCTGTCACCCCTACCCTACATGGGTAATCAGGAGGTGCTGGCACACACTCTGGGTCACTGTCAACAATTCACAAATTCCATAGACACAGTGTTTCACTTAGGCCAAGTACTTTCAACTGCTTTCTGCGTGCCCCATCTACCCAGCTTATGAACACTGACCACCTCCCACAGGACACTTTAACAGAACATTTAATTACCTCCCTGAGCAAAGACTGCATGTCCTGAAACATAACCAGCTTGGCAAAGGTCAGTCTTCCAGGGCCGTGGTTCAGCCTCGAGAGACTAGTGGAAGACAAGGCTGAGGGTCTCAAGAGACTGTGCAGAGGTTAGGAGCATCCAGGTTCAGGTCCTAGCACCCACATGAAGGTTCACAACCCTTTATAACTCCAGTTTCCGGGACTCTTTTATAACTTCCACAGGCACTGGGCACACATGGTACACAAACACCACTGGGCACACATGGTACACATACACCCATACAGGCTAAGCACACTTCCACATAAAATAAATCTTTTCAAAGAAAGACAAACCTGAGCAAGAGCTCAGGCTGGGAACAGAACCCCTCTGCTGCTCTTCAGCCCGGCTGCCAGGGCTTCCCTTAAGTCGCCCCTCAATGGCACTGTGCAGCCCTCACTGTATTTGCCACTGGCTTGAGGAAGTTTGGGTAAAACAGATTGGGAGGTTACCAGACAATTGGAAGCATTCCAATTCCTCCTTGCCGAGGGGTACCTGTTTCATCAGTAAGCTAACTCTAACTGGGTAAAACTGTCTGCTGCTGGCAGCCTGGGACAGCAGAAGAGGCAGAGCTGTCAAGGACAGAATTGATTAGTCAGAAAGACCCAGCACTCTCCTCTGGTAGTCCCCATACCTTCTGTGAGTGCTGAGGGGACAATGACACCTTTTGGGCCCATTCAGTATCCTACCTGCAAAACAGGAATACCACTAGCTAAAGAGGTATGGCCAGCATCTGTGCAGGCGGATGTAGTAAGACAAAGACTGTTAACATCCGACTGTGCCCCTCCCCATTCTTTCCTCTGAAAAGAGTCCTGGGTTGATTTTCTGTCCCCCAACCCCATGTAAGAACCATGCTTCAGGTTCCCATTCTCCAAGTGTGCCTCCAGCTGCAAGACAAACCCATGCCTTGTCTCAGGGTTCTCTCAGGAGTTCTGGGGTAAGGTCATTCTGAGGACCTTGGCCACCTTCTCCACAGAAAAGCCCCTTCCTTCCTGGAGTGCCATTGGCACCTTTCCTGTCAGCTCCATGGCAGCTTCTCAGGGTAGAGACCAGGCCATTGTTTCTTTTATGATAAAAACTTTGTGTTCTGGAGTATGGGTAACTGACCATCACTCCACCCCAACCCCAGGGTCATATCTTCTCATTTTTCCCTGCTCAGGACAAAAGTTTAAGGAGAAATGGTCTGACTTGTCCTCTGGAAAGATGGCTCACAGGAAGTTTTTGGCCCCAGCTTCTAGAACAAGGGATGGGAAAGTGGTGGTGGTGTTGGGGGTGGGGAGGGGCAGGGTCTCAGTCAAAAAAAACCTGGTGCCGGTACAGGCAGTGTGAGCCAGGAGGCTCCCTGGCTCAGATGGAGGGAAAAATCAGAGCTGGCATTCAGTTTGGGAACTGGATCATTGCCAGCCACTAGGCTAGAAAGCCAACACCGTGAGGTCATGTATACAGTCCTAGGTCACAGGACTTCATGGGGGCTGAGTGGATATGCATGTATATTTCTCAGACCAAATCACACCAGTTAAGATAGGGGGTTGGGGGGGGGGAGAACGGAGTGCATGGTGTGACACCCACACATCAGGAAAGGGAGGCAGGAAATAAATTCCCGGTGGCCTGGGTTACATAGTGAAACCTGGGAATACTTGTGGAGGTTGAGTCAAACTGAGGAAAAACCACTGCCCTGTCACTACAGTGAGGTCTCCCCAAAGGCAGACTCATGAAGATGGCAGGGAACCAGGGAGGCCACAGGAGTTCAACAAGTTAAATCGTACAATGTAGCTTCAAAGTTAAGTGTTTAGTGTGATCATTTTTATTTGTGTGTGCCCTCACACACCAGGGCAAGTGTGTACAGGTCACAGGACAGCTTTGGGGAATAAGTTTTCCTTTCTGCTACATGGATGGGAACTTAGCAGTCAGGCAAGCACCTAAGGTCACCAAGGGGCCACCTCCCTTTGAAGTCAAAGAAACCAACACCAATTTGCTTAAAATAGCATACAAATGAGGCCTCTTTTAAGATTCAACCTGAAGCTCACGTGAGGACTCACCAAAGTAAGTCAGAAAAGCCAGCATACTACTACTGGGAGGCTGGCAGGGGAACGGAGAGGCCAGACTGGTGGAGGAAGCCCTCACATATAAATCTTGGTGAATCTGTTTTATTGTTATAGTCATTAAGCTACTGGGCGGGCAGTATCCAGAAATGGAGAGGTGCACTCTGTCTCTGGAGAAATGCCAGCCAAGGACAGGACAGGAGTGGCTGAAAATGAAAGAGAAAGCATCATTCTGGGAAGTGGGGCGATTTCACACCCTGGGCCTGAGCAGGTCTCCACTGCAAACTGGCAATGCTAACTTATGTACTGTTCCCTTATCCTGACCCTCCAAACCAGCCCAGCTTCCCCGCTCAGAACCATTCCCAGCCAACCTGCTGTCCCGTCCACACACTTACTAAACTGAAACTCCAATCATCCATCAAAATTTTTCTATTTTCCCTAAGAAGTTTCCTTCCCATTCAGTTTGGCTGATCACCCTTTCAGAAGGCAGTCAAACAAAAGAAACAGGGTTCTAACTAAATCACACCTCCATTAATACTATTGCTTCAGGCAGTGTCAGAATTTTAGGTTTTGCTGTGAAACTATCAAACTCTTGCTTCAGGGACTCCTAACTCTGGACCATTGACTCCGCTCACATGGAGCCTTCTGAAGAACAAGCTACCCACATAAGAGGTGCAGAGTAAAGACCCTTTCTCATTATAAAATGCATACTGTGATGCTCAAATAAACTTCAACATGAGAATGGTAGATAAGTCAACAGGCACAAGATTTAGATCACACCTAGAAAATATGCTTATGTGTATCTATTCATGGAGGTGTATATGACAATTAAACTGTCTTGGACAAGCCCTCCCCCCCACTCTAAGACTGATTAAATAGAAGCAGCTAAGGCTTATTTAGTAGTATGGTGCACGGCTAATATCAAAACTCTAGAATTTCTCACAAAACAGCCATTACTGCTGAAGAGGTGGTTACAACCCTAACCCCCCAAGAGGCAAACCACCTATTAGGAAGTCAACAAATGTACCTATAACATAAAAATAAGTACCCCAAAATAATGTAACAGAATTACTAAGACTATAAAATCAATGATTGAAAAAGTAAAATGTATAATGAAAGAAATGCTCTTTAAAGAAGAGTTTAGGGGGCTGGAGAGATGGCTCAACGGTTAAGAGCACTGACTGCTCTTCCAGAAGTCCCAAGTTCAATTCCCAGCACCCACATGGTGGCTCACAACTATCTGTAATGAGATCTGATGCCCTCTTCTGGTGGGTCTGAACACAGCTACAGTGGACTCATACATAAAATAAATACATCGGTTTAAAAAAAAATTCTCATTTAGGAAAGAGAGAGTTTAGAAAAAGGGACTAAGGATCTGGCTCACACAGGATCTGAGTTCGAGCCTCAGCCGCCACACGCTAAAGGACAAGATGACGCATGCGCTGTGGGGGAGGAGGCAGGAGGATCCTGAGGCTTTCGGTTTAGGGCAGGTCCCAAGGAGAGCGCCTATCTCAAGACAAGATTGGCAGCTCCAGAGGAAGGATGCCCAAGGCTGTCTTCTAGTTTACACTCTCCCTCTTCCCACTCCTCTCTCCCCAAGAGAATCAAAGGCAACTTCAGAAATGAAGCCAATGAAATCGGAAACTCAATGGTTTGGATAAGTGCCAAGGCAGAATCAGTGAGGTGGGCATGAGCACTCACTAAGAATACAGCCCAGTGAAATCTAAAGGTTCAGTATCTTCTTGAAATCCTGCACTGGAGGAATGGTGAACAAAGGTGACATGGTTTCCAACAAGAACACGCAGAATTGTCTTAGACAAGTTGAGATGAGACCCGTGTCAGAGGAATGGAAGTAGGCTAAACATGAAGGTCAAAACAAGCAGTAGAAGATGAAGCAGGGGAGAAAATGAATTCTCATTTGTTTTAAGAAGGGTAATTTTAAAGAGTGTCCGTGTGTGTCCTCTGCCTGGCCTTCACTGATGGAGATGCGAGTCCTCAGTGCTCGGAAGTCTTCAGGACAGGATCACAGCAGCCAGTCCCTGAAAATGGCCAGAAGCTCCCAACTACTTTGGTTAATTGAATCCTGGATTTTTATTATAATTTTTTCAGATCACACAATATTCTACTACGTTACAACTGCCATTTTTCCCTGTTAGTGCCTAAAGTGTTGGGTTTTATAGCATAATTAATTTGGTGGTAAAGAACCTCAGGTTTCCTTTGATGACAAGAACCCCCTCTTGTGGCAAATGTTTCACAGGCACATACAGCTGTCTTCCCTACTGCCATTCGGAAGATAAATCTGTGTTGAGAAGTTATCATTTTATCTGCTACGGCAGACAGGATCTCTGACCTGGCATTTATCTTGTGTCTGCGACAGCACCAGTGTACGCTGTAAATCTGTGCAGCACAGTAATTTGGGGCTTTGTGAGTTATTTTCAAGTGTAAGTTGGTAGCCTTTGCACAGCTTACCGCAGGAATATTTTAAGAAGAGAGCAAACACTAGCTTTGGGTTAGCTTCTGAAATGTCTTCTGTGTGTTCTAGGAGGCTTCCAACATTCTGCTCCTACAAGATAAAGGACTCTACTACTGCAGTGGCAGGAGAGAAACGCCTCAAATCTACACCAACTAAGTCCTCGTGACCAGATCACCATGGGTAACAGATGCCTGCCACAGCACTTTCCTGATCATGGCCCTTGAGATTCCTCATCTAACGGGGATTCCTAATGAATTTCTTTTCCCTTTCTGTTTTAAACAAGAGTAAAAAACAGACTCTAAAATCTCTTGGTTTTCTCCTTCAATACAAAGGCAATCCACTGTGTCTTCATCGGCTGTTTCTCTGCTGTTTTCCTGGAGAAAGCTTAACGGCCACTATTGAGAAGCTGAACATAGTAAGTACTGAGCATTCTGTTACCAACCAACAGAGCACTGAGGAGACTGCACAGTCATCTATTTGCCTTCCTCAATTGTAAAACATCAATGAAAAGTCCAGCTCACACGAGCCAATCAAAACTATAGCATCTCTAGCCTGTCAGGATCTGCCTATAAAGTGGGTTCTCACCCTTCCTAATGCTGACCCCTTTAACAGTTCCTCATGCTGTGGCGACTCCAGCCTTAAATGCATTTTCAATGCTAATTCAAAATTATAGTTTTGCTACTGTTATGAGTCATACTATAAATTATCTGTGTTTTCTGGTGGTCTTAGGTGAGACCTCTATAAAGGACCAGTCACCCCTCCCAAGGGGACACGACCCACAGGCTGAGACCTGCTGGCCTAAACGGTTAAAAAGGACAGTAGGTTAATAGTAAAACAGCTTTTTATTTGTTAATGTTGGATAAGAAATTTAAGCATGTTACACTATCTTAAAAATTCAACTAGCGCATTTGAGGAAAGCCTTCCCCCACCCTAACCCTCCTGCCCGGTTCCCCTCCTGAATCAAGAATTAAGAGGAGTAGCTGACCGTACAACAGCCTGTGGAATCCCCACCGTACAACAGCCTGTGGAATCCCCATCCAGGGTGCTTACATGATGACTACTTAATATTGCCTTCTTACAAAGGTTTTCTTCTCTTTTCTATTTAAAAAAAAAAAAAAAAAGAATTTTGTAACCTTGATCACTTAATACAAAAAATTCCATACAAAAGTTCATATATTGAAAACCTGCTTCCCCCCCTCCCACACAGCACCATTTTATATAGAGCAGAGAAGGAGCAGGAGCAGACCGCCCACCTAGGGAGAGCAGTCTTCGGTTATGCCCGGACACACAGTGGTTTTCTTACCCTCCCTGTTCCCTCTTAAAAGAACTTTAAAAAAAAAATAATAATACATACACACATACAAAAAGGAAAAAAATGCCAAAAACTTGAGGGCCCCTTTCCAAACAGTACAGTTAGCTCAGTGTCAATAATTCACATCTTGCAACATGTATGGATAGGATTTCTTTTACAAAACTTTCAGTGTCAAAAAGGAAATTAAGGCCATCAGATTCGCAGCTTAAAAATTCACATAAAGGAAATACAAAAATATCATGTGCTTCTGAGAGGCTCTGCACTGCATACAGGACTCCATGCTTCTGGCTTGAGGAAGACCATGACTTGACAAATTCACATAATGGCACAGCTTTTATTGGATGCTCTTGGGGCTCCCTGAGAGGGGAAACAGAAGGAAAAGTCAATGCCAACAAAATTGCAATGCTCTAAACATAAACCATTTCCCACAGAGGCACTAACACACCGCACTCCCTACTTAAAATGGGCCTGCTCACGCTCCGCTCTTCCTAGCATTCTCTAAGGGCTTACCACAACAAATCCCACAACTGAGCTCCTACTCTGACTATACCAGGTTTTTCCAGAAAACAAACAAACAAACAAAAGCTGGTCCAGGCCTGTAAATAGTTAAGAATGTCTCACTTAAAATAGAAGCTCAGGCTAGCTGAGACAAGCATAGCAAGATCTGATCTTAATAAGATAAATTCTATTAAAAAGTGTTTTTTAAAGAGCTGCAGCAGGAGCTGGAGAGATAAATTAGATGGCTCCATGGTTAAGAGCACCAGCTGCTCTTTAGGAGGACCTGGGTTTGACTCCCTGTAATGTAGTTCCAGGGGATCCTATGCCCCCTTCTGGCCTCCACGGGTACTGCATGGTTAGGTACAGGCAAAACACTCAGACACAATGTCCCTAGATGGGCAGTCTGCTCTTGCTCTTGGGTCTTGGTTTTCTTCTCAGTTTATATGTGAATGCTGCTCTCATTTAGTAGCACAAACTTTTCAGAGTCCAATAAGACTTTGGCAGTCAATCTAATCTCTGCATTTATAAGGAATAGATATGTTCAACCCAACACATTATCTACACCAGAAACCAAAAGCCAAAAGCTACAAGTTTACAGAGAAAAAAAAGTAAAGGGGCTACCATTCTCTGCTGCGTTCAGGTCTGCTGCCCTGCGCCCTGCCGGTGAGAAGGCGTTACAGCAGGGAATGACCACTGCCTGGGTTTGAATACAGGAAGGAAACTCACACAACAACTGAAAATTAACATCATACCTGCTGGTGGAAACGCTCCTCCTCAACAGCCACTCCAATGGGCTCTTCCTCCTCCTCTTCCTCTTCAGGTATGGTAGTTTTGAAGACTGTGCTTCTCTGAGCAACCTCCTAAAAGCAACACAGGAGACTTGAACCAGAAGGCTTTTTATCAGCAGTTTTAGCTAGTGAATTTTGCATAATTAGCAGCAGTTAGTAGACCTTCAATTTGTCCTGCAGGGGAGCTACTGGTATCCAATTTGAAATACCTGCTGAGCAGTTTCTAATGCTTTTTATCCTATTCTCTTAAGAAAATTCTGTGCAAGTGACTTGGCATACTAAATTCTTTATAAAACTCAACATGAATTCTGCTTAATCATCTTGGCTCCTGGCAAAGAAAAGGTGCTAAATAAATGCTGAATTAAACAAAAGAGGGGCAGCTGCTGTAACCTCAGGGACCATGGTGGCAGCAGGACCACCCAGGTAGTTCGAAGGCCAAGACAGCACCTTCCGTTCCACCAGGAACTGGAACCTGGACGGACTGGCACTAATTCCTAGTAACAGACCATTGAGTTCAAATGTACTGTATGGAAACAGAGCTCTGGTCAGTCTTTAAAATGCAGCACAAAGTACCTATTTCCATTTTCTACTAAAACATTCAAGTACCAATAACTTTCCTGCAGAGAATGCTGAGGTAGGCAAAAGCTGCCAAGTTTAAGCATGAGCTAACCTGCAACTAGTGTAAGTATTGTCGAGTTCAAAGGTCACTCAACACAGACCTCCACAGTGGAATTGCTTCAGTGGGAGCGATCTGAAATTTAACAGAGCCTCTGGTTTAAAACAAAAGACCAAGAAACCCCAAAGATGTCATGGCTTCTTCAATGCACATCCGTTAATATGAAACACAGCCAAGCATACATTCTGTAAACAAAACTTAGGAGGTGCAAGATGGCTGTGTGTGACTTGAGTTAGTACAACAGGGCCCAGGAGGCTACAGCCTGAGCCAGGAGCTGCAGCTCTGCAGTGAGTCGTCTCAGACACTCAATACACAAGCAGTACTGTTCTAACCAAAACAACAGCATTATTATTAACTATTTTGTAGTTGTTTATCAAGAGAGGTTTCTTTGTATAGCCCTGGCTGTCCTGGAACTCACCCTGTAGGCCAGGCTGGCCTCGAACTCAGAGGTCCTCCTGCCTCTCAGCTGCTGAGAAACTACAGGCAGACAACAGTATAATAAGTAGAACCTGACTCCTTCCATCAAACACCAAATGCAGCTGCTGTTCTTTGAGAATCCTACGACTAACATGGCGAAGATGCCAAAAAGATGCGTGCCACAATCTTACGCTAGTTTCCTGAGCACCGAGAACTAGGAAGATTGACAACACTTACTAGGTTACCAGCATAAGCATGCCCGGGTAAGCACCTGCACCAGATGCTGTTTGATAGAATACGGTCACTCAGAGGTAAAATTACTCAGGGTTCCAAAGCCACTGTGCAGTGGAGACAGACCCTACGTAGGAAAACTGGACCCTGTGTGAAGAAGAAATCAATAACCTACGAGACACTATTTTTCAAATGTATGGTGTTTTCGTTTACTCGGTGTCTATTACTTGGCAACCTTAGTCTTACTAAAGTCTCAGTTACTTCACATTTCAATGGGATTTCTGACAGGAAATCACACAGTAAAGCTTCCAGTGAAATGTGGTCATACCTCTCCCTGAGAATTCTTCAATATAACCTTCACATCTTCACCAGTACCCCAAGAGTTCTGGTTCTTCCAGATGAGGTCAGTTGGAGGACTGGCTGTGACGCCAGCATTTGCAGCCCATACCTGAGAAAGAAAAGGAGGTCAGTCCACCCAGAAGCCAGCATGCACATATTTCAAGTTCAGCAACATTGAGACTTAATTCTCATGTCCAGTGGCCTGAGAACTCTGCCCAGCTGTTTTGCTGTTAGCTAGATGTTTGCGGTTCCCTACTGCTCGGAGACTGGGTAAGCATTCAACTTCCTCATGTAACAGGCATATGGACACCTAAGCCCAAAGCTGCCACACTCTGGCCTAGCTGACCTAGAAGAAATTTCCTTATTTTCTTCATCCACAAAAGTAAGACAACAATGGTACCGCAACAGGTGGGACTGCTGTAGACTGACGACCAATGCAAGCCGCTCACCATGAAATAGGAGCATTATCAA
>JADRCH010000115.1:4334223-4388078 GCA_019843965.1 Rhynchomys soricoides | reverse complement strand
CCCTAAGACTCACCATAGAACAAGCCATCTTCTCTCACTACAGTCACTAAAGAATGGAGTGGTTAGGGTACCTGTTCTCCTTCTCACTCCTTGTTACAAAATTAACACCTGCTGTCTTCAGACAGCTGACCACACTCTCTATACCTTACAGAGGTTCTAACCTGCACTCTGAGCCTTTGATCTTCAACATTAAGGTTTGTACTGATCAAAACTATAAATATGTGAGAGACTAAGACAGGGTTGTGATCACTCCAAAGTCAACCTGGGGTCCAGAGGGAGACCCGAGGAGTGGAAGTGACAGCCTTTAATCCCAGCATTCAGGAGACAGAGGCAAACAGATCTCTATGAGCTCCAGGCCAGCCTGGTGTGTGTGTGTGTGTGTGTGTGTGTGTGTGTCTGTCAAGTAAGTTCTAGGACAGCCAAGGTTCCAGAGACCTGTCTAAGAAACAAAACAAACCACAAGAGGGCGATATATATATATATATGCCTATATATATAGACACCTTTTATTTTCTGGATGCATGGTCTCCCGTTCTCCAAGCTGGTCTGAAACTGTGTAGATGGGAATGACCTCAGACTCCTGACCTCTACTTCCCAAGTGTTAGGGTACAAGTGTGTGCTCATCACACCCAGCAGTGAGCAGTCCGTCACATCTACATCCTTCAAGGATGAAGATGCCTTCTTTGAAATCCAAAATTAACACATAAGTATGCTAAGTAAAAACAAAGGATGCTTTTGTTTGCTCTATGATGCATACTTCTCTAAACTCAATTCATTACTGCTTAAAATGTGGTCTTTTTAGAGTATGTCAGTACAGAGTTAGGTCAGAATAAGACTTAAGAATTCCATTTACCCATCTCTCGACATCGATAAATTCACAATGTTATGCCAAAAGCATGTTACTCTGGACAAACCAGAGTCCTATCCCAAAAGAGGACTTCTTTGTACATTTTTGTAGGCGCCTTTAAAGTCCAGAAGAGGATGTCAGGTCCCCTGGAGTTGAATTCACAAGTGATTTTGACCCACACAATGTGGGTGCTGGGACTTAAACTGGTCCTCTGCAAGAGCAGCAAGTGGATATTTTGTTTGGTTTTTCAAAACTAGGTTTTTCTGTGTACAGCCCTGGCTATCTTGGAGCTTGCTCTGTAGACCAGTCTGGCCATAAACTGAGACATCCACCTGCCTCTGCCTTCCAAGCCTTAGGGTTAAATTAAAGGCATGTGCTTTTTATTAAAGCCTGGCTTTTTTGTTTTCTTCCAATTATTTGTATTGAATCTTTGAGATTTTCATTTAGTGTACTCTGAGCACATTCCCGCCCTACCTTAGCTCCTCCCCTTTCTGCCCGTGCCATCCTCCTAGCTCTGCCCATCTAACTTTGAGATTACTTTTTTTCTTCTTTCCCATCAAGTCTTGTTTGTGTTGCCTAGCCCTGCAGTGGGATCAGACTATCAGGAGTCACATCATTAAAGGAAACTGAGTCTCCTTTTCCCATAGCTATCAAATGCCAATGGCTCCTTAACAGGTGCTTTCCCCTTGTATGTTGGGATTTCACCGGCTGGAGCTGCAGCAAGTGCTATTAATCGGTCCATCTCCCAGCCCAAGACGATAATGTCTTGCTAATGCAAGCTAGGGTGGCTTTGAACTTACATTCTGCCTCAGCTTCCCAAGTGGCAGTAGTGGTGCAAGGCATATACAACCAACTACATCTGACTACTGAAGGACCTTTGTTAGAAATCCAAGCCTGCAACTCCAACCCTGAAAACAGCTCAGGGTAAAATGGAACGGCAAGACAGCAAAACATTAAAGCTTATCCAAGGTAATTTAGGCAGCTGTTGTTTCAGATGGATGTTAGTATTGGCTTCTTACAGATCTTTATGTCATGCAGAATCCTGGTTGCACAAGGCTGAAAGTATCAGTCAAGAAGCAACTATTTTATACCCAATGAAACAGACAAAATAATCCAAACATATAATCTTCTCACTGCTCTAAGGCAGAACTTTCAAGTATTTCACAGCACACACTACCTACTAACATAAAGGCGTCCACCTTAAAGCCCATTCTAAAATGCTTCTCTTTCAGGCCAACTATTGCTTTGGTTTTCTCACAACTACTTCATCTGTGATTCGGATAAATAAAATTAAATGGTGACTGAGTTCACTTACTGTAACAGTCTGGCCGGCCTTCAGCACATATCTTGAGGTATATTTGTAACTGACTGATGTGTCTCCAATTTTTCTGATCATCTCCCAGCCTCCCATTGGTTGATCCTAGTCACAAAACACAATGTAACAAGGTCACTTCACACATACAGAAAACTATGAAATAATCAAACCCATGAACCCACACAGGCTCTTTGCAAAAAGCAATGTCATGAACACCACGCCCACCAGGAAGGGAGGGTCTAAATTATAAAGGGGACAAAACTAAGGAGAGATGAAAACTACAACCAAGGATCAAGTTCACTGCTCAGTTAGATGGGCCCGTAAGATTTACAACACAAGCCAGCCATAGAAACCACAAACAAAACCCTATGATCTGACAGCTTTCTGTTTTTAAATCATAGACACATGGTTAACAAAGACAAGAAGGAAGTGGTTCTTTCTTTCTTTGTTTGATTCTTTCTTTCTTTCTTTTTTGTCTCTTGCATCTGTGCCAGCTTTGCCCAGAATAAGCTGTTACTAAGGGAGTAAAACCGAGCCAAAAAAGCAGTAAGACCTAGCTGACCACTATCAGCCCTGCCTGCCCAGTGAGGAGCCATGTAGACAGCAAACCAGGAAGGCCTCACACTAGGGAGACCCCAGCTGCACACTCCTGGTGGCTGTGCCTCTGGAATCTGGAAACATCAGGATAGAGCAATAGCTTCTCTGTTTCCAAGCTGTGGCCAACCTGCCCTAGAGCCCAGATCCTCCTGGAACTGCCTGTATATTTAAACATATATACACACAGTAGTTCTAATAGCCTAGTGAGAAAGGGAGTTGTTGTGGATTTGGCCTAATGCTGCTTATGTTAATCTGGTCCCCAAAATTGCATGAGAATTCACAAGTCCACACATAAGACAGTGAGGGTCCCTGCCCCAGTTGGTTTTGATTGGTAATGAAGTTGCCGGCGGCCAATGGCTGGGCAGACAAGAGGCAGGACTTTTAGAATTCCTGGGCAAGAGACCTAGAGAGGAGGAAGGAGTTAGCCACCATGCTGGGAAAGGAGTAGCTGCCACACCTGAGAAGTGCATGACAACAAAACAGCCAAGAGCTGGGAAGAGCAGCCCCGGGGATCATATCAGACTGGGTCTAGGGCAACAAAGATAGAATATAGATTTAAGTAAGTAATAACTCAGGAATATCGATGGGGGGTGTGTTAGCAATGTGGAGGTTTTGGAGTGGCCCAGCCATTAAGCTCTTAAGGTATATTAAAATATAGAGGCTGTGTGTGTGCTTGCGTGTGTGCGTGTGTATGTGTTTGTGTGCGCGTGCGCATCTCTGTGTGTCTTTCATTTGGACACAGAATGCGCCCCAGAGCACTGGGGCGGTAGCAGGGTGAATTTGAGTAGAGATGAACTGGCAACAGCAGCAGGGAGTGATCGCATGAGCATCTTTATAAAGTGGTATTCATTCTCCCCACTGCACCCCACTTCTCTGCTTTCTCCAGCACCACCCTATGTCCTCAGAGTCCTGTCAGAGCCACAGAGCTCTTGACAGTCCAAGTTCTAAACCCCAGAAACCCCTGAGGCCGAAACTTTCTATTCACATAAACTTTCAAGATGGAGATTAGTGTTGTCAATATTCCTATATAAATCACATCATGAATCTGTTCATTTATGAACTGAGAGTTCAACATACCTGAGCCTGCACCTATATCTTTCCAGAAAGCTTTTATTGATAGCTGCAATTTCACCTTCACCAGCTAAGGAAAACTTATAATTCATCTCTGAGAAGGCCATCATGGGGGCTGGAGACATGGCTCAGAGATTAAGAGCACTGGCTGCTTTTCCAGAAGACCTGAGTTCAATTCCCACCAACCACATGGTGGCTCACAACCATCTATAATGGGATCCGATGCCCTCTTCTGGTGTGTCTGAAGACAGCAATGATGTATTCACATACATAAAAAATAAATATATAAATAAATATATCTTTTTTGAGAGAGAGAGAGAGAGAGAGAGAGAGAGAGAGAGAGAAGGCCATCATGAAATGGCCTGGCCAAGTCTGGGGTGAAGGGGTACACAGCTTTATAAAGCAAGATTAACAAAAGGAAATCTCAGGCTGGTAGGATGGTTCAATGGGTAATGGTGCTTCCACTAATGCTGATAACACCAGCTTAATTCCTGAACCCAACATGGTAGAAGGGAAGATAATTCCTCTGACTGCCATACCTAGCCGTGGCACATGGACACTATCCCTACCACCACTATAAACAAGCATAAAACATAGAAAATCTTCAGGCCACTTACTGAAGCACACAAAAGATGAATAGCTATTACTACCCACAGCGGCAAGGCCATCTGCAAAGCCAGGCCTGCCTGAGGAAATGGGTCGACTCATTTACCTGTTCAGAAGTGTTCTTCAAGCGAATAAACTTCCCATCAACATCTATCTCTTCAATGCACACGTTCCCCGTGGCTGAGGCAGAGTGGGAAATGCTAACACTACTGCTCGCCTCTGATTCTTCCACATCAACTCTCTTCCGCTTTCCTCTGGTGGTGCGCACACTGCGACTGGACGATGCTCTGGACACGGTCACCCGGGAAGAAGGACTTGGAGAGAGCTTTAACCTATGTGGGGAAGAAGACTATGGATGGAGTACAAGCACCCGGCTCACCTGGGCTTTGGTCCACACAGGCAGTTATGAAGCAGGGGTCCCTCACCATGTCACACAATGTTGATACCGGTCTTAACCAAAGCAGAATTTAGTCATGCTGGGATGCTCACATTCATTACTAAAACACATGAATGGGCCAACCTGATATTTAAAGTAATGACAAATTAAGATTTCTACTTATCACCTGATGTTAAAACTAATGACAAAAATTTGAAGCTGCTTTCCTCCTTTTTAAAAAGAATGTTTCATTTTCCTTAAAAGTGAGCATTTAATATGTAATTTCCTTCCATTTAATACATTTGGAAATGTGCACTGAAGGAATAGTTCTCTATGTTGCAGGATGCACGGGGTTTCTCAGAGACACTTGCAAATGCTTAAGCACTTTGCACAGGATTGACAAATCCTAGTTGGGTTGTTCTTAACTGTGAACCATTTATAAATGTCTTACTCTGATGCAAATACCTCTGAGATACAAGGAAAGGTTTTAACTTAGAGTAGTCCTAAAATACTGGATATAAAAGAGGGAGAGATGGGGGAGGGTTAACATGAAAACAAAACCAGTCTGTCCGGCATGGGGACGCCCAGGCCCTTACCGCTCTTCTTCGCCTTCCAAGAGTTTCCTGTAGGCGCTGATCTCCATGTCCAGGGCCAGCTTCACGTCAAGCAGCTGTTCATAATCATTCAGCTGCTGCTGCATCTGGTCCCTTATTTCTGCCATCTCCCTCTCTTTGTCTGACAGCATTCGGCGTGAGTTGTCTCTCTCTTTAGCAAGCATGTCCTCCAATTCTTGAATCCTTTCCAAACATGCTCTAGACTTCAGAGTCAAAGGAACACATTTACTTTAGGGCCATTTCACTGTGAGCACAAGGCAGCAATTTAAACCACCTTTTGAACTAGAAAGCAAATAGTCAGCCCTACAGGAGTTCTAACTTCTAACCCAAAAGATCATAACTGTGAACAATTAATTAAATTCCCAAATCCTTAAAATATTAAACACATCTCTTGGGTAGGTTCTGGGTAGGTAGAGTGCAATGGATCTCTCTGTAAGTTAGAAGCCAGTCTGGTCTACAAAGTGAGTTCCAGGACAACCAGAGCTAGTACACAGAGAAACCCTCCCCCTACCCCAATAAAAGTTTTGGGTTAACAAAAGCCTACAAAAAAATATTCCTCACATTAAAGCTCAAAAATGTACACATAAGTTTTCAGTATTAGCCAAATAAATGTTTACTCTACAGCTCTGGAAACTTCAAGTCTGACTTTCCTACAAGGCTCTCACCTCAAAAGTGGCAATTAACTACAGAACATCAGCAGATTCCTTCGAAAGAGGAGCAGAAAAGTGTGTGTGAGAAAACTCTAAAAACTGCTAAAGCACTTTCTAAAAACAGAAGAAAAGGGTTTCTGGCTGCCATACTGAAGGCACCAGAGTCTCATTAGGACGTCCCATCATCTCCTGTTTGGTTAACACACAAAGCACATGAGCTACAGGGAGATGTATAAAATATCACCAGAAATATAGAAGCTGTATTTAGAATACAGAATGAAAAAACTATGTATCACATATCATACATCTTAAAAGTTCATCTTCAAAACCTGGTATCTCACTGGGCTAGGGCATTCACCTATGCTTCATCTGAGAGGCCTCAGAAAATGACAAGGACAATCAGATCAGAAAGAAGAAATGGAAGCCAAGGCCCCCAGGATCCCACAAGCCTGAACCATGGCAGAGGAAGGGACCAGCTGTGGGAACCTTAAATCTGGAAGGAAGACACTGTGATGATAAATCCTGTACTACTGGACCTCATTTCTAGAACAAGTACAAGCTCCACTTTCAAACATATAACGGGGCTCGCAAGTAACCTGATGATAAAAACCATGTTGCCTGGACTGAGAGCTTACAAATACATGAGAAAAGAAAAACACAATACAACAAAACCCAGAAATATCAGATTTGAGAGAAGTGCATGAATTCCTGGTTAAAGGGGAGAAAACCCCTTCATAGAGCAGTTCTACTCAATGATACAGATGCTATAAACACATATATGACTAGACAGAAAAACAACTACACATTGTGGCTATGTGCTTTCCAGACCTGCCATTCACTCCTGGACAGCCACAGCTAGCCTAGCTGGTACCCACTTTACAAAGGAGGGATGGAACTATGCCCCCTCTGAGATCCTGTCCTGGCACAACTCTATGGCTGAAATCGAATGGTTTATTTTTAAAGCCTTTTTATTATTTTTAAGGATCTGAGAGTTTTGCCTGCACATATGTATGTGTACCAAGTGATGTGAGTGCCTGGTGCCCAAAACAGTTAGAAGAAGAGTGTCAGATCCCCTGGAACTGGAGTTATAGATGGTCTGTGAGTCATCCTGTGGGTACTGGGAACTGAACCCAGATCCTCTAAGAGAAAACTAAGTGTCCTTAACACCCACTGAGCCATCACACCAGCCCCAGGTTTTATTTATAATTCATAACACAGTGATACTGACTCATTATGATATAGATGCAGTAACAGTTCCCAGAGTCTGGGTGCGAGAAACAGATTCTCTGGTGCTGTCAGAGTACCGCTGCAGACTCTTGCAAGGCAGGCAGACTTGGACCAAACAAATACCAAGTACTTTAAGAAATTCCTAACACCCAAGCAATACTATCATCCCTATACTTCTCTTCTAAAAATATTTCTTGAAAGGTTGCTTCAATCTTTCTGTAAGACCATCAGGAGCATAGATCACACTGGCAAAAGGAAACTCTTATGGCCCCACACCAACATGATGAAACTTCCGTGACTCAACAACGCTCAGACACACAGCAGGGAGAGAGTAAGCATCCTTTTTTTTTTCTTTTCGTCTCTAAAACTGAAAGCCTTTTGTCAGGCGGCACACACCTGCAATCCCAGTACTTGACAGTGTGAGGCAGGAGAGTTGGGGAAGTCTTAAGCCTGCCCAGGTTCCCCAGCAAGTTTGCAGACTACACTAGAAGGAGTGAAGCAAGTACGTATGTGAGTGTGTTCGTCTATTCCTCAACATAAAGCCTATCAGTGATGAGTGGAGGGAGATTCCCTCTGCCCTAACAAACTAAAGCCCACTCTAGTTGAGGCAGGTGCTGGTCTCCTATTTACTAAGGCTCCTAGAAACCCCAAGGACAACAGTTTCAAACCCACTAACCTGAAAGCACTTGTAGGGAACGGAGAAGAACAGCACAAAAACAAAAGACTGAACCTGAGGTCAGAGGGCCCCGACTTGGCTTCCAAGTCCTAGAACCCACTGCTATTTAAGTCTTGGCCTCCTCTGCTGTAAAACAAAGATCAGCCT
Organism: Rhynchomys soricoides; assembly: GCA_019843965.1. Lineage (NCBI taxonomy): Eukaryota > Metazoa > Chordata > Mammalia > Rodentia > Muridae > Rhynchomys > Rhynchomys soricoides. The sequence goes on along the minus strand of JADRCH010000115.1, from coordinate 4,379,952 downwards.
CAAGAAAAGCAACAGCCACACAAACAAGACAGGGAAAAGTGAGCACCATCTTCCAGAGAGTGGTTCGCATCAATTCACTGCAGGAGTAGAAAAGCCCATTTGTAGGAGAGTAAGTACCAGTTAAGGTTCCCCAGTTTCCCATGTCGAAAACCCCACTCCTGTAACATGGCAGTGCTAAGAGAGGATCTTCCAGCCGAGCCCTCTGAATTACACTTCAGTACTTTCGTGAAATAGACCCTGTAGTCGACTGCAGTTGCCCTCCTAGCACAGAAGACACAGAGGGCGCCATCTAAGGGTATGGAAATGGGAGCTCACCATTCAATCTCTCCTGGACTTGGCTTAGACATCCCAAGCTCCTGCACAGCTGGCTCAGTCAGTGAAGTGCTTGCTGAGCAGTCATGGGGGGCTGAGCTGGGGGAAGGTTGGGTGCAGGAGGAGGGAGACAGAGAGAGAGATCATCTCAAGCTTGGGGGAATAGCTTTTAGATGTTGTTCCAGCAGACCAAAAGGACTAAGTCAGATGGTGTGACAGAGAACAAATTTCCCAAAGATAATTTTCAATGAGAGGTATAATGGGAATATTGGGAAGGAAGAGAGAAACTCTTTGTTACCCTGAAGCCTCTGGGCAAGGAATTCAACTCACCTTGGTCTGCGGCTTCATCAAGTGGAAGTCCATTGTTACATGAAACTTCAAACTACTAGCAAACTAACTAATTCTAAAATAAGTTAAAGTTTTATGACACAAGGCAAAAATGTAAAATCTCTATTAACTGATTTAGCACACCATTTTATGTGATTCATTTTCTGCTTTAATTTCCAAATCCCACAATAAGTGATTTTATACTTTAAAAGGTTTTGTGAAAAATAAAGTAACAAAAGTGGTGGCACACACCTTTAATCCCAGTACTTGGGAGGCAGAGGCAGGTGGATTTCTGAGTTCGAGGCCAGCCTGGTCTACAGAGTGAGTTCCAAGACAGCCAGGGCTACACTAGAGAAACCCTGTCTCGAAAAAACAAAATAAATAAATAAAATAACAAAAAAAATAAACAGGAAGAAAACCTGCTTAATAAAATGGCATAATAAAGTCTGAACAGGATTTTCTCCCCTTAGGAAAAGAAAGGCTGAAGTTACTTCCCACATAACTAAAGACAGAGGCAATGCTGAATCAATCCACGCATGGTTTCACGCATGCATCATTTTATCCAGAATAAAACTGACTTGAAGCCACAACCAGGCCTACTTCACTTCATCTGGAGCATGACACTATAGCAGGCAGCCAGTCAGCACAAGGAGAGATGCAGTCACTTGTCACTGAGGTATACCAGGGAGTTGATGAGGCCAGTGACTACTAATGAATATAGAAATTCATAACCTTAAGTATTTCAACTACAAGGAGAATTTAGGAAGAAGGCATTTCACCACTCACAATCTGAGGATGTTTTTGGTTTCCACGTGTGACCAAAAACTGAATGGGAGCTATATTGCAGAGATGTGACAGACCGCACAGTGCTGCATCCTGCGACAGAGTCAGCACTAGGTCTCCACATAACCCACTAGTCAGGGTTGATGGGATCTTCCTCAAGCCTAACTTACTTTACTTACTGTTATGGAACAGGAAAAGCAGGGTTGGTTTGCTGACATACAAAGGATGTTCTGGAGAGAAGGGGAGATTCTGAGGCAGCATCTCACTATGTAGCCCTGGCCAACCTTGAATTTGCAGCAATCTTATCTCTGCTCTCAGATGCTGGGATTACTGGTGTGCACCACCATAAAGCTACTATTTATGCAATGAAAAAAAAAAAAAATCTAGACGAGCACTATATAAAAGAAAAACCAGAGGAAGGAATATGTCTCATCTGGGACAAGGAGTAATAGCACCAGGTGGCCAGCAACGGCACAGGTGGCCAGTGATGGCATAGGTGGCCAGCCTTCCCGTCAAACCCCAGCTCTACTCAAAGGAAGATGCCTACTTACCTCTTTCTGCAGGTGAGAGAGCTGTGAGGAAAGGCTCTCGATTCTCATCCGGCTCTCCATCAGTTCTTCCCTAGCACTGTTGACAGTGGAAGTGTTCATCTCTGAGGACAGTCTGGCATTCTCAAGCTGTAAGGACAGGAAGCCACAGTCAACCTTACCTAGTAGGCTGGAACTAAGAAATGAGGAAGCATGATTCACCAAGACCTTTCAAACCAAGCCCTTCTGGTAACCCGGTGATGAAACAGGAAAGCTTTGCTGACGTCCATCACCATACACCTGTCTCTTCAGACTCACTTCTAAAACTATGAATTTAAACAAATTCTATATATGTAGGTCATTAACTCAGTTTATTTTTTTCAGTATTTCATCCACTAAGCACTTACTGTCTAGGATAGCACTAACAAAGACACTGTATAATAAAATCTTGACTGTAGTGATGGCTGCAAAGGAAGCATCCTATATTCCAAACCACCAACTCCGTAACCAGAGACTTTTCCTTTCAGAAGCAAAAGCAAGTCTCATAAAACAATATCCACATCTCCAAATGGGGTGTGTGTGTGTGTGTGTGTGTGTGTGTGTGTGTGTGTACTGAGGAGTGAAAGACAGAGAGTGAGTGAGAGAGAGAGAGAGAGAGCGCACAAGAAAGATGGAAACAGAGACAATAAATTTACAGTTCTTTTCCAGTTCTTCCTGGACATGGTTAATGGCAGCACTTAGCAAGTGCAGGAACTTTTTAAGGTCTTTTGTGTGCAACGCCCATAACCACCTCATTATATGACTAATACCCCACATGAACAGTGTAAGGCCAAGCAATGGAAACTATTTTAAATATCTTCATCAATTTTCTAACACTGCCTCCAGCTAATAATTTATTCAGTCATATAACATTTAACATGTGAGAAAGAATCATTTGCACACAAAACCAAGATGCATCGTGTGATCTGTCCATGTAAGTGGGATGATTCCACACCTCCGAAGAGAACATTGTCAGATGTTCCATTTGACCCTCTATAAAACAAAACAAAAACCACCCACAGGGAGTGACAATCTACAGACACAGCAATGTAGAAGTCAAAGATAGAAGCGGTATGTGGAAAGATGCAGACGTCCCTGAGAGAGGAAAGTATTAGAGACACTTTGGTTTAACCACGCAGATATGACATGGGAGACGCTGACACAGGCATAACCCTTTTATCTAACAACATTTTAAATAATCTCATTTTCATCTCCATCCTAGGAGCATTTAGCCTATATGAAGCTATATTAAATATATATTCATTTTATTTTATTCCTAAAGAAGCAAATCACTTTTTTAACTTTAAATTGTTTTTTTTTTTAATTTTTTTTCATTCAGTTTTATGTTTATGGGTATTTTCCTTGCACATATATTTGTGCACCACACTGAATGCAGGGAGAGGACACTAGATCCCACATGACTCCAATGGTTGTGAGATGCCATCTGGGTGCTGGGAAGTAAATTTAGAACCTCTAGCTCGAAGAGCAGCCAGTGCTCTTAACTGCTGAGCCATCCTCTCTCTAGCCCCTTGTTCTGGTTTTTAACAATGATTGCTGGGGCTGGAGAGATGCTCATCAGTTAAAAGTACTGGCTGCTCTTCCAGAGGACCCAGGCTCAGTCTCCAGCACCCACAGCCCCTCACGGCCATCTATAATTGTAATTCCATGGAATCCAATGCCCTCTTCTGGTATGCAAATGTACGTGCAGACAAAACATCTATATACAAAAAATGAGTAAATAAATCTTAGAAGAAAAATCTAGAACAAAACGAACTTGCCCTCAAATGTGAGTGACTGAGGTGCTGACTGTGTGCACACAACCCAGGACGCACTCACCTTGGCGTGGTAGGTCTGCTCCAGCTCTTCCTTGTACAGCCTCACCTGCGCGTCATGCTGCTCTCTCATTTCATGCAGGGCCTGAGCCAGCTTGTACTCATACTCAATCTGACGGCCAGAGTCCACTTCCACCAAACGTGTCTCATGCTTCCTCCTCGTCTCATTGATCTCCTGCAGGGAGAAAAATGACATGAGCCGCACAAGCAGCAGCCTGGGTAACTTCAGGGCCATCTCACGCTTCACACTAATTCTGTGCCTGTCCTGACTCAGAACAGGTCCACAAACACACTGCTCTTTTAGTTTTCAAGCAGAAGATCTGGAGTGTGACTAATGACACACTGGCAGTACCTCAATCCCAGGAATTTCCCAGCTTTCTCAGGGGTACAGCCCTTTCATTTCTCTGATGGCAAGAAATGGCCTGATGATTTTCTAAAGTGCCATGCAACTGTAGGTATCTAGACAACGCACTAAACCAAACAGCTTGTGTTTCTAAACTGCTTTACTGCAATCCCTGCGGACACCTCTAAAAAAGACATTTTCTTAGATATAGTAACAGTTTACATGACTCCTCTTAGAATCTGATGTGATGCTATCAGTAACAATGTATGCAGGGTCTTATCCATAGCAATGTCTCTTGACTAATGAACACAGGTAACAGTTCTGATCCTTCACTGTTTTAAGAAATGTACTGCCAGGCAGTGGTGATGCACACCTTTAATCCCAGCACTTGGGAAGCAGAGGCAGGTGGATCTTTGTGAGGTCAAGGGATAACCTGGTAAGAGTGAGTTCAAGCATAGCCAGGCCTATTACAGAGAAACTCTGTCTCGAAACACACACACACACACACACACACACACACACACACACACCAAATAACCTGGGACAGACAATTTGAGGCTAGATACATAAGCCCACTAATAAAAATTGTCCATTTTAGCTCTCACTACGAACATATTTCCTTGAGAGTGAATAATTAGGGAAGCCACAAGGGGGCATTGTAGCTCCAAGTGTTTTTGTATCTTTGTACGGTGCTGAGGATTAAACCCTCACAAGTTAGGTGCATACTGTATCACCCACCTAATGTCTAGTACTAACTGTATTTTTCCTGCATACTTCCTCATTGTTCTCTTAACCATTAAAAGGAAAACACACCTTGTACAGTTATCTATAAAGTTTCTCCTATCCCTAAATCCTACCACCTCTGTATTTAGCTACCTTTCCTTACAGCAAAAAAATACTTCTGTTTGTTTTTGTCTCTTGTGTGGCGGGCTTTGTCACACACAAATGACCTGCATCCACAGAGGTCAGAGGCCACAGAAGTCAGAGGACAATCTGCAGGGGTAGATTTTCCTTCCACAATGTGGGTTTAGGGATCAAACTCAGATTGTTGGGCTCAACAGTAAATGCCTTTACCTGATAAGACATCTCAGCAGCCCATGGTTCTTTTGAGATAATGTCTAAAATGGCCCACATGGCAAAGATGACCCTGAAATCCTAAACTTCCTATGCTAGGATTCCAGATCTGAGCGGCAAAGAAATCCTGTCTTGGGGAAGAAAAAAAAAAAAAAACAAAACCAAGACAAACAAGACCAAATCTTTGCGCAGTTACCTCCTCGTACATATTTTTACGGAACTCTAAGTCCTCAGTAAGGCTCTGACAACGATTCTCCAGATCCACTTTAAGTAAAGTCTCATCTGCTAGCTGCTTTTTGGCGGCAGATAATGACGCTTCCAGCTGTAAGGGAAAAGAATGATAAAAATTATATGGCAATTCTTAAATAATAATTTAAGACATGGCTCAAACGAGGCGTTTCTCTGTATTTATTAACACGGTTATCTCATTTTAACTTCATGGTCACTTGCTGGTTCTACCCCAGGGCATCACATCAATCAGATCACCTATCAGTGAAGTCAATGAAGTCAATCTTTCAGGTCTCAAAATCCAAACCAAGGACTTTTAGCTAAGCACTTTCATGTTTCCAGTGTGCATTTCCAGTGTGCGATGACCTCTCTCCCCACTTTGTGTCTGGAGCAAGAATGAAACAGGCGTTGAAAGCAGAGGGAGGTGAGTGTACCCAGGAAAGCCCAGACCAACAGTGAGGAGGAGCTGCCAGGCTCTGCGTGTAGCTACCTAGACTGCCCGCTGGGGAAGCCACTGAAGAACAAACAGGGCTTCAAAATAACTAGTTAGTTAGTGAAAAAAAAAAAAAAAAAATCAATCCACAGATCATGACTTACAACTATCAACTAAGCAGCCAAACTTAGATGAAGGCAGACTCTTACCTGGGCAATCTGATCTTTCAGATCTTCCAAGTCTCCCTCTAAACTCTTTTTGTCCCCAAGGGCAGTAGCCAGTGCTGCATCCTTAGAGTTCAGTGCCGCCTCATACTCTCGAAGCTTGATCTGGGCTCCACTGAGATCAGATTCCTTCTTAGCATAACTGTAATATCAGGAGAATACAATCAAAACCTTACCTCGAGGACTTCCTGCCTGCTCAAGGGAGAAACCACAACAGCTTCAACACAGGCTGCCTAAGAAGGATAGCCCAAGAGCATCAGATCAAAAGAGCCTGGGTCGATGAAATTTCTCCATATCACATGGTAACTAATAACTGTGGGACAAAGACACAGTCTCCGGGGACCACAGAGATAGATGGCTGGGGTTAAAAGCACTGGCTACTTTTACTGAGGACCCATGTTCAGGTCCTAGCACCCACACAGTAGTCATCTGTTAACTTTAATTCCATGAGCTCAGACATCTTCTTCCAGCCCCATAAGCCCTAGATACAAATGCAGGGTGCAGACATAGATGTCGGCAAAAACACTCATTCACATAAGATCTCTGATATTAGTATCAGTTAAGTGGTGCCAAGAAGCTTGCAAGTTCCTATTTCTAACATGAGAGGTGATCTGAAATTTCCCTGGTTTTATGGGAGCTCTATGTTGGAAAAGTAATTATTCAATATTATATAGAGTTAATCCATTTAAAGGAATGGGGCCTAACTAACCTGGAACTGTCTATGTGAGTCTGTCTGGGTCAAACTCTGAGATCCTAGAATGTCTCAAGTCCTGGGAGAGCAAGAGGTATGTACCACCTAACTCAGGGAAGAGTTAGTTATGTGGACAGTTACATCTTAAAAGATGGAATGCTTGTAATTTAATCCTTATCATTAACTACACAGGAAAGCCTTCACAATATCAAGAATGCTTGCTCTCAATTAAAACAGCAGTATTGCTAATGTTAGGGAAATTGACTCAATGGTAAGGAAGCATAACTTAAGTAATGAGTCTTCTCTATGGTATGGCAGACATAGACTCAACAGAATCTTTTGTCCCCGAGTCCTGCATTTTTATGGCCACAAGATGGCAGGCTTTAGCTGAAAACTAAACCATTCAATATCTGCCCTACATGCCAGCATGGTCTTCTCTTGAAACAAGACAATAGGCACTGTATTGCAGTTCAGGAAGGGCTCCTGGCTCCTGGCTCCTGCATCAACACATATACATAGGTACATGACTTAGAAACAAAAAAGGGCCTCAGTCAAGTCCGTAAAATTGACAACATTGTCATTTAACTGTGTAGCAGCAGTTTTTGCTACACTGCTTTGTGCTCCCAGCCAGTCACACTTCCAGCACCCGCCCAGGGAATCTTTGGATCCACCAATGAAAGACACACACACACACACATTTTTACAGTGCCTTGGCTGGTTCAAAGGCTGGGCACTCCTAACACTCCCCTGCTAGGGAAGTGGTCAGTGGCCACTTACCTAAAATCTCACATAGCTCATTGGCTCTATCTCCTGAGCTCCTATGTCCATCCAAATCTCTTCCCCAAGTCATAAGGACCCTGTCTCCTCCTCCCTCCTGCATCATAGCCTGAGTAACTCTAAGTGTCCCACACCCTGTCTCCCTTTGCCCAGTCATTGGCCACTGGTATCTTTATTGATCAGTGGAAAACCAATAGGGGACAAGGACCTTCGTAGTTTGGACACGCCGATTCCCGACTGAATCAAAACATTAGAACCAATTTCCAACGTATTACCAAGGGTCTAGGCTTTGCTTACGAATGCAGCTGTCTGTGCTTTAGTAAAAGAATGAAATGGATTTGTGGGCGTGCCTGCAGTGAAGCTGGTGGCACATTCCCTGCAGCTGTCTTTCTATCCCAAGTGCCTTCCAGTTCCACACAAATGTTCTGTATTCACACATCTTTCTCCTCTCCTCCTTCAGTCCCAAGATAACAGTAGAAACATGGATGCCTCCAGCCAGCCTGATAAAGGGAGAGCCCACAGCCACCTCTATACGTGAAGTGCACTGATGTTACACTGAAGACACAGATCCCTCTATGTGGGATGCTTGGCTCCCTCAAGACTGAAGACCCAAAGAAGGGTGAGGCCTCTTTTATTATTCCTGAATTCTCTATACAGGGAACCCAAAGACAGCAATGGGCTTGCTAAATTAAATGCCTAATGAACCTGAGGCTGTGAAGTATTCAGTAAGAGTGCATGCCTGTCATAATGAGCCCAGAGTGCAATTACAGTACCAAAATAACACCCTCCCCAAAGCCTCACCCTGGCCTTTCATCCTGCAGAAAATGTCTTTTAAGAAAATGGTAGCTGGGCAGTGATGGCGCATGCCTTTAATCCCAGCACTTGGGAGGCAGAGACAGGCGGATTTCTGAGTTCCAGGCCAGCCTGGTCTACAGAGTGAGTTCCAGGACAGCCAGGGCTACACAGAGAAACCCTGTGGGGGGGGGGGGGTGCACACTACGACACAACGTTTAATTCCTGTCTAAATTGGTTTCTTCTTTGACAGTATCAGATGTCACACTGCTTAAGTGATACAATGTGTTTCAGAATTCCAGCCGGCAAGCCTGTACCTTGACTTTGTGCTGATAACACTTGGACTGTCCATGTAATGTTTCATGAGTGAAAAATAAGAAAACTATTAGAAACCTGTGACTAGATTATGTTCAGATTGTTACTCAAGGACTGGTCTCCTATGTCCTTGGCATTGGCCACTAGTCTGACATAAAACTCACTGGTTGATGCTTATCTGGAGATGTGTGTAATCTTAAGAATGTTTTCATGATTCATGGACATTGGCAGGATGAGAGGGAGGAGATTTGGGAAAGTGAATTTCAGAGGTGATAAAAGTATTGCAGCCATTTTCTTTTTTTTTTTTCCTGCCCGGCGGAATTAAACGTTATTAAAAGCAGCAGTCAAGGTGCTATGGTATATTTCTCTTTGACTCTTCCTTGGCTGGAGATTTGTTCCGTACTATTGATCAGCCTAACCCAACTACTTCTAACTCGAAATAGATCATAACATTTTCAATTAAATTCAGCACATGAATCTAATGCTACAAATATGCACACTACTGCAAACAAGTCATAAAACATTTCTTCAGACACTTCACACAAGAACCAAAACCCCAATGGCATCCAAGAGTTAAGCAGTTATATAAAATGTAGTTGGCACTCTATCCTGATAAAGAATTTCCACCCCAAAGTTAGCTTTCCTTTCAAGAAAGCCTGAATTTTACCAGAAACATTAAGCAATTAAATACATCCAACCTTATTATTAAAGAAACAATCCACGGGCAATTGTCCGAGGACACACGCACTCCCCAGGGACTGAGACTAAAAACTAAGTAGTTACTCAGTAATTCCCAAATTCTATGTGCTTCCCTGTTCTGTGTTCACACATGGCTAGGTCCACAACATTAACACTGAAAACATGGATGTCACCATAAGGTCACTATAAAGGGAGGAGCTAACTGCTATTCTACAGACTCTACAGGGATACACACAACCTCTGTGGGTGTGCCAGGGTGTGTAATCAGCAGTTTAGCCTTGACTTGGTTTCAGATCACCATTTAAACCCCAGCTTTAGCACCAGATAAAATGGGCTCTGAAACAGGGTGTATGAAACAGGGTGTATCACCACTGGCTCCACGCCCTATATTCCCCTAGGTGTATTCTACTCCAGGCCAGTTTTACTCCAGTTAAAACAAAGTTGCAGCACTACTTGAAGTGGAACTGGGCACAGTGGCACACATCTTTAATCCTAGCATTTGAGAGACGGAAACCAGTCAAGTCTAATACAACAAATGAATTCCAGGCTGGCCAGAACTACAAAGTGGGACCATCCACAAAAAAGAACAGAAAATCTCAATGAAGCTCTTCAGAAAATCATTCAAGACCTAGTATCTGACAATCATAGCCATCTGAAAATGAACTAGTAAGCCTATCATATCAGTAAACATGTTCCTCTTTGGGTTCTTGACTGTATGTATGTATGTATGTATGTACGTACGTACGTACGTATCTATGTTTTGTTTTTGAGATAGTGTTTCTCTGTGTAGCCCTTCCCGTCCTGGAACTCGCTCTGTAGACCACACTGGCCTCAACTCAAAAGATGTCTCTGCCTCCTAAGTGCTGGAAGGCATGAGCCACCATCACCCAGCTTTATATACTGATTTCTTGACCCTTTATGAGTACAGTCAAGCTAGCCACCCCCCCACACCCACACCCACACCCACACGCGGGGGAGTCTGGCTTTGAACTCATCCTCCTACCTCCATCTCCCAAATGCTGGGATCACAGCATGCTTAGCCATACGCAACCATAACAATAAACACGTGAAAAATTAGACCAATTAAAAGGAGAACTAAGATTCTGTAAGAGACAAAACTCAGCAGGCCAAACTCTAGGAAGAGATACTTAAATCATAATAAGCACAGGGAGTGGAGTGAGTGGCACTCACCTATAATCCCTGCAATTAGAACACTGAGGGTGGAGAATCTCACACACACACACACACACAGACACGTAGTAATAAATTCCTTCTTGCCCCACTTAAATGAACCTAATTAGAATAATTAGATGCTTATTACAGAATAGTTTTAGTTGGGTGTGAGAAAATGGCTGCCTTTCTTGTGCTGACAGAACACCTGACAGAAATGATTATCCAAGTGAAATTCCCAATTTGACCAATAGCATCTACAAAGAATGAACAATTTCTAAATCAGTATAGCTGTAGGCCAAGAATCTATATTTACCTTTGGGCGAAGATCCAGAAAAACGCTTGGGATGGGATTCTTCTTTTATGCAAGTGTCTTAATTTTTATTTTCCTAAGTACTTTTGTGTAAGTTATTTGATTTCACATACAAAAAGATAATATGTAAAAATTACATAAAGGAGTCAGCGAGTCGCTTTTGACTTGTACTGGGGACAAGATCCTTGGGGCTCACTAGTCAGCTAGCCTGGCCTACTTGGCAAGCTTCAGATCCCAGTGAGACCCTGTCTCAATCAGGGACAACTTGAGTTAGAATGAAGGAAACCTCTGGCTTCCACATGCATGCAAACAAACGCACATGCATACATACATAACATTAATAATATTCAAGAGAATGAGGCAGGAGGATGGAAAGTTCAAGACCAGCTTAAACTAGTATGGCCTTATCTTGGGGAGGGGGAGGTGGGGGGAGTGGCTCAGGAAGACTGGGCAGACTGCCACAGGTTAAAAGGGCCCTCCTACTGCACAAAGCAAGTCCAGGAACTGCCACAGCTCCATATTGAAACTTCATCATAAAAACAACTATGAACGAATAAGCAGTAAAAGAACTCCATTAGAGGTGCCTGGGCTGGCAGAACAGCTACACCTAAGAAAAAGTATAATGTTAATTATTTTTAAGTTTGTTTTTTTGTTTGTTTGTTTTTTGAGACAGGGTTTCTCTGTGTAGCCCTGGCTGTCCTGGAACTCACTCTGTAGACCAGGCTGGCCTTGAACTCAAGAGATCCGCCTGCCTCTGCCTCCCAAGTGCTGGGATTAAAGGCGTGTGCCACCACTGCCCAGCCTATTTTAAGATTTATTTTTATTTATTTAATGTATGATTGCTCTATCTGCTGTACATCTGCATGCCAGAAGAAGGCATCAGACCCTATTGTAGATGGTTGTGAGCCACCATGTGGCTGCTGCTGGGAATTGAACTCAGGATCTTTGGAAGAGCAGGCAGTGTGCTCTTAACTGCCTAGCCATCTCTCCAGCCCCATGTTAATTTCTAAAAACTAAATGTACATGAAATCTGCCTAAGATTTTTATAATACTATATGTACATGAATTTGGACAAAGTCAAAATTTTATGTTCAATAAAATGGCTAGGTTTGCTAAGTAAGAAATAAGATCATTATAGTTTCATTCTCACTCAGAACAACTCTGAGGGGTAAAAGGTAAACATTTAACTTTTCACTGGTGGCCACAATACCAATCATTCTATATAAAACCATTACTCCTAATCATCACTAAACAGGTAATTTTCATTGCTGTTTTGCAGGGTTTCTCTGTGTAGCCCTGGCTGGCCTTGAACTCAGAAGTTGCCTCTGCCCCCTGAATGCTGGGATTAAAGCAACATGAAACTGCTGGGAACAAGACAATTCTACCTCTAGAACTAAGCCAATCTGTCCCAGCAGCCTCTGTTCCTGTTCTAATCCACAGAAAGGTTCTGAACAGCTGCATGGAAGCAGCTGCCCTCCACAACACTAGTGCATTCACTCACATAGCAAAGAATGTTCTGGGGGCTTACTCAGAATCAGAGTTCAGAATCTACTTGCCTAGATTATCTACACATAGTTCAGACTCACAGAAAAAAATAAACTTTGAGCTTAAGATTTTAAAGTGTACTCACTGATAAGTGGATATAAGCCACTTATCAGCCCAAGATTCAATTCACAACAACTGTTAGACTGAGTGTGGGGTCCCAGAGGGAGGAGTTGGAGAAGGGACTGAGCAGCTGAGGGAGTTTGCAGCCCCACGGAGGGAGCAACAGTGTCAACTGGCCTGACCTACCAGAGCTCACAGAGACTGGACCACCTACCAAAAAACACACATGGAGGGACCCATGGTGCTGGCCACATATGTGGCAGAGAATGGCCTTGTTGGCCATCAGGGGGAGGAGAGGCCCTTGGGCCTGAGGGTATTAGATGCCCCAGTATAGGGGAATGCCAGGAAGGGAAGATGGGAGAGGGTAAGTGGGTAGGGGAATACCCTCATAGAGGCAGGGGAATGAGATAGGGGATTTCCAAAGGGGAGATCTAGAAAGGGGAAAACATTTGAAATGTAAATAAAGTTATCAAAAATAAAAATATTTTAAAGTGCCTATAAAATAACTTTCAGGCCAATAATCCCTGAACCAGTAGGACTGCTCCAAATTCAAGGCTAACTAGAGACAAAGACCAAGTTCCCAAAATAAACATATCCGATTTCCTAAAACCAAATAATCTGATTTCATAATACACTCAAGTTTCCTGATAAAAGGAGTTTACTCCGGTGTTACTGATTATTTTCAATACTGTGTAAAGGGGAAAAAGGACGTGAGCCACCGAGTTTCTCATGAGGAAAACCAATGAACTTTCCTGCAATTAAAATACATATAATATACAAAATACCCAGAAGAATCTTAATCTTGTGAACACAATTCCCATAAGGGTCTCTCTGACACATGCAAAGAGTACAACATGGCCGGGCAGTGGTGGCGCACACCTTTAATCCCAGCACTAGGCAGAGGCAGGTAGATTTCTGAGTTCGAGGTCAGCCTGGTCTACAGAGGGAGTTCCAGGACACAGCCAGGGCTACACAGAGAAACCCTGTCTCAAAAACCCAAAAACAACAACAAAAAAAAGTACAACACGCTAGGTCACTCAGAGCTGCTGAGGTCACTAAAGGTAAACTGTCCACTGACAAACGCAGAGTCCAGTAAGAAATAAGCCACTCCCAACAAATCAAATTAAATTAGGAAAATACCAAGACTGCAATTGAACCCCAGAACATTTCTCGGCTCAGTATTAATAAAGGATTGGTTCCCGGACCACTCTTACACAGATAAGCAAATCCAGTGGCTTCCTTCTACAAAGTACTAGGTTATAGATACATATTATATATGTATATTAGATAGGTTATATATAACAGATTAGCTGTAACACTTAAGACAATGCAAATCCCATGGAACGGTTGTTCTGCTGTATTTGGTAAATCAGGGTAGGAGTTCTTACATGTTTAGTATAAATGCAATTTTTGTGTATTTTTCCATTTGAATCCTATGGGTGTAGAATCCTATGTACTAATATAAAATAAAATCATTTCTCTCTCTTCTAGTCACATGGGCTAACATGTCACGGAAGCATTTGCAGCAGAGCACAAGGAATATTTTAAATACCTAAATCTGATAATCTAAGTGGAGCTACCAACATCTAACTACAGAAGGGATGCTGGGAAGAGCAGGATCAAGAGCTCCACTCCCCTGCACAGCAGCAGTCAGTAATGCAATTCACTCTAGGGTAGAAAGACAGAAGGAAATGAAGGCAGACTTCTCATCACAAGCCCTTGAACTGCATTCACACACACCTGGACGGTCACAGGTGGCCTAGGCACACATCACAAAAGTCTGAGTCACAAGTCAGGCAAGGAGTCCCTCAGTTAACCAACATTGAACCGAGCTGAGTGGAACCTACCAAAGATAAAGGAACCCCAAAATGGGCAACCCTGCTGCAAGGAACCTGGTAAAGGGAAGAGGTCAAGGCAGACATGTATCTGAGAAGACAGACTCAAACTCCGGGGAAAAGACACTGTAGGAGGTCAGTCCACAGAGAAAAGGGCCGGTAAGCAGCGTGTCCCAATTTGCTCAAGACCATTCATTTTAAGCATGCTTGCTGCCCCTGACAGAGGACTCAGGTTCAATGCCAGCAACCACACACGGCAGCTCACAAACAACTATGTACAACCCGAAGAAACTAACACCCTCTTCTGGTCTCCGAAAGCACCAGGCACAGACACACATGCAGTCTCCTGAGGGCTGGAGCCATGGCCAACGGCTGAGGTTACATAAGAGTGTAAGAGTGTTCGGTGTGCAGAGTTCAGATCGAAGCACACACCTGCCGCACACACCTGTAACCACGGTGCTGTCTGTGGAGGTGGGGCAGACAGACGCGAGGGATCCAGGACTTGCTAGCCACCGCCTAGCCAGGTTCAGTCTCAAAAGGAATAAGGAACAGAGGGATGGAGCAGGCCTCAAGTCTTTTTCTTCTCTACTCATGCAGACATGACTACACACATACACACACACCTCCTACACAACACTTGCCCAGCTGCCCCACTGTACACAAAGCCCTGCCTCAAGCACAAGCACCAGCACAGCAAAGGGTAGACTTCGTCCGTTCGCTGCCAACATCCTCGTGGCTTACACCATGACCCATGTCCTCTTCCTACGGCCTCAAGTGCAGCTGGTGCCTTTACTCCACTGCACTAACAGCAGGCTCTCCCCACAATAAAAACCATCTCAGGCACTAAAGACAACAGACACGTTTGAGGCTTCTCTAACCCCCTGCCCTACCTTCTTTTCTCTGACTATCACAGATCATGTGCACTGAGTCTTTCCCACCTCCTGCCTAGGCTCTAGTATCTCAGAGTTCTTTCTACATTACCAGCTGACATCTCCACCTCAAAGTCCAAACAGCACTAACTCATGACTACCTAGAGCAGGATCCTTCAAAAAGAGCCCTCCCTGGCCACCCCTCAGCCCTGGGTGGCAATGCCCTACGCACGAGAGTGGCCACCCTAGGCTCCTTCCTAGCCCATGCCCACTCAGGGTCCCACACCCACCTCCTCTCCTTCCTGAAAACCTTGGGCCAAGGGTTCCTTTCATTCCTTCCAGTGTCCTACTTCTGTTCTTGTCTGTTTATGTCTGTGAGACAGCCAGATCTGTGTCACTCTTCTAAGATCCCTAAGATGCAATGCTCACGCTTCCACTTATGCACGCCTAGTTACATGAATTTCTGGTTCTCGGGAAAATTGCATACTATTTTTTTCCATTGAGAAATGAAACTTCTTTACCAGCCAATACCTAGCTTCCACATCAGTGCCTCCCTCCCCAGGTCCTGAAGGGGTCTTTCTAATTTTCTCATGACGCCTAATGAGCTTGGTGACAGTGCACTCCTTCAGAGCTCCAATCGGCGGCTGTCCCAGCACTTACTGCTTGACATCACAATACTTTGACACTGGCTTTCTGGCTCCCATTCCAGACTTTAAGCAACATAATGGGGACAGTGTCCTACTCTGTTCTCCCACCACCTGCTGCAAAGACTTAACACATAGTCTGTTCCAGTGTGTGCTGAATACAAAATGGAAACACATTTCAGTCATGGGTATTAAAGATTTAGAGAGGTATTAATTTCTTCTAAATTATTAACTCATTGAGTAGGAAGGCAGCTTTTCTCATGAAAGAGAAAAGAAACCTTATAATTTACTCTCACACATTTCTTAAGACAAAATATATTTTACTTGGGAACGGAGCAATGGCTCAGTGGTTAAGAGCACTGGCTGCTCAGGACCCTGGTTCAATCCCCAGCACCCACATGGCAGCTCCAATAGTCTATACCTCTAGTTCCTGGAGATCCAACCTTCTCTTCTGGTATGTGGTGCACAGACATACCCATGCTGGCAAAGCACCCATACACATAAAAAATTGTAATTTTTAAGACATTTAAAAGATTCATTTTGTTCGTGTGTGTGTGTGTGTGTGTGTGTGTGTGTGTGTAAGTGAGGGTGCCTATGAAGGCTAGGTATCAGATTCCTGGAGTTACCAATGGTTATAAGCCACCCACAGTAGGTATTAGGAAAAGAGCTGAGTCCTCTGGAGGAGCAAGAACTCCCTCTTAACCACTGAGCCATCTATCTCTCCAGCCCCATCTTCACCTTAGCAAGTGGCACCTTCAGTATTTCAAACAGCATCTAAATTACTTCACCCTCCTGACAAAATCCAAAGGAGGTAATCCTTGAACACTATCAGCACCAAGTAGCACCCAACCACCCTTAAAGTCATTGGTCTTGTGTAAGGCTTTTCTAGTCCAAATATCAGATGTCAGTGCTCTATGAGACTGTTTCCTGTCTGTCAGGAAACCCAAAAAGCCATATAGATCAGCACTGCTATGACTGAATGAGACAGTATGTAAAAGGCCAGAGCAGAAGAGACAGAGCAATCACTCTCCACCATTCACTCATGAGTGACCCCAGAGTCTCACTCCCTCGTTCGTCGGCAGGGGTTATCACAGCGCTTACAAGATGGTGTCGGCAACGCTTCCAGTTCAGTGTCTAACAACCAGAGCAGAAGAGAGGGGAGTTAACCATCAGCTCTTGTCCAGCACTACAGGAAACTCAAGCCCTCCAGACTGCTCTTTATCCACAGAGGAGAGCTGATTAGGGCAGATGCTCCATCTAACCGCAAAAGCTCCCCACTTCATCTCTATCAATAGATCCAAATGAAGGGAAGGCAACATAAGCAGATCATTTTTAAACGGCCAAGCAAGCAGGTTCGCTGAGGAGAGCCTATGACTGAGGCTCAAGCACAAATGACATAATTAGACTGATTCCAGGGTAGACAGGAAGCTTCTGCTCTCCATTATAACCATAAACAGTAACATAAGAATGCCAAGAACTACACCCAGCTTCCAGAAACGTAGCTGCTGATGCTAGAACCAAATGTCCGTAAAACTGCTGTGCCTTTACCCAGCAGCTAATACTTAGCTAGCAAATTATGCAACATTTACTAGTAACTTGATACTGTTTGCCAGAAGGCTCCTGGATGTTCATGGCACTCTCTGGCCTGAGAAACTGGCTAGCTTTCAGTCAGTGCAAAGTTTTTTTTCTTTGGTCATAGCAGTTGACAGGGCCAGTACAGGTTCATACCTGTAAAATATGCTAACTCATGCCACTGAACACATTTACTGCCATTAAAAATGTCAATAAAAAAAATGTATATAACAAAAAATTACCTGCCTATATCATAAACTCCTTTTTTATTAATGACAAACAAAATTCTTCAGAACGTCAACATTTTCTCCATTTTAACATGTTTTATGGGGTAGGGGGAAGAGGGAGGCAAAGTCAGAGGACAGCTGGAGTCTGGTCTCTCCTGCCATGGGCCCTGGGGATCAGACTCAGGAAATGAGCACCTTCACCTGCTAAGCCAGCTCACTGGCTGGGTTTTGTCTTCCAGGGACAAGTTCTCACTCTGCAACCCAGGTCTGCCATCCCTGAACTCAGGTAATCCTCCTGCCTCTCAGCTGAAGCACAAGAATTACTAACTAGTGTGAGTCAAGTTCTCAGATCTCTTAATTCTAAGTGACAGATGGGTAATTTTTATTTTCTACTTAGTGTCTGTTTTCTCATTTCCGTTTTTGTGTAATTTCTATTTTTATCATTGTGTATGTGCTCACAGATGCTCATGTGCCAGTCTTTGTGTGGAAGCCAGAATACAGGTCTCAGGAGTTGGTCCTCTCCTCTCACAGGTTCCAGAATTGAACTAGGGTCACCAGACTTGAGTAGCAAGTGTTTTTACTTGCAGAGGCCCTCCTCAATCCTAAAAATATTTAAGTCCCTTGTCATGCAAACTGGTTGGTAGCCATCTTTGGATCCTAGAAACAATGACGTTATCTATCCTCTATGCTCTGTCACCAGCTAACAGCTGAGGCTCAGATCATGTGTGCATGATACAAACCTTTAACTTAGGTTTATAAGCGGTAATAGCTAAACAAATCAAAGAACACACCAACCGGTGCCTTCAGAGAAAAAGCCCGGCATACTTTATTTTTATTTTTAATTTTATTTTTTTATTTATTTATTTATTTATTTATTTTGGTTTTCGAGACAGGGTTTCTCTGTGTAGCCCTGGCTGTCTTGGAACTCCCTCTGTAGACCAGGCTGGCCTCAGACTCAGACATCCACCTGCCTCTGCCTCCCGAGTGCTGGGATAAAGGAATGCACTACCATTGCCCGGTTCGAGAGTCTCAGTCTTAATAAAACACACAAACAAACAAACAAACCCGGCCCACTGCCCCGCCCAGCATACTTTATTATGCTGCATCTGCACAAACAATTCCAATAGTATCTTACTCCTTATCTTCCTTTGCAAGCACTGCAAGGAAGGGTCTTGCAGTCTAGTTACTCGGGGCCTATTTCCTGTACTTTCACATCAGTTTGAAAGGTTTAGGTAAAGGCCCATGTGTTAATGACCTGTCCAGGTTGTACTGAATTCAAAAGAAGCCTGCTTGAGGTCCCAGGTAACAACAACATGTGAGCAGTTAGCAGATTCCAGAAGAAACAAGAAATTTCCATGAATGATTCTGGAATTTGGTTAGGTGAGAAGGTGTTGTTTGTTTGCTTGCTTGTTTGTTTGTAGATTTGGAAGACTTTTTGAGATAAGGTCTCTTCGGTGGCTTGAATGAAAATGCCCCCATAGGCTCATAGGGAGTAGCACTACTGGGAAAGGAAGGTCTTTTTAGATAGAGTAGGATGAGTTTGTTGGAGGAAGTGTCACTGGGCTGGGCTTTGGGGTTTCAGAAGGTGTCACTCTCTTCCTGCTGCCTGCTGATCCAGATGCTGACTCTCAGCTCCTTCTTCAGCACCATAGCTGCTCTGCAGTGATGAGAGTGGACTCAACCTTTGAACTATAAGCCAGCCCAACTAAGTGCTTTCCTTTTTAAGAGCTGCTGTGGTCATGGTGATTCTTTACAGCATAGAATCCCTAAAACAGTCTCTGTAACTCAGGCTGACCTCGAACTTGAACATCTCCAGTCTCAGCTTCTCAAGTGCAGGCATTACAGGTGCCCACAAGGCCAGGACCAACGAATTCTTGTCTAAGGTATATAAAGAACCAAAAGATGGTTTTTCAAGACAGGGATTCTCTGTGTAGCCCTGGCTGTCCTGTAACTTTCTCTGTAGATCAGGCTGGCCTCGAACTCAGAGATTCACCTGCCTCTGCCTGTGGAGTGCTGGAATTAAAAGTATGAACCACCACGGCCTGGCTCTAAAAGTTGATTTTTTTTTTTTTAAACTATACCACAACTGGTTTGTTTTTTTTTTTTAATATAAATCTGCCTAAATAGTAATTACTTCATAAACCCTGGCTCAGAGTAAAAGAGTACAGGTTTTAATAAGTTCAAGAGCCACATAGGTTCAAACCAACAGTAAAGCTGTCCTTCCATTTCATTTCCAAATTATACTTCTTTCATTGTTCAAAAGTAACTTATTTTAAAAATGATGGGACACTCACTAGCCCTACACTAGACACTAATAAAGATGGTATACACTAGGCATGGTGGCACAAGCATTTTAACCCCAGTGTTTGGGAGGCCCAGGCCAGAGGATCTGAGTCTAAGGCCAGCCAGTGTAGCATAGTGGCAACCTATCTCAAAAAGGGAAGAAAGTGATTGCTGGGCTGTCGGGATGGCTCTGCTGAGAAAGGGGCTTGTTAGCAAGCCTGGCAACCCAAGTGGATCTTCAGAAAAGGTGGAAAGGTCAGTAGGAAACACTGAGGCCACAGATCTGTCCTGTGACCTCCACATACTAGCCAGAGAATGCATATCCACAACTCCTACCCACAAATTCAAAACTAATAAACAGGATGGGTGTGACCGTGCAAACCTTTGCATTTGAGAGGCAGAGGCAGGCAGATCTCTGTAAACTCAAGACCTGCCAGCCTGTTCTGCACAGTGAATTCCAGACCAGTCAAGGCTATATAATGAGGTCTTATCTCAAAAAATATAATTAAATTAAGGTCATCATTGAACTGGAAAGGATCTGAGGTAATTTTCCAATAAAAATTAAAAAGGCTTGCCTCTAACTTTAGTACCCGGTGTGTGCAGCCAATTCCCAAAAAGGACCGGGGAAGGGGTAGCCCAGCAAAAGACAACAGAAAAAAATGGAGTGGAGAAAAGGCTATGGTGACCTGTTTCCCAAAGCAACTAAATCATTAGAAAAGGAAGTCTAGAACCAAAAGGACTTGAGGTTGAAGGGCAAGGGCTCAGGAAACTGAATCTAACACCATCAGTCAGCAATTTCAGAAACCTGCCACAAAATTTCCAAAAGTTTTCTAGGAATGGATCCCAGGAGACTGTGCTGGCTAGCTTTTATCAACTTGACACAAACTTTAAGATGTATCTAGAAGAGGGATTCTCCGGTAGTGTTTCTCCATGCTCCTGCTTGAGTTCCTGCCTAGCTTCCCCCCCATGATGGAGTTTATCCTGGAGGTGAAACAAACCCTCTCCTCCCCAGGCTGTTGGGTCAGTGTCTTATCACAGCAATAGAAAGTGAACAAAGAGCTGTCAAAGAAACTACATCAAAACCAACACCAATAAATGCTAGAGGACAGAGGAACAAAATGGCACTCTCTGTGGACTGAAACAAAATGTTAAGATAACCTTGCCCGACTATTAATCAAACATGAGACAGTTATTCTCAGCTATCCAGACAATTTCCTGCTGTCCTTTCCACTAAAGTTACTTAAAAGATGTTATCCAACAGAGTTCTCAACAAAACCAAAGGAAAATATACTATCCAGACAAAACTGGAACACAATCCAATATAACAGCATACAAGACACCTTAAAAACAGATGTGGTGACATACACCTCTAATTCCAGCCCTGAGGAGGCAGGGGCAGGCTCTGTTGAGTACCAGGCCAGGCAGAGATAGAGACCTTGTCTTTAAAAAAAAAAAAAGCACCATTCAAAGTAAGAAACATTTGTATAACAGATGTGATGATTAATTATCTTTGAAAGGTTTGAAGATATAAAAGTAATTTGTTTCTTTAATCAGCTAGAAAAATGAACAATCAATTTAGGACCAAACTATACAAGTCAGGACAAGGTCCAAATAAGGAATTATTGGCATATTTTGAGAAAATTGTGGCGGTACATGCCTTTAATCCAAGAATTGGAGGCAGAGGCAGGTGGATCTCTGTGCCTGATTTACAAATGAAATTCCAGAACAGCCAAGACTGTTGCACAGAGAAACTCTGTCTCCAAAAACCAAGATGGGAATACACCTGATCCTGACACTTCAAGTATATACTGTAACACAAATCTAGAAAAATATAAACCCAAGATGATACTTAGTGTCTTAAGAAGACCTTGAACTGTCATGTTTCAGATACACTTCTTGACTGCTCTTCCTTTGCTGCTTACCTTTTTATTTCCCTTCCATTGTTTTATCACCTAAATTATACCATATGCTCTACATAAATAATCCCATATGACCTTTATCAGTTTTTAATCCTACTTAAGCCAAGAGGCAATTGATCCATACCATTTACAACTACTGTCAGCCAGGTGGCAGTATTGCTGCTGTGTAGAAAATCATCAATGGTTTATCTTCTAGAAAGATTATCAGAGCCCCAGCATCAGAATGCTTTGGACCACACAAAAGACAGTTTTTGTTTGCTTGCTATATGGTCTCCCCTACTGCACCCTATAACTAGGACATTGGTTTATTTACTTATTTAATCTGTGAACCTAAAACGAAGCAGTAACTGGTACATACCAGATGTTTGATCTGTGTAACATTTTAACATCTCTGAAATTTGCCAATGGGTCCAAGGCAAGGGCTGGCCCAGATTTTGTTTTTTCTTTTTACTAATACACATAACAATGGCCAAGTTTTACAAGCAGAGACAACTAACATTTAAAGAAATGCAGTAAAAGTGAGGCACACCTTTAACAGGGTTTCTCTGTGTAGCTCTGGCTGTTCTGAAACTCACTCTGTAGACCAGGCTATCCCAGAACTCAGAAATCTGCCTACCTTTGCCTCCCAAATGCAGAGATTAAAGGCCAGCACCTCTGTGACCACCACCACCTTTAATCCCAGCACTAAGGAGATAAAAGACAATCAGATATCGGGGAATTCCAGACCAGCCAGAGCTACACAGCTGAGGTCCTGTCTTGAAAAAAATTTTTTTTTAGCCAGGAGCACACCTTTGATCCCAGCACTTGGGAGGCAGAGGCAGGCGGATTTCTGAGTTCGAGAGCAGCCTGGTCTACAGAGTGAGTTCCAGAACAGCCAGGACTAGAAACCCTGTCTCAAAAAACCAATAATAATAATAATAATAATAATAATAATAATAATAATAATTTTAAAAAGATGAAGATAAAGAGATAAGAGCATCAATGAAGGATCACTTCAAAAGATGATCCCAAGTTTTGGTGAATCCAAGAACAGAAATGGAAGGGTTATACATGCAAGGAGTGACACTGGGCCTTAGCTCCAACACTGGAGTTGAAGGACTAGCTTCAGCAACTGAATATCCATCTCAAAGAGGGAGAGAGAGAAAGGCAGGAAAAAAGGAGGGAGGGACAAAAGAACTTTGGGCATAGTAGCACATCCCTTAATTCCAGTTGGGAGGCAGAGGCAGTTGGATCTCTGATTTGGGGACAGACCATCATGGTCTACAGAGAGCTCCAAGCTAGCCAGTGCGAGACTGTCTCAAAAAACAAACAGGGTTGAATGGAGAGAGATACCTCAGCACTGAATGCTCTCCCAATGCACCCAGGTTCCATTCCCAGCACCCACGTGGTGGCTCA
Organism: Rhynchomys soricoides; assembly: GCA_019843965.1. Taxonomy (NCBI): domain Eukaryota; kingdom Metazoa; phylum Chordata; class Mammalia; order Rodentia; family Muridae; genus Rhynchomys; species Rhynchomys soricoides. The sequence goes on along the minus strand of JADRCH010000115.1, from coordinate 4,356,724 downwards.
TGTCTATAACTCTAATTCCAGAGGATCCTACGCCATCTGCTGGCCGCTGAGGGCACCAGGAATACACGTGGTGCAGACATGTATGAAGGCAAAACACCCATACACTTAAAAGATGGGTGGGCAAGCCTGTGTGAATCCTGGTTGCGGCAGGACTATCACTTTAGGTCAAGAGGTGTAGACAGCTTTTGTCTCAAAAACAAAAGGGAAACAAGTTCATTCTAAACCAGCCTCCATACAGTTGTTACCACATACATTCTTACTGATCTTTAAATTATCTGAGATGGTAGCATATATACACAATCCTAGAGAAAGGCAGACAGGGAAATAAAAAGGTTCGGATGAACAGAGAGCTAGATATCCCGGGCAAACAGTCTGACTCAGATACCAACCCCCAAAATCTGCTGGCAGTGGAGAAAAGACCGTGAATTCCAAACTGAAATTTAGCAACTCTCTAAAGCTTGACACCAGTACTTGTTGAACACACTGACAGTTACACATTTTACCCATAAGAAAATCAAGGAAAAGGACAGGAAAGGTGTACCCTGGTCTGAAAACTCAGCTCCCATTAGGATTACAAGCTCTCCCCAAGTCAACACATCTCATACACACGGAACCCTTTGACCTTCCATGGCCTGATGACTGAAACACAGATCGAAGGGTGCGGGGTCCTCAGCACGGTTTCTAGTTAAAGGACTACTTTATAGGAGGACTAAACGGAGGAAGAGAGCGCTACTGCCTGCAGGGTGGGCGATCGGCGACTCAAAGGACGACAGTCGGGGCCTACCAAAGCCCTGTTTAAGGAATCTGGCACTCAGAACACCCAAGACCCGAGAGCCACCAGAGGACATCCTTGTGTAAAGGAAACTCCCCAGAGAGGAAACCCAACGAGCCCTGGGCCAAAGGCGTGCAGCTCAGTCCCCGCCCTTCCCGCGCGGGGAAGACTGGCGCAGATCGCAGGCAAAATGTCACAGGGCCAAGACTGAGCGCGCCAAAGCAAGACCCACCCCCGGGAGCCGCGGACGATCCGGGCCGGTCCCTCCCCTTCCTCCGCCCGCCTAGAACTCATTCATTCTTCTGGCGGTTGGAGAGTCCACCCAGCCCAGCCGCCCGGGCCCAGCAAACCCACCAGATGCTTTGTCTCCCACCAGCCGGAAACACGGGCGCGCACCAGAGCGCGCACAATAGTATCAGCTCCCGGTAACCGGGGCCTGCAGATGGGGGGTATCTGGGGGTCCGAGGTCAAGTCCCAGACCCAGTCACCTAGAAATGATCGCCACGACCCCACCGTCTCTACAACTCGACCACCATCCAAGGAACCCCTGTTCGATTCTAAACCACTAGATTTCCCACTCTGCTTTCAAGACATAGGGGCCCAGTCCACTTCGGAAGGCCAAGGCACCTGGCCTGTTCTGTCCCTCCCGGGAGCACAGAGCCGGATGGCGTCCCGGAGTCTCTCGGAGTGACCATCGAGCCCGTACTCACTTGAGCAGCAGCTGGTCGTGCTCGGCCTTGAACTTGCCCAGCTCGATCTGTAGCTTGGCGCGCTCGCGGGCCGTGTCGTCCAGAGCGCGGCGTGCGTCGGCCAGCTCGGTCTCATAGAGAGCCTTGAGCCCGGTCAGCTCTCGGCCGCGCACCTCCTCGCGCTCAGTCACCTGCAGCTGCAGCGCACTGTTCTCCGTCTCCAAGCTGCGCACCTTGTCGATGTACACCGCCAGGCGGTCATTGAGCTCACGCAGCTCCTCTTTCTCCTGCAGCCGCGACAGGCGCGTGGGGCTGAGCGGCGTGGCGGGGGCGCTGGCACGGCTGCCCGCCCGCTGCTGCACGGGGGTCGCGGTCGCCATGGCGGGCGGCGGGACCGAAGGTACAAACCACAGGCCGGTGAGGACGAAGTGTACCTGGGATGGCGGCGGAGAGGCTACCGCACAAAGAGCGAAGCGGGAGGGCCGCGATCGCCCGCCAGACGCCCTTTGTGAGTGTACACGCACACTCGCAAACGCGCGCGGGAAGAGGCCAGGGCAGCCCAGAGACCGAAACGGGTGCGCGTCGCGGACGCGAGTCTCCCGCCCGCAGCACTTTGTTTCCTCTCGGGCTGCTCAGAGCGGCAGGCGGGCCGGGGAGGAGGGCGGCGAGAGGCGGGCAGGAGGCGAGGCGCGGGGGGCGGAGGAGGTACGGGCCGCGCTCCGCAACATGGCGGAGCCCCACGTGACCGCCGCTGACCAATGGCGAGCGGCCGGCGCGCCCCTGCGGCTTGGGGGCCCGGCCTGGAAATTCAAAATCTGACCCTCGGGCAACCGTCCGCCTCGCGCTCCGAGCTGGGCGTGGCGGGGAGGGGCGCCCCGAACTGCTCGTTCCTTACCCCGGAACCCAGCGCCCGCCGGGTCACGAGGAGCCCCGTGGGGACCCCTGGAAGGGCCGAGCCTGCGAATGGCGGGAAAGAGCCGGAGGCTTCCGGGGCGGGTCCGCGCCGCCTCCTGCTGCCCGCGGTTCAGGGAAATTCAAAAGTAAACGAGACGGGCTACCGGCGTCCGCGGGCTCCGGAACCTCACCCCTAGGCCTGACCTAAATGGGTGCCTGCGGTCCCAGCTTCCAGTTCTGCTTGCTGGTCCCAAGTGCGTGCTCATATTTTTCTCTAGGATAGAAAACGGTCCGCCGGAGCACCTAGTTGTGTTGAAGCCAACAGATTGTTTATCAGAAAGAAAAAAAAAAACCAAAGCATTGATTTTTTTAAATCATTGGTTGCCAATGGTGATGGGCGGTCCCTGGTCCGTTTCTTGGTGTGCTGTTTTGTAAAATCAGAAACAGCCCACCAACGATCTTATTATTATGACTTGAATAATGAGATAAACCCTCCTCGTGGTTCGTTAAAATAAGATTTATAGAAGTCTTGACTTATGAAAATTGAAATAACATTTGTTTTAAAATTTTCCCTCCACGACAGAATTGGCCCCTAGATTGATTTTGATGTTTTGATCCTGAAACAAGATTTTTGCTAATCGTTAATTTGGGGCAATCTGGCCTCAGCCTCCTCAGTGCTGGGATTACAGGTAGAGGAAAGATAGCACCCTCAGGTTTGTTTTGGTTATGGTTTTTGGTTTTTTTGAAGTTCTCAGACTACATGTAAAGTGATTCCAGCCATGCACTGCCTGCTCTCAATAGCCAGTGCTTTTCTATGGATAGTGTTTCTCAAACTCAGATTTTGTATTTGCAGTTGATACATTGTATTTTGTGAGTGTGTTCTCAGGGGTCAAAGGAGGCCTGAGGACTACTTGGAGTCCCTTTCCACGGTGGAGGCCTGGCATCAAATGGAACTCAGGCGTGGCAAGTCCCTTTGCCTGCTGATGCGTCCCGCCCACCCCAGAAAGCTGTGTCATTTTGAGGACATTTCCTCTTGGAAAATGGAACGATTCCTAGTTTCCAGGGAAGATGTATAAACCATATGAAATGTATTAAGTCACTGTATCATGGATAGATAGTAACTCTTGCTAACTGTAATCATCTACCCCCAATCAAAAGCAATGAAAAAGATTTTTAGTTGGGTTTAGGTAGTTGCCCCTCCCCCACTTTTGGCCACATGTTTTACTAAAGGTATACTCTGCCAGCTGTCACTCTCCTCTCCTGGGATGAAAGTAGCTTTCATCTGCACTTTCCCCACAGTTAACTCCTGAGGTGTGCAGCATATGTTTTCCATTCTTCCCTGTCTTAATAAAAATAACTTCTGAAATCCCCTCACCTCCAGAGTTTTCCATAACTAGAAATTGTTTTTAAGTGTGATGAGAATACTTCTATATTGACTAGTACAACCATGGTTTCAAATATACTTTCCTGTTTTTCCTATAAAACTCAACATGTTGGGGCACATATCTAATTATTGGTTAGTTTATATAGACCCCACCAGGCTCCAACATGCATGACTTTGTTTTCCTCTTCTATAGCCTTGCTGTAATGGCAGCCACCTTACTACAGATAGGGAACTTGGATGGCACTTGCCCTGCTTCCTGTTTATCACTGGGATTTGGGATGGAAAATATAGGATACCCAAGAGATCCAGGAAGGAGGAGCCCAGAAAGGGATGAGGGTGTCCAGGTAGGGGTGGTGGGGAGAGGGGAATACTAACTAGCAGGAAGCCACTTTCATCCCAGGAGCAGAAAGTGACAGCTGGCAGATAGCTGGGCATGCAGTGTGTGCAAGCGGGAGAGCTAGGACAGAGGCACAACTGAAAAGTACTACAAGGGTGCTCTTCGGCCTATACTTACTGAGTGAGTGAAAGCAGAAATAATTGGAAAACATCTTCTACGGAGGTGAGTTGCTTCCTATTTACTTTGCTAAATGGACGTTTTGCAGTTACAAAGGCATAAGAATAAAGCATGTTTCGGGCAACTGAGTGACTATTCAGTCTCTCTTACAATTCTGACTTTGATTGTGTGTTAAAAGAGCCCAGAGAATATAAAGTGCACTGACCGCCTGTGGCTAGGGTTGTCCTCACAACACAGCCTCTGCCAGTTCATGTAACACTCAGAATTGTTTTCCAAATCCACTTGTTAAAATCTACACATGTGCTAAGAGGATTGGCAGAGTTGTTTCCCTTTAACTCTGTACTTTCATCTTTTTGTTGTTTTGGTTTGGTTTTCTTCAAGACTGAATTTCCCTGTGTAGCTGACCTCGAACTCACAAATCAACTGCCTCTGTCTCTCCCATGTGCTGAGATTAAAGGAGTCCACTGCCCCTGCCTGATTTACTGTTTCATTTTACTACTGGTATACTGATTAGGTTTGTGTTTCTTTTTACATGATTTGCACTCTTACCCATAGGAGTCACATGACAAAACGTGATCATAATACAACAGTTTAAATCACTGTAAACATATTTTAAAGCATTTTTAAATCAATGTTTATGTATCTGATTTTTAAAGTTTTGTTTAATCTTAAAAGAGTTACCCTCTCATCGTGCATCTCTGCCCTTGAGGATGATTTGGTAGTGGTAGTAATTTTTTATTGCTGTCAAGGTGTAAGGTTTGCAGATAATTTGGCTGCTTCTAATCTGATTGGAACTGACCCAGCTCAAAGAGTCAGGAGCTTCTCTGTCCTCATGATCAACCCTAGGTAGGTCACACTCTTTTTTTTTTTATCTTGAGCTATGGCTTACTAGTAGCCAAATTTATTAGCTTAATTTCTCTACTACAGAAATGAAACTCTTCTCCCTGAAGCACTATGGGTAGTTAATGGTTACTGAAGAAAACTGAGTCATTTTCGTCAATGATGAAGGCACTGATAAGTTGCCCCTGCCTCGTAAGTAACACCCCACACCCCCACATACTCATGCAAGCAGCTCTGATTAAACTCAGTAGGTCACAGAAACAAAAAGAGGAAAAGAAAAAGATATGAAACTAAGAGGGAGGTCGGGTGTGGAACACTCAGGGGCAGAAGCAGGCAGATCTCTGTGAGGCCAGCCTGATCTACAGAGTGAGTTCCTGGACAGCCAGGGCTGCATGGAGAGACCCCATCTCAAAAATAAAAAAGGTGGAGACCCGTTAGGAAAAAAAAAACCGTTCAGAAAAAAGTGGGAGGTGATTAGACAGGGTAATGTGGATTAAAATAGCCCAAATATATACACATTGTCAAGGACGGGCCAATGGAATGACTCAGTAGGAAAAGCATTTGTTACCATGACTGAAGACCTGAGTTCAATTCCTTGACACTTGGGCAGTGGAAGGAGAGAATGGACTCCCACAAGTTGTCCTCTGACCTACACACACACACACCCACCATCATCTACATCGTCATCATCATCATCATCAATGTAATTGTCAAGGAATTACAAAGACTTCCTAACACACCTTCCCCCTTGGCCTCCTCATGTTTCCTGAAGACTTAGTGTTCCAGATCAATATGAAAAAGATAGGTGGCATCCTTTCCAGTCCCTGCAACTGAGTTCAGGAAAGCAAAGCAAAGGGGGGAAATGCAACATTTGTATTGTCGGCAAGGAAATATAAACCAGTGAAGTTTCAGCCAGATAGCAATGAGTCTTGGGGTTGTCACTCTTCCTGAGATTGTCAGACTGGGCTAAGGCTTCTAGAGTCTGACAGAACCAGTCCTCTCTGCTATAATCTTTCCACACCTAATAAGATTCCCGACTGTGTGAAGGACAGTTGGAAGCCAGGTACCCCGTGGGACTCAAGCTCTTCAGTCACACTTGTGGGCTGAGATGAAGGGAGGGGTTGAGGCTCAAACAGTAAACATGACTGATTTGTGGCTCACAGAAAAGTTGCCCCCCACACCCACCCTACCACATTCCCTCCAAATTGGATCAACAGAACAACGGCAGCCTTATCTAGACCTGTGGTGGTCAGCAGCATCAAAAAGACAGCAAATAGCAGAGCACTTGCCTAGGGCTCAATCCCCAGCACCGAAACCAGAAAGCAGCCCTAAAGGGTAAGATAAGAGAAATATCTGGCCTAACCTGGGACGCCAGATGCCCAAATAGATGGTCAAACTTCATTCTAGATGTTTCTGTGAGGTGTCTGGATGACATTTAATTTCAGCCAACAGTCTTTGAGTAAATGGGAGGCTGGGATAGATCAGGACTCTCCTCCAAGGAAGGAAGGAGGGAGGAATGTTAGCCAATCTCTGGCTTGATTATCAGCCTCTCCAGCTCTCCATCTTATAACCTACCCTGTAGATGTTAGGTCACCAGCCTTGACCAATTCCTTAAAATATATCTGCCCTGTGTAAATATACAGCCTGTCCGTCTGAAAGACTTTTGGGAAAACTAGACTAATACACCTTCCTTTGGCCCATCTGAAGGGTCTGAAAGAACTAATGAAAGCCTGCAGGTTGGAGTGAGCCATTGAGACAGGAAAGGTTCCAACATCTGTTGAACATCTGCGGATTGTGGTCTAAGGCTCTAGTTACACTAGGCATACTACATACCAAACAGAAAACACTGGGGCAAGTGATCCCCACTTTGAAGGTCTTATATAATCTAAGCCCCAAGTACCAACGGCTGAAAAGTTATGAGCAAAGTAACAATTTAGGAGTAACCGAGGGCTAAAGGTGTGTGGGAGGAGGGAGCAGAAAAGACAATCTATGAGCTGGCATCTATGTCAGCCTTCAGGGATTGGCAAATGGATCCGATACCTTGTAGGGACCTGAAAATGGCAACCCACAATCTCCAGAGGAAATTGGTGGAACTCTCAGGTGCCATCCTTAATCTCCTTATGTTATGCTTTTTGTTTTAAACTATGCCACGCGGGGAGTGCTTCAGGAAGTGATGAGGGATGTAGATTTCTGTCACAGGGCTGGCCTTCACTAGTCAAGAAGAATGGAAAATTGAAGACATTACTTTATTATTAAAACAAGTAAATTGATTAAGATGAATCAAAAATAATAGTAATCTCTTGCTTAAAACAAAAATGGAAAGCCAAGCAGGAAATGTTCTTGCACACCTACTGTGTGTAAGGCACTAAGAGATTTATAAAGACTGGGGAGATGGCTCAGCAGTTGAGCGCACTTGATGCTCTTGCAGACAACCCAGGTGCTCGTCCCAGCAACCATCTTCACCCTGTAATTTCCATAAAATCCAACACCCTCGTCTGGCCTTCATAAATACTTATATGCACGCAGAAAAATAATATAAAAATCTTAAATAAATCTTAAAAGAGAGATATAGAGCGCAGGCATGGTGGCACATGCCTTTAATCCCAGCAGTCTGAAGGCAGAGGCAGCCCAATATCTAAGTTCAAGGTCAACCCGGTCTACAGAGCAAGTTCCAAGACAGCCAGGGCTACACAGAGAAACCACGTCTGGGAGTTCTGAGGAGAGGAGGAAGAGGGAGATGAATGATTGCAGACCTAACACATATGCTAGGGGTTACGGGGAGCTCTGGGAACACCCAACCTTGCCAATTAGTAAGCATCAATTTCTGGGAGAGACCCTTTATCAAAAGATAAGGTGAAGAGCAATTGAGCAAGATACCTAAAGTCAGCTTCCGCTTTCATCACACATAATACCACACAAAAATAAAAAGTAAAGTAGAATTTGACTGAATATTTGTAAGAGAAGTTTTACAAAATTTATGAATTGGGGGCTGGAGAGATGGCTCAGCAGTTAAGAACACCGACTGTTCTTCTAGAGGTCCTGAGTTCAATTCCCAGCAACCACATGGTGGCTCACAAACATCTGTAATGGGATCCAATGCCCTCTTCTGGTGTGCCTAAAGACAGCTACAATATAATTATATACAAAAAAGGTAATAATTCTTAAAAAAAAATTTTTTAAAATTATGAATTTTCCCCTGAGCACATGAGGAAAGACCGGCAGTACACATCCCCAAAGGTACTGCTCAGATTTGAGGGGCACATGGGATTTCTCCTGTTAGTCAAGGAATCATGAGGTCATCCAATTATGGGGAACACAGAGATGTGGAACTAAATGCCGAGCCTCATCTCACTGGGACTCTGGAGTTGCATCCAGAACTATCAGGGTAAGTATCAGATCAGGAACAAAATGTAACTGGATCAGAGGTGGTGCCATGACAGCGGGGCCAATAGAAACAACCCAGCACCTCTGCATTGCTGGGGGAAAGTGCCCTCCCTGTGTCAGCCCCTTCACAGAGTATCCAGAGGTGTGTGGTCACTGGTAAGATCCCGTTTCATTTCTCTAACTTCCGCAAGCTTTCACTTTCCTGGATCCCAGTTGGTTGGTCTTAAGAGGACAGATGGAGAAATGAAATCTCAGTTGTCATAGGAAAGGGGAAGTCACCAAATTACAGGAGTCCAAACTTTTTATTTCTTTTTTTTTTTATAATGTTTTTGTTCTTTGAAATTATAATTGCATCATTTACCCCTTCCCTTTCCTCCCTTCAGCCGCTCCCATGCACTGCCTCAATGATCTCTTCAAATTCATGGCCTCTTTTTAGTTCACTATTAAATATGTACACATATATTCTCTCTCTCTCTCTCTCTGTCACACACACACCACGCACACACATACACACCACACACACACACACACACACACACACACACACGACTAAATACACGTACAGCCTGCTCGGTCCATGTAATGTCACCTGTACCTGTATGACCTCAGGGCTGACAGCTCACTATTGGATAACCAGTTGGGAAGGCTCACATCTCTCCACTGTCTGCATTCCCCAGATGCCTGTAGGTCTTTGGCTAGGTTGAGTCCCTTTAAACTTTGTCTTAGGTTAAGGCCCTCTAATTTTATCGTGTGTATTGGTGTCATCTTGTTCAGTTCTTGTTTAGGCAGCCATGTTGGTAAAACTTTGCTCAAGTAATATCTGACATTTCCAGGAGAAACAATCTCACAGCGAATGATCCCTGAGGCTCCAGGAGCTGTGTTGGAGATGTATCAGTCGGGTGTCATTTTTATTTCTAAAAGTAAAGTAAGGGCCAGCAAGTCTTCAGCAGGTAAAGGTGATTACTGTCAGGACTGGTGTGGTGAACTCAACCCTTGGGACATACGTGGCAGAAGGAGAGAACTGACTCCCACAAGTTAGTGTCCTCTGAGTTCCTCACAAGTGCCATGGTGTGCGCACATGCATAAACATAAATAAGTGCAAATTTTTTAAAAAGATTTATTTATTTTATGTGAGTACATCAATATCTTCAGACACACCAGAAGAGGGCATCAGATCCTATTACAGATAGTTGCAAGCCACCATGTGGTTGCTGGGAATTGAACTCAGGACCTCTGGAAGAACAGTCAGTGTTCTTAACTGCTGAGCCATCTCTCCAGTCCAATAAGTGCAATTTTTTTAATTAAAAAATATAAAAGTACAGGGGTGGAGAGATGGTTCACTGAAAGAGCATTGGTTTCTCTTGTAGGGGACCCAGGTTTGATTCCCAGCACCCACATGGTGGTCCACAGGCATCCGTAACTCCAGTTCCAGGATATCTGATGCCCTCTTCTGATCTGTAGAAGCACCAGGCATGCGCATGGTGCACATACATACATGCAGGCAAAGCACTCACACATAAAATAAATATATCTTGAAAAACTGAAAATACTGACTAGTGCATACACTAATTGAATTATTATAGCTTGATTCAATCTTCTTTCATCATTTGTTTTCCTTTGGGTTTTTCTTATTCAAGACTGGGTTGCTCTGTGTAGCCCTGGCTATCCTACAACTCACTGTTGACCAGAGATCCAACTGCCTCTGCCTCCTGAGTGCTGTGATTAAACATGCTGAATTTAACAAACTTTCAACGAATATAGCTGCAAGCAGCTCCAGAGAAATAATAAAGGCAGTCTCCATCCCACAACAGTGTTAGGGGAAAGGTCCTGGTCAGTTTCTTGACTTGTGCTCTCCCACATTGTCTCATAATGACCTGGAAGCCAACTTTGCTCACAGTGACCTGGGAGCCAACCTCTCTCCCAACACAAGCTGCTTGGGCTGCTGAGTGATAACCAGTCACTTTCCATTGATGTCAAGGCAGGAAAAGGCCAAAGGAGATAAGATCTATTTTTCTTAGAGACAGTATTTAAATTGCCCTTTTGTATGTCTATCACTTCCACATTTTAAAAAGAAAAGTAAATGCGTATTTTCTGCATGACTACCAGACCAAACACTGTTGCCTGCTGGACAGAGAAAGAGTACGTTAAAGATGCAGCCATCTGCATGCCCTGGCTCCTGGGGAGGCTAGACAAGCTAATTGGCACCCTTACCCATCTCTATTCCCACCCTTACCATCATGCCTCCGCCATCTGGCTAGACGATCCTGTCTGTCCACACCAGCTCCTTCCAGCTTTCTTTGGCTGAAGGAAACCATAGGTGTACACCCTCCTAGAAAGACAAAAACAGGCGTCAGTGGAACTTTCAGCCTTGAATTTGTAACATTTCAAGAGATACTACACAGATTATCTTCTCTGTCCCCACAACCAATACCCTATCCCTCACTAGCCCCTGTCAACTTCTCTTCTCCACATTGGCAAAGTGGTAGGTGTGGTTTGTAATTGATGGCTGTCTAATGATAGCCAAGAGACTAATTCTTGCAGTGAACCTCCCCCAACGGTTCACTCAGACAGCTAGGGGCATACATGGGACTCAAGTACAGTAAATATAAGTAAATATAAGGCTTTGAAGCCACAAGAAACTGTGACAGGTACATTTCTGGGGTGGAAAGAGCTCAGATGGCGTTGATCCTTACAGATTCAGCAGAAAGAGAACACCAGTAACGCAGACTAAGTTTTGAGGGTTTTGAGCATTCCAACAAGTAAACACCAAGTAACTAATAACAGAGAAGAAATAGGACTCCATCTGTCTGAGGATGGTGTGACCTAGATAAGCTGATGCTTGGACCACCAGTTTTATTTTGATTTAATGAAATCCCGTTAGCCTATGCTACACACACACACACACACACACACACACACACACACACCCCTTCCCCCATTAGTTCTTTCTTGTTCTAAGTTAGTTGTTTGTTTGTTTCAAAACAACATCTCACTTTGTAACTCTGGCTGTCCTAGAATACACTATGTAACTAGGCTGGCCTCAAACTCACAGAGCTCCACCTGCCTCTGCCTACACCACGATGCCTGGCCATGCCTTTCTTTTTTTTTTTTTTTTCTATCTTGAACTGCAATCATTATAGACTTTACATATATATCATATATAATATAATGCTAAATTTATTTTATATATTATATATAATATGATAAGGCCTGTTTGAGACAAAAAGCAATCAAATACACACTTTGAAAATCACAAAGCCATCATTGACTCAGAGTGGGAATCCCAGTTACAATGGTGGTAATGGCTGCAATTAATTAGCCTATGATGAGAAGACTTGCTCTGTTTTTACATTGCAAACACAGCAGTGGAAACTTGGAAAAGAGCCACAGGATCCTGATAGCCCAGTGTTTACCATGCTGACATAAGCTACTCGAGGAAAATGCCCAAGTATATTTTTTACTTTATAACAGAGGCCAAAAATCTTAGCGTAGAATATTTTTTCTAAGTTAGGTGAAATTAAGCTGTGACCCAGATCTGTACAGAACTCAAGGCATTCCTACTTGCAGGAGATTTTTTTTTCTATCTTTTTCAGCTGTTCACCCTCTCTACTGAGTCTAAGTGTCTGGGGAATTCCTCACCATCTGCATTGAGCAAACAACAGGGGCTACCTCCCCCCTCCTCCTCCTCTTCCTCCCCACTCCTCCTCCTCTTCCTCCCCACTCCTCCTCCTTCTCCTCCTCCTCCTCCCCACTCCTCCTCCTTCTCCTCCTCCTCCTCCTCCCCACTCCTTCTCCTCCTCCTCCTCCTCTTCCCCACTCCTCCTCCTCCTCCTCCTCCCCACTCCTCCTCCTCCTCCTCCTTCTCCTCCTCCTCCCCCTTCTTTTTTAAGTACAAGGATCATTCATTAGAATTTGAAAAGCAAAGAACAGGAAGGCAAGCTGTAAACCTTGGCAGCCTCTGGAAGGGGGAAGATGGAGGAAGAAAAAATGATAACTTTCTTTTAGAGTTAGGGTCTAAGCTTAAAAAGTGAGGGGTCAGCCGGATGGTGGTGGCGCATGCCTTCCGTCGCAGCACAGGGAGGCAGAGGCAGGAGAATCTGCCTTTGAGGCCAGCCTGGTCAACGGAGCGGGTTTGAGGACAGTCAGAGCTATTACACAGAGAAACCCTGTCTGAGGGGTTAGGGGAAGAAAAGAATGTAAAGGGTCTCCAGAGAAACAGTGAGAATCCCAGAGTGTCAAGGAAAGAATGCTTAGGCCTTTGGACCCCATCCAAAGAAGATATGGAAAAGTAGAAAAGGAAAAATTATTGGGTTTTGGTGGTGGTGGTTTTTTTTTTTATTTTTTTATTTTCCAAGACAGGTTTTTCCTATGTATCCCTGGCTATCCTGGAACTTGCTTTGTAGACCAGGCTGGCCTTGAACTCACAGAGAGTGAGTGCTGCGATTAAAAGCCTGTGCCACCACTACCAAGGTGGAAGAGTTATTCCTTTTTTGAGTTTGAACTGAAAAAAAGCAGACAGGCTTGGGCCTAGAGCGTTGCTGTTGGAAGCTCTGTACTGGGGAGCGGCTCCAGGGATGTCTGAGCACACCATGTCACTAAGGAGGTAATTACTCCTTCCAGCTTCTTAGCATGCCTTCCTGTGAATCAGCTGTCCTGTAGGGTGGTCTCCAGCTGATTGACAGGTTTGCTTGGGGTAAATCTTCAGGGAGGGAATAACAGTAGGCGGTTCTAATCTTCGCTCTAAACCACCTCCCACCCTTGACACTAAATCTCCAGCCACCCATTTCCTTGGCAACTTTAGAGAATGGCCACTCAGATGAACCAGCTCCATATTTAACCCCAAACCCACTTCTTGGCAATGGGGACAGCAGCAGCCTGTAAGTGCAGCCTTGTGTGATGGCAGCTGTACAGACTGCTTGTTGCTCCGCAAGAACAATCCAACCAGAAGAGTTGTAGGAATCCTGCTTTAGCCTCCTTTGACCTTGAACTCTAACCTTCCAGGAGTCTGTGAGCTACACAGTACATTTTCAGAAGCCTGTGAGAAAGAGCCTCTAATAATAACGTACAAGGATTTACAGGCTGGGGATGTAGGTCAGTCGGGAGTGTTTGCCCAGCATGCCTGAAGCCCTAGGTTTGATCTTAAGCTGGAGAATCAGAGGTTCAGGGTCATATTCAGCTACACAGCAACTTCGAGGCTTGTACATGAGACCCTGTCTCTAAAGAGGAGCAAAAGGAAAGGAGGGGCCGGGGGAAGGCTCAGAGTATACATCACTTTTCAGGCAAAAGTGAGGACCTGAGAATGTCCCAGTCTTCTACAGAGAGACAGGGCAGCAGAGAGAGAATCTCCAGGTGCTCAAGAGCCATCTAGCCTAGCACAAGCATCAGTGAGTGGCAGAGACCATGACTCAAATAAGGTGGAAGGTTATCAGTCCTCTGGTCACACATGCTCACCGTGACACCCAGTCTGTCTGTATGTATGTCAGTCTATCTGTCTGCCCCCCCACACACACACACACACACGACTTCTTTGGAAAGAAGGAGAGAAGAGAGGAAGAAAGAAAAAATAAACATTATAAAATTATAAGAACTGTTGTGGGGTATCCACCAGAGAAGACTACTAAGACATGGCAGATGTAGAGTTAATGGGGTCCTGCATCTGCTCTGCTACAGGGCTCAGGCCACTCAGGGAGGAAGGACTGGGAAGTTTGACTGCTGCCACCCCTCACTGTTGCCGCTGGGCGGTGTCAGGCTATGAGGAAGCCCCAGATACTGATACAGGGGTGAGGGAGTACTGTCTGAGGTGTGGAGCTGAGGGGGAAGGGAAGAGTTCCAGCTGGTTCCCACAGGGATAGTCCTTGGCTTGTAGGTCTGTAGCCAGCTGACTTGCCTTGGTGGTTGTGACTGGGGTCATAGAAAGGCCTTCTGCAGGAGATTAGACAGTGGCTCTTTAGACGAAGGCCCTCTCTATTGCTCACCATGGTGGATCCAGATGAAAAAAGACAGTTCATGGTTTTAAGACATTTATTGTCACGGTGGGAAGCAAATGAGTAAAACTGTAACAACCCCCTCCCCCCTTCTCAGGGCAGGCCTGAGGTTAAATACATTTTACAGGGAGGAGAGTCTGGGAAGGAAAGCTTAAAAGTCCTTCAGACCTTTAGGTACCTCATTAAAATGGAGATCTGTCTTGAGCCTGTGTGATCACAGGTCAGGCAGGACCTCTACCTGTGGTGGGGCTTGGGGCATTGCCCTTACATGACTGATAGCCACAAATCTATGGAGGGCTGTGGCCTTGTGCCAGGAGCCTGGTGTCCAGGAGTGTGGCAAAATGCCTTCGGTCCCATTCAGAGTCACTGGGGTTTCTAACCTTTGTTCAACCAGGAACCAGGCCGCCTTTCACTGTCCTACAGGTAGACACAGGTTTAGTCCAATAGAAAGTCTTTAATAGCTAACCTGCAACTACACTGGGTGCTCCATGTCCCAGTGTGACCCAGAACCTTCCTCTGGGTAAGCTTTTTTTTTAAAAGCGCAAACCCCTATGTTCTGGGTTGGCATACTTCATTTAACAAGAACAGTTAGCCAGAAACCGAACTATAGAAGCCAAAAGGTAAGGTTAGCACATTTAGAGACTTTCCCAGAACTACAGATTTTGATGAGTTCAGTCTTTGTTTCATGTTGGCAGGTGGTGCTGTCTGTGTGTGGAGTCATGGCCTGAATGGCTCTTTCATCATGGAGTCAGTTGTGCTAACATCTGGGTGCCTGTTACAGAACCAAGGAAGGGCGTATAGGGCCTCTTAAAAGTGCTATACTGCTCATAAAGACATGAGTTAAGGGCCAGATGAATCAGGGAGTCTTGTATATTTTGCTTGCTAGAGAGGGAAAGGGAACTTTTACTGATACTTGAAAGCATGGAAGAGAAACCTCGTCTTTTTCTAGGTCTGGGTCCCAAAACTTGTGCAAAATACAGGACTTGTATCTGAGGGTCTCTTGTCCACATGCCTGATACCATTTCCGCTGCCCTCAGGTCTCCTGAAAAGAAAGATACTCTAGCTTGGAAAAGAGCAGAGCTATGGATCCTGAAGGTAATGTCAGATCCTTCGAAGTCTGTAGCTCCCCACTCAGACATTAATGGGCAGCGGGGGTTAGAACAACACCTGGTAGAGAGCCAAGGGCAGTGATGGGCAGTGTCAAACTCTCTGTCTTTTCCCTCCTTTAAACACTTTTAGTCTATGCTTAATCAGATAGCATTAATCAGGGTTCTCCAGACAGAACCAGTACACTGAGCATATATCTTTTAAAGGAAAGGTTTGGGGGCTGGAGAGATGGCTCAGTGGTTAAGGGCACTGGCTGTTCTTCCAAAGGTCATGAGTTCAAATCCCAGCAACCACATGGTGGCTCACAACCATCTGTAATGAGAGCTGATGCCCTCTTCTGGGGTGTCTGAAGACAGTTACAGTGTACTCACATATAATAAATAAATCTTAAAAAAAAAATAAAAAATAAAAAAATAAAAGGGAAGGTTTGTTTGTTTTATTAAGACAGAGCCTCTCGAGCCAGGCAGTGGTGGTGCATGCCTTTGATCCCAGCACTTGGGAGGCAGAGGCAGGCAGATTTCTGAGTTCAAGGCCAGCCTGGTCTACAGAGTGAGTTCCAGGACAGCCAGGGCTACACAGAGAAACCCTGTCTCAAAAAAAAAAAAAAAAAAAAAAGACAGAGTCTCTCTCTCTACATGGCCCTGGCTATCTTCACTGTGTAGATCAGGCTTGCCTTGAACTCACAGAGATTCTCCAGCTTCGGCCTCCCAAATGCTGGGACAAAAGTCATGTGCCACCACAACTGGAAAAAAAAAAAAAAAAGATTTATCAGACTGGTTTACAAGATTTGATTTAGGTAGGGTTGTCCAAGAATGACTGTCTCATGACAGAAAGACAGAGAAACTGGTAGTTTCAGTCCACAAGGTTAAATCTTCTGCAGTCCCAATCTGGAGCTAGAGACCTGAGGATTTCTGGAGAGCTGCTGGTCTTCAGTCTAAGTTGGCTTCAACACTGGCCAAAGCAATAGCGGCAACTTGCCAGCCATCATGAAGGCAAGCAGACAAAACACAAAGTTTCCTTCTCCCCCATCCTTTGTATCTGGGCTGCCAGCAGAAGGTGTGGTCCAGATATAGGGTGTCTCTTCCTGCTTCAAATAATCA
Organism: Rhynchomys soricoides; assembly: GCA_019843965.1. Taxonomy (NCBI): domain Eukaryota; kingdom Metazoa; phylum Chordata; class Mammalia; order Rodentia; family Muridae; genus Rhynchomys; species Rhynchomys soricoides. Next base: position 4,340,056 of record JADRCH010000115.1, on the reverse strand, counting down.
GATTAAGAAAAACCCTTACAGGAGTACCTAGCCTCTTGGGTTTTAGTTGATTCCAAATGCAATCTAGTTGACAACAAAGATCAGCCATCACAGACAGTGTAGCAACATTTCTACATATTCTTTGAGGTGGATGGCTCACTGGGCAAAGGTGTTTGCTATATCAAGCCCTAAAACCTGTGTTTGATTTCCAGGACCCACATGGTAGAAGAGGAGAACTGACTCCTATAAGATTTTCTCCATATTCCACATGTGTTCACACAGTTAGACACACACACAAGTAAATAGACGTAAAACAATTTAAATAAAGGTAGCAAATTTTGCTTCACAAACACTTAACACATATTTATTTATTTTGTTGTTGGATTTTTTTAAAGATTTATTTATTTTTATGTATATGAGTATACTGTTACTTTCTTCAGACACACCAGAAGAGGGCATCAGATCCCATTACAGATGGTTGTGAACCACCATGTGGTTGCTGGGAATTGAACTCAGGACCTCTGGAAGAGCAGTCAGTGCTCTTAACTGCTGAGCCACCTCTCCAGTCCATGTTGTTGGATTTTTGTTCTGGTTTTTTAGTCAGGGTCTCTCTATGTAGCCCTAGCTCTCCTGGAACTTTCTGTGTAGACTAGGCTGGCTTCGAACTCACAGAGATCCACCTGCCTCTGCCTCCCAAGTGCTGGGATTAAAGGCATGCACTACTACATCCTACCTATACATTACATACATTTTAAAAAGTACTAACATCAGTGGGCATGGTGTCTGCGGTGGTTTGAATGAGCTGTCCCACACAGCCTTGGGCGTTTAACAATATAGTCTTTCCAATCGTGGTACTACTGGGGAAGATTTAGAAGGTATGGCTTTGTTAAAGGAAGTATGTGTGTTGGGGAGGGGTGGTTATGAAGTAGACTCTAGACCTACCCCATATCACTTTCTCTGCTTTGTGCTTGCAATTCAAACTTCTGTTCCAGTTGCCTGCTGCCTACTCTCTCTGATCCACCATCATGGACTCTAATCCTCTGGAACCATAATCCCAAATAAATTCTGTCAGTTCATTGCCTTCCTCATGGCATTATCACAGAAATAGAAAAGTAACTAATGCAGTGCTATACACATATATACTAGCACTTAGGAGGTTGAGACAGAAGGATAGCAAGTTCCAGGCCAGCTTTGGCCACATAGTAAGCTCACAGCAAACCTAGGCTACATAGTGAGACTCTGTCTCCAAAAAAACTTAAAATCATGTTATACTTCAAAAGAAAATGAATTGGCCAGGTGTAGTAGTACATACCTTTCAGTCACAGCACCCAGGAGGCAGATGGGTAGCTGTGAGTTCAAGACCAGCCAGAGACTATACAGCAAGACCCTGTCTCAATAAATAAATAAATAAATAAATAAATAAACAAACAAACAAACAAACAAACCAACCTCTTCTAAAGTCTAAGCATTTGCTATTTGGTGCTAAGCAGTATCTTCTTTTGAGGGGCTGAGAAATTGTTCCTCTTGTCTAATAGACTTAGTCACTTTCCCTTCCCGATGCATTACTGTATATATCAAGTACAATAGAATCGCCAATGGCTCAAGGTTTGCAATAATACATCAGAGATTAATGAGAAGGAAAAGTGGGCCTGAGGATGTAGTTCAGTTAGTGGAAAGCTTTCTAAGGATGCTTGAGGCACGGGGTTCAAGCCCCTGTACTCCATAAACCTAAGCATGATGTGATGGTACATGCCTCAGAAGATGGAAGCAGTAGGATCAGAAGTTCAAGATCATCACCAGCTACAAAGCAGGTTCAAGGACAGCCTCAGCTGTACCAGATTTTGTCTCAGCAAAACAAAAGCAAACTGGGAGAGACACACATCTGTTACAACTTTGACATAAAGTATCCAAGGGTTTGATATTAGGTATCTTTCTAGTGGCCTTGTTGAAAGGTAATCGGGTCATGAGGCACTAATTTCATTGAGGGGTTTGTAGCTGTGGTGGTTTGAGTGAATGGCCCCCACAGGCTCATGGATTTGGCTCATGGTCACCAGGGAGTGACATCGTTTGAAAGGTCTAAGAGGTATGGTCTTGCTGGAGGAAGTGTGTCACTCGGGGTGGGCTTTGAGGTTTTAAAAAGCCTGTCCCAACCCCAGAGTCTGCCCCCTTCCTGCTGCCTGCAGATCTGAATGGAGGGCTTCTCAACTATTTCTCCTTCACCATGGCTGCCTGCATGCTGCATTGCTTCCCACCATGCTAATGAAACAAACATCTGAAACTGTAAGCAAGCACCAAGTAAATGCTTTCCTTCGTAAGAGTTGCCGCGAGCATGGTGTCTCTTCAGAACAGTAGAGCACTGAGACAGTAGCTAAATGGAATATTGGGAGGTGAAGGTTAGTTGGAGGCAGCAGTCACTGGGCTATGACCTTTAAAGGCCATATCATGTCTCTAGTCCCTGACCCTCACCTCTCCTGCTCCCTCCTCCTGTCTGCCATGAAGTGAAACATACTGTGCTCTCTTGTACGATAGTCTTATGTCTTACTACACATGAGCCCAGAAACAACAGAACCAAGTGACCAAGGACTGCAACCTTTAAATCTGTGAGCCAAAACAAACCCTTCTTCCCTTAGTAGTTTGTCTCAGACAAAACACCAAGTGACACAACATCCTAACCTAGAATGTGGCAGTGTGGTCAGACAGAAGTGAAGAATCATCAAGTGAAAAGGAAAACAGCACTTGGCAAAAGATGACTTATGTGGTGGTTTGAACATGCTTAGCCCAGCAAGTGGCACTATTCAGAGGTGTGGCCTTGTTGGAGGAAGTGTGTTACTGTAGGCTTTAAGACCCTGATTCTAGCTGCTTGGAAGCCAGTCTTCTAGTGGCCTTCAGATGAAGATATAGAACTCTCAACTCCTCCTGTACCATGCCTGCCTGGACACTGCCTTGCTTCTGCCTTGATGATAATGGACTGAACCTCTGAACCTGTAAGCCAGCCCCAATTAAATGTTGTCCTTATAAGAATTGCCTTGGTCATGGTGTCTGTTTACAGCAGTCAAACCCTAACTAAAACAACCTAATTTTAAAAAAATCTATGAAACTCGTATAAGAAGATGATGGCTGTAGACCCACTCACTCATGAGACAACATGCTTGAAAGCTCTCAACAGATTCAGCTTCCACTGATGGTCTGAGCTACAACACAGCCCACACCTTTCAAATTCTACAGATATCCCCTGTTCTGAGTCTTCCCTTCTGGACCAGCACCTGGATTTGCCCCAGACACACCTATTTTCATGTAATTTATCCAGCTGTTCCCTATTCCTGGAATGTCCTTTCTACTTATCAACATATATCTGGGTCCTGCAGATTTCTCAGAGTTCATCCAAAATGTTTCCTTCCTCTTTCTTTCTTTTTTTTTTAAATTTATTTATTTATTTTATGGAGTACACTGTCACTGTCTTCAGACACACCAGAAGAAGGTGTCAGATCCCATTTCAGATGGTTGTGAGCCACCATGTGGTTGCTGGGAATTGAACTCAGGACCTCTGGAAGAGCATTGAGCACTCTTAACCTCTGAGCCATCTCTCCAGCCCTCCTTCCTCTTTCTTACGCCCTAGCTTGGACACCTCCTTTAGAACAAGTCAAACTTATTTCAAAACGATGATTGCAGACACAGTACTTAGATGTTTTTGACCACAAAGGAAGAGATCAGAAAGGCCAATGTGGTAGCTGGGGTTGTGGCTCAGTTGGTAAAGTGCTTGTCTTGCATGCAGTAAACCCTGGGTTTTACCCTCAGCACCAAATAAAACAGGCATGGTATACTGGCTGGTTTTGTGTGTCAACTTGACACAAGCTGGAGTTATCACAGAGAAAGGAGCTTCAGTTGAGAAAATGCCTCCGTGAGATCCAGCTGTAAGGCATTTTCTCAATTAATGATGGGGGGGGCATTGTGGGTGGTGCCATCCCTGGGCTGGTAGTCTTGGGCTCTATAAGAAAGCAAGCTGAACAAGTCAGGAGAAGCAAGCCAGTAAGAAACATCCCTCCATGGCCTCTGCATCAGCTCCTGCTTCCTGACCTGCTTGAGTTCCAGTCCTGACTTCTTCTGGTGATGAACAGCAATGTGGAAAGTGTAAGCTGAATAAACCCTTTCCTCCCCAACTTGCTTCTTGGTCATGATGTTTGTGCAGGAATAGAAACCCTGACTAAGACACAGGTAGCACAGATCTATCTAGAATCAGAATCTCAGCCAGAATAAGAACGGAAATCTTCCTTCCTGTTAGCTAGCTTTCCTAATCCCAGAAGGTGTTGTACAGGACACTGGGAGGAAAAAGCATCAGTCATCTTAACCAGCTGGGAATCCTATGAACTACAGTTCCAGCCTGCCGGACAAGACGTGTCCCTGGGACACTAGTGCTACAACAATAACCAACTGCGCTCTGATTGAACTTGAGACCTGTTCTATAGGAAGGGACCTATTCATGATACTTAAACCTAGTCCAAATCTAATGGTTAAGAAGTTGCTAAACTTATATGAATGAACCCAAAGTTATATCGCATCTAAATATTTATATTAATATCGTTAATCCCACCAGAAGAGAATAAAACCACTACCACAATTTTTGAGCCAAATTTGAAGCAAGCTTTATTAAATCCTGGCCAGGAAAATGAACACTGGCCAGGTCCATACCAGGACTCCCAGAGAATGGCTGGGGATTACATTAGTCCTGTGATTATAAAGGCAAAGCCCACAAGGTTACATTCTTACCATCTTCATCCAATTGGGGCAAACATATGTCCTGACATACTTCCTGCCTACATACATCCCATCTATGTGTAACCAATCACATCCTGTGCAGTTGGGAAAACCAACCTTGTTTACAAAAGTGAATACACGTTGCTTGCTATCTTACATGAACATCAGCTCACAGAAGTCACTGAAGTTATCTGCCCTTGAGTAAATGGGGCTTACAGGTTAGAGGCATTTTGTTTTATAGATCTCTTAAGCACTGCTTTAGTTAGAGTTTTGTTGCTGTGAAGAGACACCATGACCACAGCAACTCTTATAAAGGAAAATATGTAATAGGACTGGCTTATAGCTCAGAGGTTTAATCCATTATCATCATGGCAGGAAGGATGGTGGCATGCAGAGGTAGATGAGAGCATAGGCTTGACCACAAGTCATACATTCCCTGTATGCCATCCTAGAAGACCTTGCCAGAACAACCCACTGAAATAACTCCCAAAAAAGAAATGACTGTTGCTTCCTTAGACAACCTGGGAGTGTGGGGCAGATGGAATAGCCCAGTGCTGGGCTCTGGGGGAGCACCACAGAGTGTGAAGAGAATACTGGGCCCAGGTATCTAGGATTTCATTCTGACAGGAGAAATGAAAACTCATACGCTTTATTTGAGCGAGTTTGCTTTGTTAATTTTTTATTTTTTGTAAGACAAAGTCTCATGCCTCATGTCACAAGGCTGGTTTTGAATTTGCCATATAGCTAAGGGTGACCTTGAACTCCAGTCCTCCTCCTACCTTTGCCTCTCACAGGCATAACTGATCCTGCTTAACCAGGAAGGGTTTTCTCTCTTTTCTTTTCTTTTTCTGTTTTATATTTTGTTTTCCCTTGGAGGTATTTATTGAGTAAGCAATGTGCTGTCATGGTCTTTAGACTGAAGCTGACAGAGAGACTAAAAATAAATACTTATTACAATTCTCAGTAATAAAAATGTGTAAGAATTTATTTTTAAAGCTACTTTTAAAAATTACAATTATCAAATGATAAGGAGAGAATAGTTTATGAGATAATGTCTTCTTCTTCTTCTTCTTCTTCTTCTTCTTCTTCTTCTTCTTCTTCT
>JADRCH010000115.1:4272879-4334213 GCA_019843965.1 Rhynchomys soricoides | reverse complement strand
CTTCTTCTTCTTCTTCTTCTTCTTCTTCTTCTTCTTCTTCTTCTTCTCCTTCTTCTTCTTTTTTCCAAATGAAATTTTAAATACATCTTGCACTGAAAAAACCAGATGCCCTCATGTGGAAGAATGAAGCCTGATCCCTATCTTTGCATTTGAGTTGCAAAAGTCACCTCAAGATGGATCAAAGACCTGAATACAGCACCTGAATCTTTAGAACTACTATAGGGAGACAGGTGAGGTGACCCAGCAGGTAAAGGCGTTTACCACTTAGCCTTGTGACCTGAGTTAGAGTCCCAGCTCTCATATAGTAAAAGAAGAAAACTGACTTGTGGGACTGTGCTACCAGACAGACATGAGAACCGGTAAGGTTGAATGAGCTCAAACCCCAGAAATCTCAGAGATTTAATGGCATGAGTGGAACCATTCCCTACGTGTCTCTGTACCTGCTCTGGAACACATAACCACAACACCCACTGAGGACCATGAGCGCTCAGTCATGAGTGTACCTGGAGTTCTTCTCTATGCTAAAGAAGTATCTAGATAGTCTTCAGCCAAGGACCTTCCCTTTCTGGGTATTCCTTCCCCTAAGAGGCATATAATCCACGGTTCACCCTAAATAAAGTATATGCATTTATATCCACCACCAAATAAAGCAATATGAACAATCAAGGATCATCTCAGCTGCTTCATTAAGGATCAATACTCTGGAAGCCTTTGACTAAAGAGCCCCACCTAAGACTCCAAGGAAGGCTTTCTCTACTCCAGACACACACACCATACATATTCAGTACTCACTCCCATCTGGGCCAGATCTTGTTCCCATAAGTTCTTCTCTGACCTCCATATATAAGCCTTGACACAGGCACCAGCACACATATGCAAACAAACACAACACAAACAAAGGGAAACTGTAAGGGAAGCCCTTCAAGTACAGGACTCTGCTACCTTAGAATAACAGCAAGAATTGATGAGTGGGCTTGGGTGTGGCAGCACATGTCTATAATTACAGCACTTAGGAGGCCAAGACTGAAGGAGCTCCATGAGGTAGAGGTCAGCCTGGTCTACACAGTGAATTCCAGGTCAGGTAGAGCTACATAGTGAGACCTTGTCTCAAAAATAAAAAACAAGGTGTCTTACTTAGGATTAATACTGCTGTAAAGAGACACCATGAACATGACAACTCTTATAAAGGAAAACATTTAATTGGGTTCAGTCCACCATCATCGTGGTGGGAAGCTTGGTAGTGCACAGGCAGACATGGGGCTGGAGAAGGAGATGAGAGTTCTACATTTGAATCAGGAGGCAGCAGGAAGAGAGGGCAACATTGGACCTGGCTTGAGCTTCTGGAACCTCAAAACCCACCTAGTAACATGTTTTCTCCAACAAGGCTACACCTTCTAATAGTGCCACTTCCTATGGACCTAGGGGGGTCGATTTCCATTCAAACCGCCATATAAGACCTGATGTGGTTGGTGGCATACACCTAGCATAAGAGAGGCAGGTAGATTTCTAAGTTAGCGGCTAGCCTAATCTACAGAGTGAATTCCAGGACAGTCAGAATTACAGAGAAACCCTGTCTGGAATAGATAGATAGATAGATAGATAGATAGATAGATAGATAGATAGACGGACGGATAGACAGACAGAAACAAAGGGAAAGATGTGGGTTAAGAGCACTGGCTGCTCTTCCAGAGGACTTAAGTTCAAGTCCCTGTACCCAAGCAGCTTATAACAATCTATAACTCCAGTCCCTGGGAATCTGACTTTCTTCTGGTACCAGCCATGCTGCAGAATGTTTATATACATGTAAGACACACACACACACACACACAAGCACACACACTCACATATTTGTATGTAATTATAGCACCCAGGAGGCTGGAACAGGAAGATCACCAGGAGTTCAAGGTCAGCCTGGGCTACATGGCAAGACCTTATTCCTGTCTCACAGTGCAAAAAAATAAAATAAAATAAAAAATAAATAAAAATGAATAAATTAGCCGGGCAGTGGTGGCACACACCTTTAATCCCAGCACTTAGGAGGCAGAGGCAGGCAGATTTCTGAGTTTGAGGCCAGCCTGGGTCTACAAAGTGAGTTCCAGGACAGTCAGGGCTACACAGAGAAACCCTGTTTCAGAAAAAAAGAGAATAAACTAAAAGGCTTCTGTGCAGCAAGGGGAAGAATTGGAGTAAAAGCCTACAGAATGGGAGAAAATCTTTTCAGCTATTTGACAGACAGAGGATTAATATCCAGAATACATAAACAATTCCAAAAATGAAATGCTGGAAAGAAATAAGAATTCTTTAAGTAAAAACAACAACAACAACAACCAATGCATGGAATAAAGTATTCGTTAGCCATCAGAGGAAAGTAGACTTCACTGAGAGCCCACCCTGGTTAGAAAGGCTATCATCGAGAAAGCAACAAATCTTAGAGAGATTGAAAGGAATTCTGGCATGGTTGATGGGATGTAGATCAGTGTAGCCACTTTGAAGTCAGTATGGTGATTCCTCAATAAACTAGGTACAGAAATATCATATGACCCAGCTATACCACTCCTGGGTACATACCTGAAGGAATCCAAGCCAGTAAGCAATAGTGATATCTTCACATCATATTTATCATGGCCCTGTTCACCATCAACAAAAGGAATCAACTTAGCTCCCATCAACCAATGAACTAATGGCTAAAGCAGAAACCTGGGGGGCTGGAGAGATGGCTTAACAGTTAAGAGCACTGACTGCTCTTCCAGAGGTCCTGAGTTCAATTCCCAGCAACCACATGGTGGCTCACAACCATCTGTAATGGGATCTGATGCCCTCTTCTGGTGTGTCTGAAGACAGCTACAGTATAGTCATATACATAAATAAAAATTAAAAAAAAAAAAAAAAGCAAAAACCTGAGCTATGCAGAAAGTTCCAGAGCACCCTGAACTACAGAGTTAGACCCTGTCTCAACTAACCAATGGCTAAAGCAAATACATACAACAGTACTCAGCTCTGAAGGAGAGGGTAATCACTTTGAAGGAGAAAAGCTGGAAGTAGAGACCACGCACATTAAGCAAGATAAACCAGACCCAGAATGACAATATCCTAAGTTTTCTCTCATATGTGACTCTAGGACACAGGAGTGAGGAGCACGAAGGCAGAAGAGGAGGTACATGCCTATGACCCTACTATCTGGAAGATTGAGGCCAGAGAAGCAGAAACCTTAGCTACCTAGCAAGTTCAAGGCCAGCCTGGGTTACATGCTCAAACAAGCAAACAGAAAAACTAGAGCAGCAGAAAAAGGAGGGGAAAGGCGAGGAGAGGAGAGAGAGGGGGAGAGAGAGAGAGAGAGAGAGAGAGAGAGATTGAGATTCATTAAGAAAGAGCAAACAAACATTGTAAAAACAAAACAAAACACTGGCTACAAAGTGGTTCTAGTATAGTAGTATCATCAGAGCTACACAGAGAAATCCTGTCTCAAAAAACAAACAAACAAAAAAAAACAACAAACAAAACAACAAAAACCAAGGAAAACAATTGGGGAGAGAAAATACAAGAAGTTAAGAGGGTGAATATGACCCAGCCATGTCATATGCCTACATACATACATGTACAATGTATGTTAAAATAATGTACAATGAAACAAATTATTTTATATAATTAATATATACTGATAAAAATGTTTCTTCTTTTTTTTTCTTTTCTGTATGGAGTAAAGTGTTCTAGGAGTCTCACAAAAATAAGGCCTTGAAAAAGGAGAAACCGCTTTCTATGTTTTCTGGGAGTGAAGAAACTTTATCACCTAGACAGGAAGCTCACCTCAGCCCTCCTGACCTGCATCTCAGACTTTCAGCAATCACTAGGAACCCAGCCAGCTGGTCTGGGGCAGCCCTCTTCCTGCAGATGCCTTGAGAGACTGGAGACCTGGCAGGTGTGCTGACCCCTCTGCATTCCTGAGAATTTCCTGTAGGTCCCGTGACTCCTGAAAGTTGCCCTCTGACCTCCATATATGGACAATGGCGTGTGTGTGCCTCCCTCCTCCCCCCATCCCATACACATTTAGAGAAAGAAGAAGAAAAAAAGACCAGCCTGCACTATGCAGAAAGTTCCAGAGCGTCCTGGATTACAGAGTAAGGCCCTGTCCCAAACAAACAAACAAGAAATAAAGGAAGAAAGGGAAGGAAGCCAAGGAATTCACAGCAACGCATTAGGCCTGTTAACCTAAAGGTTTCTTTCTGTTGGGGTCTGGGTTGAGGGAAATCCATCCACTTCTTCTCAGGAGACTGTGAACTATCACTATAACACATTCACCTTTTTTTCTTAAAATTTACTTTATTGTTTTATGTGTATGAGTGTTTGCACATATGTATGTGTATCACATGTGTGCCTGATGCCCTCAGAAGTCAGAAAAGGAGAATTCGATTCTTTGCTAGTGGAGTTGTAAGCCCCCATGTGGCTTCCAGGACTCAAACCTGGGTCTCCCACTCTTAACGGCTGAGCCAACTGCCCAGCCTCCTATCATTCAACTTCTCATAGTCAAATGACTCTTCTTAGACTTAGTCATCAAACATGAATGCTCTTGCCTACCTATGCAGGAAGTAAAAGCCCTAAGTCACTATGTGCCTGTAAAGTTAAAACAAAACAAAACTTAAATAGGAGGAAATGGAGCAAAACCATTCCTAGAGCAGGCAGTGTCCTGTCTTGCCACAGTCCGTGCTACAATGGCTCCGAGCTCATAGGCTCTGGAAGAAGGTACTAGATGATTGTTGCCCAGACTGGAGCAGGCAGCATCCTTATCCCTAATTCTAAAATTTAGATGAAACCAACCTCTCGGTTTTGTCTGACGTTCAGAGTTTGTCTCCAATTGAACTGGACTCTCTCAGAAACTGCTACTGGCTGCTTTTTCAGAGTCTCTTTCATGAAAGTTTCTACCCTCCCCCTAGCCCACTCCCAGAAGCAACAATGATGGTTCCTGGCACCAGAAAGTCTCCACTAGGGGTTAGACGATCATCACAAACATTATCTCCTGTGGTCCTATACTGGCTAGTTTTCTGTGTCTACTTGACACAAGCTAGAGTCATCACAGAAAAAGGAGCCTCAACTGAGAAAATGTGCCCATGAGACCCAACTGTAGGACATTTTCTCAATTAGTGATCAATGGGGAGGGCCCAGTCCATTTCGGGTGGTTCCACCCCTGAGCTGGCTATCCAGGGTTGTATAAGAAAACAGGCTGAGCAAGCCAGGGAAAGCAAGCCAGTAAACAGCACCCTCCATGGCCTCTGCATCAGCTCCTGCCTCCAGGTTTCAGCCCTGCTTGAATTCCTGTCCTGACTTCCTCCAAAGATGGACTGTGATCTGGAAGTGTAAACAAATAAACCCTTTCCTCCCCAACTTGCTTTTTGGTCATGGTGTCACAGCAATAAGACCCTAAAACAGGTCTCCAAAGAAATGATCTAAAACTGAGGGTCTGTTGGGCACAATGACAGTGGAGATTTGGTTGAGTCTGTAGCTAATTACACTGCCCTGTCACCGAATTCCATCTCCCACTAATTTTTTGTTTATAAGAGCTTCTAAGAGTTTGTAAAAACTTATAATGTTTATGAGTTCTAGAGAGAGAGAGTCTTGCCTATCCTTGCTAGCCAAGAACTCACTATGTAGACTAGCCTGACCTCAACCTCACAGAGATCTGCCTGTCCCTGTCTCTGTGATTAAAGGCGTGCACCACCAGCCTAGCTCACTTTGAACCTTTGGTCCTTCCGCCTTCATCTCTCAGTACTGAGACTGTGAAAGACTGTTTTTTGTATAAAGAACCTTTGGTTACTTTGTGAAAACTGAACAAGGAATCACAGCAAAAACAAAACAAGAATCAAAAACCCCGGCAGCTGGGCAGTGGTGGGCAGAGGCAAGCGGATTTCTGAGTTCGAGGCCAGCCTGGTCTACAGAGTGAGTTTCAGAACAGCCAGGGCTACACAGAGAAACCCTCTCTCAAAAAGCAAAACAAAAAACAAATAACAAACAAACAAACAAACAAAAAACCCAGGGGCTTTGTGCTTGGAACCAGGAATGCATCCTGAAAGGAAAGGAAACTCTCACCCAGTAAGTTTCACTTAAGCTCCACTGAGCATGGGACTGACTCTCTGATCTGGGTATGGAGCCCTCTGACTAAGCTGGAACCCTCTGTGACTGGGGTGGAGCCCTCTAACCTTGGGGACTGCCCCTAACAGGAGACACTTTATCCTTTTCAGTTGGTTAATGAGTCGACCCAAAACTGTCATGCAGTCTACCGGCTTTCCTCCTCTTTCTTTTTGCAGCTAAGACAAGGTCCTCTGTCTATCAAATGGAGGTCAGAATATACCACAATAAACAGTGCCACTTTAGCATAAAAAAATATTTTGAACTAAAGGCCATTAAAAAAAAAAAAACCCAACAGGAAACATCACCCATGTTCCTTCTACCCAAAAGCAGGGCACAAACAGCCCCTTGTAAACCATTCTCCTCGGCCGTTACTAGGAAGAAAAGATTAGCTCTCATGTGCACAGCACTTACTAAGGACCGCATATCCACTATGCACTTTTATGGGCTTCCCTATACATAGCAACTTCTAGAAGCCCAAGACCCCTTTCTCTTCGTTAAAATGATACATAAACTCCTAGGTTTAACCGGCTTTTCAATTTCTACTTCTTTTGCTTAAGGACCATTTGCACATAAAATATTAATGTTGTCATAGTCTCATTTCTACTGCTATAACAGGATATCTGAGAATGGTATTTATAAAGGAAAACGTTACTTTTGGCACATGGATCTAGAGTCTAGAAAGGCCAAGAGTGTAGCACCAGCATCTGGAGAGGCTTTGTGCCGTTCTAACCCGTGACAGAAGTGGGACAGCAAAGGAGGGAGAACTCATGGTACAGTGACCCATTCCTGCTGCATGATGATGCCATTCTTGAAGATTTGCTGCCAACTATGCAAACACCGCCCACTGGAACCCACCACTCTCTCAGTACTGGGGCCCTGGGGATTTAGAATTCCACACATAAACTAGGGGTGGGGGATGGGTGGCGAGGAGGATATGATCCTCCTAGGTATGATTAGGAAGACGGGTTGTTTGTTTTTGTTTTTTAAGATAAGGTTTCTCTGTGTAGCACTGAATATCCTAGGACTCACTCTGAGACCAGGCCAGCCTTGAACTCACAGAGATGTGCCTGTCTGGGATTAGTGATGTACGCCACCACTGCCTGAGAAAAAGAAGATTTTTATCGTAGGTATAAGGGAGAGAACAGCCAGAAGCACCTGGAAGGGCCCAGTCTGAACCAAGCCATGAGAGGAGAGAGAGACTGGTAGAGCAAGCAAGGAGAGAGGGGGCCAAGAGGGAACATGGGAACCCAGAGGCTGAGAGGGTGCTTAGCTAAAATGGTTGTGTGCTATAGAGATCAGAAGGTAGGAGAAGGGAAGCCCAGTCCAGCCTCTGGACTGGAGACAGGTAAGATGCAGGGAGGGCTGAGAAGTGCTGGAGGAAGCCACCAGTACTGAGTGAGATTTGTCCCCACTTCCTATGGGACCTGAGTCCTGTATGGGGTTAAAGGCATGGGCCACCATGTCCAATGACACAGGTATCATATTAATTAATTTTCCAGAAGACCTGGCAGGGTTGAAGTTGGGGTGGTGTGGCAGGGTATAGCACTTAAACCAGAGGTTCTCAAAGGTTCTCAACCTGTGGGTCTCAACCCTTTCACAGGCATCACTTGACATCATTGGGAAAAACAGATATTTGCTTTCCAATTCATGATAATAACAAAATTACAGTTATGAAGTAGCAACAAAAATAATAATAATTGTATGGCTAGGGTCACCACAACATGAGGAACTGTATTAAAGGGTCACAGCATTAGGAAGGTTGAGAACTGCTGCCTTAAACCACATCAAACATCAATCAAAGAACAGGCTTTTGCCCTGACTCCTTCCGCCTTCCTTCCCTCCCTCTTCTCTCCTTTAGCCCTAGCTTTGGAAATTGAGCTGGTAAACCTTGTGCTGTGAAGCCAAAGCCTCAGCCCAGGCAGTCTGTAAATCTGTAGATCTCAGAAGATCTGGCGGGCAGCCAACAGGGGAAACCAACAGAAATCCAGTTGGGAACCAGTGCGGCTGGAGGAGTGACTTACTTGCTGTCTTTGGGAGTGGTCACTGAGGGGTCAACTCAGTTCCTCTTCTCCCCAGGACTGTCTGGGAAGGCAGAGGGAGCTACACACATCCCTACTTCACAGCGGCTTCTATGCATCACGCTCTGAAAATAACTCTTTATCTGGGGCTTGCATGGGAAAGGGGCCAATGGAATTTCACTTGTAAGAGTTTCGTGGTTGTAATACGGACTAGCTAGAATGGCAAGTGTCATGGAAATGTATACTTTAATTATGTTTCTATTTGTTTGTTTGTTTATTTATTGGCGTTTTAAAGCAGTTTATGTAGCAAAGCATAGCAGTGAGTCCCTGGTACTCTTCATCCATCTCCTAAGTGCTGGGGTATTACAGGTTTGGACTACCATACTGGCTTGTAGTATGTGCTTTCGAAGATTTGTTTTTTGAAGATTCGTTCATATTATTCGGTTTTTAGTTTATTTGGTTAGTTTGTTGTGGGTTTTTTGAGACAGGGTTTTTGTGTAGCCCAGGCTATCCTGGAACTCTCTCTGTAGACCCGGCTGACCTTGAACTCTCAGAGATCTGCCTGCCTCTTCCCCGACCCACCCCCAGTCCTGGGATTAAAGGTTTGTGCTACCATGCCAGGTATATTATTTGTATTATTAGTGCATATGTGTGTGTCTCTCTGTGTGTGTGCATATACACATGTATGCATATGACCCAAGAGAACAGAAGAGGATGTCGGATCCTCTGGAACTGGAGCTATAGGCTGTTATAAACTGTCCCATATACATTCCCAAACAAAACTCTGGTCTTCTGCAAGAGCATCAAGTGCCTTTAACCACTGAGCCATTTTTCCACATTTCTTTTTCTTTTTTGGTTTTTCGAGACAGGGTTTCTCTGTATCCCTGGCTGTCCTGGAACTCACTTTGTAGACCAGGCTGGCCTCAAACTCAGAAATCCGCCTGCCTCTGCCTCCCGAGTGCTGGGATTAAAGGCATGCGCCACCACCGCCCGGCTTCCACATTTCTTTAATTTAGTTTTTGTTTTTGAGATAGGGTCTAACTATGCAGACCTGGCTGGCGTTGAACTGATAGAGATCTGCTTGCCTTTGCCTCCTGGCTGCTGGGATAAAAGGCGTGCTCCATCAGGACCAGCTGAAATGTATATTTTAAAATGACTAATTGCTTTTATTTTTATTTTAAAAGAGGACCAACCTCTTCTTTTTTTGTTTTTAATTAATTATTTATTTCATGTATGTGGGTATACTGTCACTGTCTTCAGACACACCAGAAGATGGCATCAGATGCCCATTAGAGATGGTTGTGAGCCACCACGTGGTTGCTGGGAATTGAACTCAGGACCTCTGGGAGAGCAATCAGTGCTCTTAACTGCTAAGCCATCTCTCCAGCCTGACTAATTGATTTTATGATGTGATAATTTTACACAAAGAAAAGAAAACTTGACAGGCAACGAAGTGGCTGTCTCTGGAAGTCATACCGTAGTCATAAAATATGTCCAAATTGCTTTGTGATTGTGAGTTGCTGGACAAAGCCTAGAGCATTGAGGGCTACAAAGAAAGGGTAAGCACAGAGTCTAGGCTTCACTCTCAACAATGCTGCATCTTGAGGTTGTTATAATTTTAATTCCTGTTTGCATGTATTTATTCATTCGCTCTCTGGTTTGGAAGGCCCCGTGTTATCTATCCCCCTTCCATGTTCGAATGCCTACAGGTGTTGTACTTGTTCAGATCTTGATTAGGCAGCCATATTGTTGAGGTATCTTTTGTAAAGCTTTTCTGTCATTTCCTTTTTAAAAAAATCATTTATTTTTATTTTATGTTCATTGTGTTTTGCCTGAATACACGTCGTTGTGAGGGTGTCAGATCCCCTGGAACTAGGGACAGACTATTATAAGCTGCCATGCGGGGGCCTAGGAATTGGACCCAGGTCCTCTGGAGGAGCAGACAGGGCTCTTAACCCCTGAACCATCTCCCTAGACTCCTTTCTGTCATTTCTAGGCAACACAGTCACAGTAGGTTTCTTTTCCTGGTCCTCTGGCAGCCTGTATACCATCTTCCAGTACTAAGACCATTCCCCAGAGAGGAGGTTTTTCAGGTCAGATCCTGCTCTGATTCTCCAAGTCCTGTGTCCAAAGTGCATGGTGTCTTCAACCATAGAGTATTACCTTCAACCTCCAGAAGATAACCAAGGACAATAGCAAGAGCTCATAATGTTGGTTTTTTGGGGGAAGGGTAGTCAACCTTCAACCTGTAGAAGATAACCAAGGACAATAGCGAGAGTGTATAATGTTGTTTTTTGGGGGAGGTAAAGTCCTTCTCGTGACCTTAATGCCATTGATGCTTTAGAATGTAGAAGTTACCAGTGAAGTTCCATCTAAGAATATTAAAGCCTTTTAATTATTTTTTTGAGACAAGATCTCATGTAGGCTAGGCAGACTTTAAATTCTCTATGTAGCCAAGGTTGGCCTTGAACTCTTGGCCCTCCCGACTCTACCTCCCAGTTCCTGAAATTACAGATAGATTTTTTTTTTTTAATAATAATATCTCTTTTAATACAAAATGAAGTCATTTAAAGAATACTATTTTGTTACATAAGTGTGCTATGTTAGTAAGGGTTCTCTGAAAAAAAAAGCAGAATGGCTAAAATGAATATCTCATATTCATCATATATGATTTATTAGAGTGGCTTACAGGCTGTCTGGGTAGTTCAGCAATGGCTGTCTCATGACAAAAAGGCCAAGAATCATGTAGTGGTTCAGCCCTCAAGACTGGATGTCTTATCAGTCCCCTGGTGCTGGAGTCCCTCAGGATTCCTAGAGACCTGCTCCTCTATAGTCTACATTGAAGTTCTAATACCAGAAAAGGAATGCCTCAACAACAGAATAGATAAGCTTGCCAGAAAGAAGAGGAACAAGCAGGCAAAAAGCAAATGCTTTCTTCTTCCATATGAGCCGCCACCAGATGCTGTTACCTAGATTTATGAAGAGTCTTCCAACTCAAATGATCCAATCAAAAAAATCCTTCCCAGGTATGCCCAGATGCTTGGGTTATAGTTGATTCCTGATGTAGTCAACTTGACAGCCAAGATTAACCACCACATGTGGCCTATATTTCCCCCCTTGAAAGAAAAATAAACTCTGGGCAGGGCATAGTGGCTCATGTGTGTAATCCTACCACTTGGGAGGCCTACCAGAATTGCCAGGAGTTTAAGGCCAGCCAACTTAGGCTACATGTTGAATTCCAAACAAGTCTATATCAAATATACACCACACACAAACTCACACAAATTCGCTCGAGCGAGCAAGCAAGCCAACCAGCCAGAGTGTGTGGGGGGATGGGGGGTGGGGGGAATAAAACCTGAGTCACTTTCCCTGAGAGCCCAAAGGGGGTAATTAAGAACACCTGGAGCAGTAATGGCTCCCTCCTCCACAGAATAACTTAGAAGTGGAGAACTGAAGGCATCTGGATAGCCCCCAGGGTGGGGGAAGGTCTTTGAGGACCGGAGATTCCCCTATAGCAAACTGTGAGTAGAGAGAAGCCATCGAGCAAGCACAGCAGGAGCTAGAGAGGCATGCTCCAAACCTGCAGTCACCTCAGGCAGGTGTTGGGAGATAGTGCAAAGTCAGTGGAGTCAGGCTGCCGGGAAGATAAGAGGAAGGAATGTCGGGAGTGTGGGGCTCTGATGCTCAGAGGGTAGAGCTTTTACTGATTTCAAGAGGGAGGGACTGGGTTCAGCCCCCAGCACAAGGAGTGACGGGAAAGAATGAGCCCTGTGGTGGAGGGAAAAGTTGTCTGAGTCGGTTTTAGATTCCGGGTAATCACCTATCCTGCTGATTTCAGAATATTTCGAAGTGGAACCTACAGGTGGGAATCAGAAAGTTTAGGGTTGGAGACAAGATAAATTTAAGTTCGAGCATCTGGAAGAGCCAACAGAGTCAGTGTTTAAACAATATACAGTTCTTCAATTCCACCTGACTGCTGGAATCAAAGCAGTGTGGTGTAGGGGCCTTGAGCTGGTTCATTTTCTCGCCAGTTAAAGAATTAAAAGGAAGGACAAATTTCTGGTTCATCAGGTAGCAGTGGAGAAATCTTAAACACAGCAGACAGAATTAGCAGGTTTTGGTTTGTTTTTGTTTGTTTGTTAAAATTGGTGTTGAGGAAACATACTCACCAAGCAGACACATTGAGGAAGCCCAAAGCACAGTCACTTCTTGAAGGGGGAGCATTTTAAGTTGCTGAACAATCTTCCTCCCCTAGTGTATAGAGTTGGTCAGTTTGAAGAAAGGCTTGGCCCTCAAACAAATCCTGATCTGACAGGCATTTGTCCCGACAGTCCATCAGCAGGGGGCTTCCTGGTAGGAGAAAAAGCCCACTAGACCTTTGTTTTATGCTGCCTGGCTTTTGTGTCAGACAGGGAGGATGAGGAAAAAAGTCAGCCATTCTGAAAGTTTGCAACCTTTATTGCCTAGCCACCAAGCCGCTGTCTGTCAGCCTATCAGGAAATCTAAGGCCTAGTCCTTCAGTGTAATAAATCCATGCACACCTGTGATCACACTACTTAAAAGGCTTAGGGTAGAGGATCCCAGTTCTCACTGCCCAGTGAGATTCTGTCTCAGAAATACAAAATGTCTGAAATACTGGCCCTTTGGAGACCAGGCACGAGGCAGGAGGATTGGGAGTTAAAAAGCTGCATTCAGCTACTCAGCTAATTAAAGGCCAGGCTGGAAATGGGCAAAGAAGCTAACCCAACCAGGGATAAACAGAATAATATTTGTGTTCCTTTAAAAACATTTCTTTGTTTGTTGAAAGACACGGGTCTTTCTACTTACCCCTGGATGTCCTGGAATTCACTCTGTAGACCAGACTGGTCTGAAACTCAGAGATCCACTTGCCTCTGCCTCCCAAGTGCTGGGATTGAAGGTGAAACACCACAATATCTGCCTCTTTTTGTTGTTTTGGTTTTTCTCTGTGTAGCCCTGGCTGTCCTGGAACTCACTCTGTAGGCCAGTCCAGCCTTGAAATCAGAGATCCATCTGCCTCTGCCTCCCAAGTGCTGGGATAAAAGGTGTGCACCTCTTTTTTTTTTTTTATGTTTTTATTTTTTTATTTTTATTTTTGGTGTGCACTTCTTTTAAAAAATGTTTTACTTATGTGTATTATGTCTTGCTATGAAATATGAGGTGTGTGTGTGCTGTAAGACTCTGGCGAGCCTTAACTTACCTGAGACCCCCCAGAGTGAACACATGGAGTCGGGGATTGATGCAAAATGCAAGAGGAATTAACTCAGCATGCTGAGGTCGCTCTGCATACCAAGACAGGAGAGCAACCACGTGGAGTCCGTTCAGGGACCTTATATATGGATTTTAGAGCAGCAGCCATTAGGCACAATGTGATTGGCAGAACAGTGTGACTTTTAAACTGATTGGTCTTTAGGGAATGAGGTAGCAGGGGCTTAATCAGCCCCTCCCTTCCAGCCTACATGATCCTGTTTCTTCCAGGAGGGGAGGGGTGCTCATGTGCTCAGAGGGGGGAGGGGACCCTGGTGGTATATCTAAAGTTCCGGAGCTGACTTCTCAGTGTGTGTGTGTGTGTGTGTTGTGTTTTATAAAAAAGCCAGGATGTTTTGTAGAGCACCGTATGGTGAGGTGGGAGAGGTGCCTTGGCGGGCACAAGCTGAGCATCTCTCCCCCTGAGGTACCAGCAACACAAGGGGTATAGTATAGAATTGAGTTTATTTGGGAGCATGGGAAGGGGATTTGAGAAGGGAGTAGAGACAGAGAAAGAGGGGACAGAAAAGGACGGGGTGGGGGGAGGGAGAAAGAGGCCAGTCAGAAACACGGGGGGGGGGGGGAAAAGGAAGAGAAAGGGGTCAGGGAGAGCAGAGGTAATCAGAGAGAGAAAGGGGGCAGAGAAAGCAAGGAAGGGCCAAACAGCTCCTTTTATAGCAAGCAAGGCCTACCTGGCTGTTGCCAGGAAACTGTTGAGCAGAGCCTCAAAGAATGCCAACATGGGGTACCTGGAGTGCTCATGCCAAGGGGCCCCCTGAGAAATCGCACCATGCAACAAATCTGGTATAAAGGCGGTTTATTGCAGGGAAGGCAGGGGAGTGAGTGCCTGGAGAAGGGGTAGAGGCAGACAGACAGGATCAGAGTGATGAGGGCAGTGAACAGGCAGAGGGGGAGGGACAGAGAAGGACAGGAAAAGGGAGAGAAAGACCAGCCAGAAACACGTGCGAACAGAGAGAGCCAACTGAGCTGGGGAGCTTTTATATGCTCATACCTGATGGCCAGTAATGGCGGCAGGTGATGATGATGTAAGCCATTGCTAGCTCCCTGGGAGGAGCCTAGTGGAATCGCCTGCAAGCTAACATGTCTGCATGAACAAAGGCTATGTGTGTTGGTGCTCCGGGAGCCAAGAGGGCTGTTATAGGAATTAGAGGAGTTTGTGAGCTTTCTGACGTGGGTCCTGGGAACTGAGTTCAGGTTGTGAGACCAAATCAGTGAAAATATACCTTGCATGTTAAAAGTTCTGTATGGAGCCAGAGAGATGGCTCAGCAGTTAAGAGCACGGACTGCTCTTCCGGAGGTCCTGAGTTCAATTCCCAGCAACTACACGGTGGCTCACAACTGTCTGTCATGGGATCCAATGCCCTCTTCTGGTGTGTCTGAAGACAGCTACAGTGTACTTACATAATAAATAAATCTTTGGGCCGGAGCGAGCAGGGCTGGAGTGAGAAGGGAAAAAAAAAAGAGAGAGTTCTGTTTGCAGTTAAGACAGTTAAAAAAGAAGTTCCTGGTTGTCCTATGTTACGTCCTTGCAAGTTAAGCTTCTTAATTATAATTAAGTTCCCGTTTGTCCTGTGTTAAATCCTACTTAAAGAATAATTTTTTGTTTGTTCTGTGTTAAGTTCTTGCAAAATAAGGCTTTGTTAATCCCACCAGGCAGGAAAAAGACCACGACCTCAATTCTGAGCCAAATCTGAAGCAAGCTGTAATTTCATACTGGCCAGGATGATGAACTCTGGCCAGGTCCACTCCTTGGGTTCCCAGAAAATGGCGGCTAGCCACATTTTTTTGCAGAAGCTTAAAAAGGCAACCCCTTAAGACCACGGTATTTCCTGTCAGATCCAATCAGGGACAAGTATACATCCTGACGTGTTTCCTGTTCCTGTACCACCCCAACACACACACACACACACACACACACACACTCGCGCTTCACTTCGTATTCAAGCACATCCTGTGCAGTTGAGTCAAACAAACTTGTCTAGGGAAGTGAAAATGGGTGACTTGTTATTTCCCGTAAACTATAGCCTCCAGCATTTCCAGGAGTATCTGTCCTTGGGGAAGGGGCTTACAGGTTAGAGGCATTCTTGTTTCATGGATCTCTTAGCATAGTAATTAAAACTTAAAACATAATTTCGGCTTTCATTGTTTCTGTTCATATTTACAAAGCTCCTGTCTGCTCCGTGTTAAGTCCTCGCTAAGGGACAAATCGCTGTTGAGTCCTTGCAAAAATAATTTCTATTTGTAATTAACAGTAAGTTCCTGTTTCTTGGGTCTGATGTAAACTGCTTGTAAGCCCATTTACACGATGTATATTCCTGCCTCTGTTCCTTCTCTTTTCACTGTATCTTTGTAACCTTGTACAACTGTACCCTCTCTCACCCTGTGAACACCTCTTCTCTCCTATAAGAGGGACTTCAAGAGGCCAGCCATGGCCGCTCTCTCAAATCCTGACTTGGAGGTGTGGCAGCTGGCTGGCCAGTCATGGGTGTATCCCAGAATACAGTTTGCTTTAACTGGACAGTTGTAAACTTAGTCTTTTCTCCTTGAGAATCTCATGTTTTACAAGGTCCTCTGGAAGAGCAGAAAGGACTGAGTGTTCTCAGTCCCCAATAATTTTGTTTGTTTAAGAAATTTATTGCCGGGCAGTGGTGGTGCACACCTTTAATCTCAGCACTTGGGAGGCAGAGGCAGGTGGATTTCTGAGTTCGAGGCCAGCCTGGTCTACAGAGTGAGTTCCAGGACAGCAAGGCTACACTGAGAAACCCTGTCTCGATAAACAAAAAAAAAAAAAAAAAAAAAAAAGAAAGAAAGAAAGAAAGAAAAAAAGAAAAATTCTTTTTCTTTATTTGGCATGGGGGCAGGGTAGGTGGAGGTCAGGGAACGCTTTCGGGAATCAATTCTTTCTTCTGCAGTGGAATCCAGATATCAGACTCGGGACATCCGACATGCATAATGACTTAACACACTTTTATGCTTTTATATGATCAGTCATTAATACTTTTAAATTTTTTTCAAAGATCACTATCTGTGGTGTTTGAATGAAAATGGCCCCTATAGACTCATGGGGAGTGGCACTATTACGAGGTATGGCTTTGTTACAGTAGGTGTGGCCTTGGAGATATTGTTTTCTGGGGGTGAGCTTTGAGGTTTCAGAAGCTCGGCAGTCTGAGTGGCTCACTCTCTCTTCCTGCTGCCTGCTGATCCAGATGTAGAACTCTCAGCTCCTCCAGCACCATGACTGCCTATGCACAAACATGCTTCCTGCCATGACAAGAATGAACTAAGCCTCTGGACTGTAAGGCAGTCTCAATTAAATGTTTTCCTCTATAAAAGTTGTTGTGGGCATGATGTCTCTACAGCAATAAAACCCTAAGACATGATCTTATAATGTAATATTCTTAAATATTTAAAAGTGAGCAAATTTCCCTTTTGTAAAGGCATCCCTATCTTTGCAAAACCCTCTGTAGGAAGACTTGTCCTTTTTGTTGTCTTTGTTTACATTGCTGGTAGGAGTGCCTGCTACACCCGTTCAAAAGGTACTCAATTTATTTGGCAGATATAGAGAGAGAAGAAAGGTGAGTGAATGAACCATGAAGGCACATGAACCAAACATGGTTTCTGGGCTTGCCAAAACCTCCAGGGTGTGTCACGCTTCACTTTGGCAAATTGGGGCTTGTAACATTTCCATAACAAACAATGTGACTGATTATTTCTCAGCCACATAAAGGGAATTGAAATGATCTCCAAAAACCTGATCTGTTAGAAGATTATGTTTTCTTCACACACACACACACACACACACTTCTGCTAGAGGATTATCTTTTATTAAGACATTCTCTCTCTCTCAGAGGACTGTGTTAGTGTGCTTATGCTGGGGTGGCATTCACAGAAATACTCTCAAATATACCCACTTGTATGATCTGCTTATATAATCATCCTTGTCCAGGCTAGCTTTGAACTCCTGGCCCAACTCGACTACACCCAGCTTTTTATAAAGAGGTAGGACCAGTTCTGTAAACATCAAGGATCTGTCACATGGACCATTGCAACTCTGATGTTTGTGCTGGATATGTTTCACACATCTAAATGTTTCTTTTAGTTACTTGATCAATTCACACAACTAGATCTTTGTGATATCTAAAGGTTTGGGAGCCCACAAGATGGTTCACCAGGTAAAAGTGTTTGCCACATAAACCTGATGACCTGAGTTCAATCCCTGGAACCCACCATGGAAGAAAAGAATGGACTCCTGATAGTTGTTCTCTACCTCCACATGAGCACCATGACAACATGCACATACAGACACACAGACTCACATCATCATCATCATCATCGTATTAATAATAAATAAAGTCAAGGTTTTAACCAAGGGATACAGAAAGACAAAAATAAAAACAAGTTATTTAGCAGAAATATCATTTATTGAAATGCCTTATAAATAGATGACTGGGAAAATCATAAAGATCTGAGACTCAGCTGAAGTAGAGCTTGCCTACATTACTTGTTGTTGTTGTTGTTGTTGTTGTTGTTTGCCTGTCTGGTTTTTGTCAATTTGACACATGCTGGGGAGGAAGGAACCTCAACTGAGAAAATGCTGCCAATAGACTGGTTTGTGTGGAAGTGTGTGGGCCATTTTCTTTCTTTCTTTCTTTCTTTCTTTTTTTTTGTTTTGTTTTTTCGAGACAGGGTTTCTCTGTATAGCCCTGGCTCTCCTGGAACTCACTCTGTAGACCAGGCTGGCCTCGAACTCAGAAATCCACCTGCCTCTGCCTCCCAAGTGCTGGGATTAAAGGCATTCGCCACCACCGCCCGGCTGCCATTTTCTTGATTAATGATGGATGTGGGAGGGTGAAGTCCACTCTGGGTGGTGCTCCCCCTAGGCAGATAGATAGATGTTCCTGGGTTGTATAAGAAAGCAGACTGAGCAAGCCTTGAGAAGCAGCATTCTCCTGTGGCCACTGCTTCACTTCTTGCTGCCTGCCTCTAGGTTCCTGCCTTGGGTTCCTGCCCTAATTTTGCTTCAGGATGGTCTGTAAACAGTAAGCTAAAATAAACCCTCTCTTCCCCCAAGTTGTTGTAGGTCATGGTGTTTATCGGAGGAACTGAAAGTAACTAAGACCTTGGTTTTGAGCCCCATCACCACAAAGAATAAAAAACTTAGGAAGTCTTCTTTTCTGTTGTAGGAATGTCAGGAGTGTCCAGAAAGACTGAGCTGGCAGCTGGACTGCATGCAAGAAGCAGTTTCACATCTTCTGCAATGAGTTTGTGTACTAAAGATTATCATTTTATTTTATTTTAGTTTATTTTATTTTATTTTAGTTTATAGAGACAGGATTTCTCTGTGTAGCTCTGGGATGTCCTGGAACTACCTATGCTGATGCTGGGATTAAAGGCATGCACCATTACCACCTGGCAAATTTATACTTAGATTTAGCTGAAAATACTTAAATTTGCATGATACATGAATTGGAAAAAAAATGAAGACTCCAAGAAAACCTAATTGTTTTCTTTTCTTCTTCAGCAAAGTCAGTCTTCAAAAATGTTAGCAACACAGAAAACCACAATGAGTCCAGGGAATCTGCTACTCCACCAGTCGGATACAGGAGGCTAGGAAGCCTACTTTACACTGGGATTTATGTCCCACTGAAAACCATACCACAGACTGCTGTGCTTAGTGCATGCAGGAAGGATTCTCTCCCAGCACCAAACATCTCAGAAATAAATGCCTAAGCCAGCCTTGGCCAGGAGCCAAAATGATACAATAATCTACTCGGACAGCTGAGAAGATAAAGTTCGTCAGAGGTAAGGAGTGGCTGGGTGTTCCAAGCTCATCTACCACCTGACAAGCTCAGACACCAGCTGCAAGGCACAGCAGGTGTGCCCACTGTGCCTGCCCAAGGCTTAAAGATGCCATAATCCAGCCTCTGATACTGTAACTACATGCTACCCTGGCACAGAACATGTGCCAAAGAGAAAGAATTTTCTAAATTCATGCATGGATGCTGAAATAAAGTCCTCAGGTTTGGTTTTGTTTTGTTTTTGTTTTCAATACTGTCATTTTACATCTCTCCTGGGTTTTCATTTCATTCACTCAATAAATATTTATGGAGTGCCTCCTGTAGCAGGATTTTCCCTATGGTTAAGTCAAACAGAAGACAGATGCCCACACTGGCCTTGTTCAGTTTCCTCTAAGTCAGCAAACTCCCCAAGGTGTCATGGTTTAGAGTTTGGATACTGTGGCAGCTCCCAGCTGCAGGGGAGCAAAAGCATCATAGCTTCCTAATGACAGATGGAAGTAACAGCTTGGGTTGAAAAACCAAAGAAAGCCAAGTGTCTGGACCAACAAGATAGGAAAGTCAAATTTCTCTAATTACACACATCTAAGCTCTGAAGTAGTAGAACAATCTAGTTGAGATGAAACGTTTCTATGTTGTCACAACAGCAATAGATTTGAGAATTAAAATATTATGCTTATGAAGTAGATTATTAACACTCTCTGTGTACTCCCAGTCCCTCCTGCAGTAGCCAGCACATTTCTCTTTGCAAGTGACAGAAACCCAACTCAAAACAGCCTGGGTGTGAGGCGGTTTACTGGTTTGTGTCATTGCTGTGTGCAAAGAGGGCCTGGTTTCAAGATGACAGGGTTAATGAACGTCTCAGATGAGTTCTTGTAAGAGCGTTCTCTCTGTTTAGGTTTGTGGTTCTTGTTGGTGTGTCTTTGTGTTTTGTTAGCTTTAAGACATGGCTTCACTTTGTGGCTGATGCTGGCTTTCAACCTTGTAATCCTACTGCCTCAGCCTTTGGGGGGAGGGGGTGCTGGTTGTAGAGCATGCAGCACACAGCAGATAATTGAAGAGGTGGTTGTTGGTGGTGCCAGGTCTCCATCATTCTATTGCTAGTCTTGCACAGATGGGCTTGCCCCAACAGCACTGGGAGATTGTCAGATGCTGTGCCTGCCATAGGTCATGCCTATTCTACCTCCAAAGTACAAAAGAGAAGGCACTTTCTCCCCAGGGATTCTAATTGTCCAGCTTGAGTTACATACCCTGACCTGGCCTGGTCTGGAACAACTGGGAAAGAAAGTAGGATGTCAGAAATGCCTGGGCCATCAGGAGCCCGCTAATGAGCAGGATCCCCATTTACTTGTCCTACTAGAATTACAGCCCTGCTGTGGAGGATAGATTCCCCAAAGGAAGAAGAGATTAGCACAGCAAATGAAAGCAAAAGACATGTCAGAAGATTTCATTCCAAAATGTAAACCTGTTCTTCCCTTCTGTTTCAGCTGTGTTCCGTGGGGTTACTGAGTAGCATGGCTATGCTTCTATCTCCTTGGGTCTTAAATTTTAGCACAGAACAGAATTGTGCCAGTTATGAAAGCACAAATGACTGGGATCTAGAGTTCTGACCCTGGGGTCACAGATGCTGCTGTTCTAGCATCTCAGTGAACCTCTTTCTCCAATGAGTGGCATCCTGGGTATCTTCAGGCAAATGTGTTTGCATCTTTTAGGAACGTGAGGAGTTCTTACACTGATTAACTCTGACGCTTTGGACACATTACCCAGTTACTGAAGCAGTTTCCTTCTTGTGTAAAATAGGAATTATTGTGTTTATTTCAAATGTTCGAGGCAGAGATGAAATGGGTTATGTAAAATACACCTGGAAAGGTTCCCAGCACATAGTATGCAACAGGATAAGGCTGGAAAGTTTGTATGCTGCTGCAGAAATAATCAAGGAAGAAAATCATCCACATTACTTAGAGTGGAATCAACTTATATACTAGATTCCACACATTTTGACCTAGCAATGAAAAATCTCAAATATTAGCAAATGGAATCCAGCTGAGCATTAACATGCAGCTACAAAACTGTTAGTTACTTTTGTCACTGCTTTGACAAAATACCTAGCAAAATCAATTAGGGAGGGTTTATTTTGGCCACACTTTTAGGGACATTTCATCATGGCAGGGAAGTCCTAGCAGCAAGAGGGTGAGGTGTACCCCAGTCAAAGAGCACAGTGAGATGCTCAGCTTCGTTCCTCTCTTTCTGTCTGTGTTTATGTATTTGTGTATGTGCTGTACATGACACCATGGAAAAAAATGAATGCTGGCACTCAGAACTCTCTTTCTTGTATATGTTACATGCATCTGTGTGCTGACATATGTTGCTAAGGATCAGCCTCATCTTGGAGAGGGGTTCTGGGAAGAGGTGTCTGGGAGCAGCAAAATAAACATCAAATCATGGGTTATAAGCTGACAGCCTATGATCTGCTCAAAACAGCTTTCCAGATTGCTCGATGTTCTGCTTGAGACAGTGTTCTCTTGCTAGTCTAAAAACTCTCCGGATAACTAATCTCTTGCAGATCAAAGGCTAATCTTTTATTTATATATCAATTCAGTCAATACACTGGGTTCCCTTCTGATTATTCCATGAATCAGCATCCCATGACCCCAGCCCCTTGATTCTTTTTTTTTCTTTTAAAGATTTATTTATTCATCTTTGTGAATACACTGTCACTGTCTTCAGACATCAAAAGAGGGCATCAAATCCCATTACAGATGGTTGCAAACCATCATGTCATTTCTGGGAATTGAACTCAGGACCTTTGGAAGACCAATCAGTGCTCTTAACCTCTGAGCCATCTCTCCAGCCCACCCCTTGATTCTTAGAAAGAGACAGCAAGCGCATATTAAAAAAAAAAAAAAAAAAAACACTGCAAAAGAATTCACAGATCTGCCTGCTTTTGTTAAATACAGAAAATAAGGTAGCTGGGTGAGACGCCCCCCTGAAATTACCATTCCTACCACAACTGTGTCTGAACCTAAACTCCCTCTGTCCCAGGCTAACCTTGAAGTCGGGAATCTGCCTGCCTTTGTAAGCACAAAAGTAAAACTTAGCTGGGTGGGACCTTGTCCTTTGATCACCACTCTCCAAATCTCTTTATATCTTCTCTTAGTATCTTTCTGACAAAATAGCTCATAGTGCAGCTGCTACTGTTCTTTTAGATCTGTGAAGCTCCTTATACAATTCACATTATATCCTTATATTTTGCATGTTGAGAACTTATATATTTTTGAGCTCATGTTTTCAGAGTTCTTTCCCACAGCCTTAAAGGCTGTCCTAAGTCTTTTGCTTAGACCTTAGTCATACCCTCAAATCCTGCACTCATCCTGTTTCTGTTATCACGGAGTCATTAAACTTGGCAGGTGGAACATTCCCTGAAGGAGGATCATGGAAATACGTACATTATTATACAAACAAGCCTGTGTCCACAGCAACCATCAACACTCATGGAGGTCCACGTCCTGCTGGCTCTGTTTCAGGGGTGAGAACCATGTAATTTTGTCCCTTGCTTGGCCAAGTCAGTGTAGCAGAATTGTCGCCCAGTTAATTTAAATATTAATACAACAAGGAGCCTGGGATTGAGCAGTGGAAAAGGAAGGTGGGCACAGATTTTTAGAGATGGGAGAGAACAAAGAGGGGAAGAAAGGAAAACGGAGGAAAAGAAAGACCATCCAGATTCCTCATGGCTTTAAATAGCCACAAGTAGCTATGAATATGTTATAAGGGATGAATAATTATGGATAATTTGTCCTACTTAGGTGGGCAATTTATATCAATATCAATTGGCTCTCAGTTCATTGTGTGGGCATTTTGTGGGATGAGAATTTACTGATATAAATCTGACTTATAGATTACAAGCTTCTAGAGTTTGGATTTTACTGGGTTACTGGGATTTGGGACGGCTGACCACAGGGTTAGATGGCTGGGAATGTGAGCAGAATCTACAGCAAGAAAACCTCGAGATCAGCAGTCTCTGCTTGGGGCTAGCCATGGAGGCAGCGGGGCCTCCGGGGCCCCAAGAACAGCCAGCCATAGAGCCGGATGGTACATTTTTAAAAAATATTTACCGCAACAAGCCAGACTCGGCAATATATGGCTGCCAAGGTGGGGAAAACCCCAAGACAAAATCCTCATGGTTGTATCTCAAGCAGTTTACCCACAGTGTACCCCAGTTTTGAGAGCCCCAGCTGTACTTATACTTTCACTCTGTAGACCAGGCTGGTCTTGAACTCAGAGATTTTCCTGCCTCTGCCTCCCACGTGTTGGGATGAAAGGCTTGCACAACTCTGCCGGGTCTAGTTTTTCTTTTGTATTCAGTCTGGAACTCCAACTAATGGAATGGTGCTGCCCACATGCAGGGTGGTCTGCCAAGCTCAGGTAACCCTTCCCAGAACACCTGGATATGTGTTTCCATAGTGGTCCAAAATCCTACCAAGTTGCCAATGAAGACCAACCATCAAAAGCCAGGTGGGTTTTATTCTAACAGCACAATATCTATAAGGTGTGGCAGGTATTGTGGTCTGGTGGGTACCTCCAGAGGGACTTCAGGCTCTTGTGTCTGGGAACAGAGAACTGAGCAGAGACACACAGCTACAGCAGAAGCAGGAGCAGTTGGTTGGAAAACTTTTTCCCCTTTCCCCAAGGGTAAAAGTAGGCCAGAGCAAAGAGAGGGTTCACAATGGCTATACAAAGAATGGAGCCTTTAAAGTCACATAGTGAGTCTTCTTGGCTCATTTGCATGCTGTGAGCATTCTCATGAATGCTCTGTTCCATGAAGTTTTACACACCCTCACCCCTCACCCTCCAGAGATGTGTGCCCCACTGTTAGAATGAGCCAGAGGTCACCTTCAGACTCTCTGGAGTACCTGGAACCGTGCCAGTGGCTTTAGCCAGCTCTAGTTGGCCTTGGCCTGAGGTTTCCAGCCATCGTCTTTGCTGTTGTTTTTAAAATTAAATTGTGGCCACTCAATTTTACCAAAGACGATTTAAGAGCCAGATACAGGGGTGAAAGCCTGCTAGCTCAGAACGGCAGAGAAAGCACCCGGCTGACCTTCTTACTCCACTGACACCTGGAAAGGGAAAATCTCCTTCTCCACTCAATGTCTTACATACTGGTTTTCTTCAACATCCCTCCTTTCTGTTTACTTATGTTCACTCCCGTCTGCTTGTTACTTGCTCTGCCTCTTGACCTAGAGTTGACTTTAGCTCTTGAATGAAAGGTGTGTGCTAGAGCTGAACCACACCCCGAGTACTTGTTTATAGTAAACAGAAAGCTCTAGGCTCAAAGGCTGAGGAGACCACAGTAGAAACAGATTTTTACAGTGCACACCACAGGGTTCACAATCCAATCAAATATCCTGCAACACTTTGCCACCCCGCTCTTTCTTCCAAGTCGTTCTTTTCACAATAGCCTCTTACCTCGCTTACTGTGGCAATAGATCTAAGGGAGAAGAAAAGGACATGGTTACATAAAAATGCTTAAAATATAGCTCGTATGAGCTGACATGTTTTGTGAAGTCAGGCTAGATGTGTAGTGTATACTTTGTCCAGGACAGAGTTTGTGTGAATCTTGGAAGGGATGGTATCTTAGTTAGGGTCTCTATTGCTGCGATAAAACATCATGACCAAAAACTCAGGGAGAAAAGGGTTTATATTCATTCTATACTTCGAGGTAACACTCCATCACTAAGGGAAGTCAAGGCAGACACCTGAAGTCAGGAACTGAAGGAGAACCCATGGAAGAATGCTGTTTACTGATTTGTTCTTCATGGCTCAGCTGCTTTCCAATCAAGGGCCACCTACCCAGGCCTGGCACTGCCCACAGGGAGTTGGGCCCTCACACATCAATTCCCAATCCAGGAAATATCTTACAGACCATGTATGGCTCACTGTGATGGAAGCAATTCCTCAGTTGAGATGTCTCCTTCCCAGCTTTGTCCAGGTTTGCATCAAGTTGACAAAAAACCCATTAGCACAGATGGGCTCTATTACAAAGCCACTGTGTGTGTGTGTGTGTGTGTGCGCGCTTCTAGAAAGGGTTTCTCTGTGTAGCTTTGGCTGTCCTGGAACTCACTATGTAGACCAGGCTGGTCTCGAACTCACAAGAGGTCAGCCTGTCTCTGCCTCCCAGTTCCTGGGACTAAAGGTGTGCACCACCACCACCCAGCAAAAATCACTTATCTTTATTTGATGTTTGAGTGTTTTGCTTGCATGTGTTTCTGTAAACTGTGTGCATTCAGTGCCCACAGAGGCCAGAAAAGAGTGTCAGATACCAGGAACTAGGGTTACGGATGATTGTAAGCCCCCTTTATGGGTCCTGGGAATTGAGTCCAGGTCCTCTGAAAGAGCAACAAGTGCTCTCAACGGCTGAATCATCCCTCCAACCCCAGCATACACTTTTAAAGTTGCCAGTGTTCTTGTATGCTGAGTTTGTATCTTCAGCCTTCCCAGAGAGTCCACAAGCCATCAGATACTCTTCCAAAATTTTCTTAGCTTAAGTGACTCCGATTTTCTAATAAACTTAAAAAAAAATTTTTTTTTAATTGATATTGTGTGAGCACACACATGCAGCAGCATGCATGCAGAAGTCAGAGGACTACTTGGGGGAGTCATTCCTCTTCTTCTACTATATAGTTCCTAGGGTGCAAACTCTAGTTGGATGGATGGATGGCAAGTGCCTTTACCCACAGAGTATCTCACCTGCCCTGGGTTGTTTACAGATGTTTTAAATAAAGACTTTTGACTAGTGAAAAATGACTAGTTTCTCTTTTATGTTTGTTGTGTTTTAAGGCAGGGTCTTACGTAGCCAAGGCTAGTTTTAAACTTGCTATGTAGCCAAGGCTGGTCTCAAACTCATTATGTAGCCAAGAATGACCTTGAACATCTGGGTTTTCTTCCTCCATGTCTTGAGTTCTGAGGTTTTGAATATATAGTACCACAGCCAGTTTGAGTTAGTGCTGGAAACTGAACCATGTCTTCTTGCATGCTAAGTAAGCATGCTCCCAACTGAGCTGCTTTCCTAGTCTCAAGATGAAGAATGTGGCTTTTAAAAAAGTGCGTCTCAAACCAAAAGCCAACAGTGTGTGTGCGCTCGCGCATGCATGTGTGTGTGTGTGTGTGTGTGTGTGTGTGCACGCGTGCGCACATGCTCAGGGTGATGTGCATGCATGGGGTGTGTCTAAGCATACAGGCAGAAAAGACTGTCAGATCTTCTCTCTCTCTCCCCGTTAATCTCTTGAGACAGATTTTCACATGTCAGCTAAGGCCAAGCAAGCCCCAGCAATCCTCTCGTCCCTGCCTTCCCTCTACCCATTCACCTTTACCACTGGGGGTTATAGATGTGTGTTGTTGTGGCTAGCTTTCACTGTGTAGACCAGGCTGGCCTTGAACTCACAGCCTGTCTCTGCCTCCAGAGTCCTGGGATCAAAGGTATATAGCACCTGGCTTTTTTGTTTCTTTGTTTGTTTATTTGGGTGCTGAGGATCTAACCTCAGGTCCTCATGCTTGCACAGCAGGAGCCCTTTCCCATCGAGCCATCTCCCGAGCCCTGGGCAGTATATTTACTCGTGAACACAATGAGCTTTCCATCAGTGCCAGCACAAGACACGATGCTCTCCATGCCCATCTCTAGGGAGTGTGCTGTCATTTTCATTTCTAGGGAGGATATGGAAAGGGACAACTTTTATCCATCAAAGCCTTGTGAACACAGTATGGGCCAAGGTGAATAGAACACCCAGTAAGTCAGGGGGAACTTTCTACAGACCAAGCCAAAGGGAAACCTAACTACACGTAACAGATGTTCATGCTCCTTTCTCAGTGGGCTGCTTCTGGCATCCAGACTAAGAAAACAATCAGGGATGAGAACAAAAATTCATGTGTGTGTGTGTGTGTGTGTGTGTGTGTGTGTGTGTGTGTGTCTGGGAAAGAAGAAATGGCTTTCTGGCTTTCTGTTTCTTTTCTTTCTCCTGTTTTTTTTCTTTCTCTTTAATCTTCAAATCATATTATTATTACATTTTGTGTGTGTGTGTGTGTGTGTGTGTGTGTGGGTGGGTGGGTGTTTGCTTGTTTGTGTGTATTTGTGTGACTATACACATGTTGAGATTAGGGGACAACTTTCAGAGTCCATTCTCTTCTACTTTGTGGGCTCTAGGATTGAACTCCACTCGTTAGATTTAGTGGCAAGCTCCTTTTTCCAGCTGAGCCCACTTATCAGCCCATCTCCTTGTCTTTCTAAAAAGGAAACTGCTTTCTGTTTCTGTTTCTTTTCCTTCTCTCGTATTCTCATCTTCCTCTTCCCTTTTACTTTTCCTCTTTAATTTTATTCATTCTTTAGTTTCCATCTTACATAGAGGAACTGGGTAGGTGGCTCAAGCCTGAAAGTCCAGCCCTTGGGAGGCTAAGACAGGAGGAGTGCCACAAGTTTGAGGCTAACCTAGGCTACATAGTTTCAGGCCAGCATGTGCTACAATGTGAACCCTGTTTTGAGAGAGGAAGGGAAGAAGAGAGCGAGGGAAGGAGGGAGGGAGGGAGGGAGGGAGGGAGACATACACATTCAGACAGAGAAAGAAACAAGAGAAAGTATCTTTGGTGTGGTCTAAACTGATGCACTGGGAGAAAGTATGTTGGCTGCTTCTAACATGTGAGAGTTCCTGTGGGTGGGCTTTGAAGCCCCAAATGGTGATTCTTGAATTAAGAATAAAAAGAGGATGTGCAGGATATCAGGATGTGTGTGTGTGTGTGTGTGTTAGTGGTGGGGGCATGTCCCAGGATGAGGAGTGGTCCCTAGCATCATTGTAAGAGCTGAGAGCTTATGATTCCTGTGGCAGAGAAGACTGAATGGACCTGAAGGCCAAAGATGTCCATGATTTCTTTTTAGGCAACTGATTAAATCCTAGTTTGCTGCGAATGGTACTAAAGACCCAAGGCACAGAAAAGTAGCTTGTGTTAGCTGAGGGAGTCCCACAGCAGCGCTTGGGGCCTTGTGTCTGTAGGATGGAGCTGGGGCTGAGGAGAATTCTAATTCCACCACCTTCTAGGAGTTTCAGTCTCACAACTGCTAAGGCAAAGCTAGGCTTTGAGAAACAAGGATTTTCACAGCACTGAAAAGAGTAAAGGGGGCCGGGCAGGGAGATCTGGGGCGTCCTGATACGTATACAAAGCTATCTGGGACTCAGATGTAGCTGTCTGCAATAAGCACCGAAATTTAGAGCCCAGACTTTAGAACTATCTTTTTCTAAAAAAAAAAAAAACCAGGCATTGCATTACATTTACCTGCTTTTGTGTTTGCACACCTGTATGTGGACACATGCATGCCACATGATGTGTGTGGAGCTCAGAAGATAAAATGTGGGAAAGAGTTGGTTATCTTCCTCTATAAGGGTCCAGGGGACAGAATTCAGGTTGTCAGGCTAGGTGACAAACTCTTTTATCTGATGTTCTGATTTTTGCTGTTGTTGTTGATTGGTTGGTTGGTCAACGTGACATGAGCTGGAGTCAGTTGAGAGGAAGGAAACTCAATTGAGAAAATACCCCCATCAGATTGGCCTGTGGGAGGGCCCAGCTCACTGTGGCTGGTGGTACTCAAGGGAGGTGGTCCTACATTCTGTAAGAAAGCAGGCTGAACAGCACCCTCCATGGCCTCTGCTTTAGTTCCTGCCTCCGGGTTCCTGCCCTGCTTGGTTTGTGTGTGTGTGTGTGTGTGTGTGTGTGTGTGTGTGTGTATGTGTGTGTGTGTGCGCGCGTGTGCACGCGCACACGCTCGTGTATGCTGTTGTTGTTACTTGGTTGTTTTGTTTTGTTTTTGGAGATAGGGATTCTCTGTGTAGCCCTGGCTATCCTGGAACTTCATTCTGTAGACCAGGCTGGCCTCAAACTCAGAGATCTACCTGCCTCTGCCTCCCTAGTGCTGGGACTAAAAGCATGTGCCACTAGCACCCAGCCCTGTTTGAGTTTCTGTCCTGACTTCTTTAGTGTTGAACTGTTATCTAGAAGTATAAGATGAAATAAACACTTCCCTCTTCTCATTGTTGTAGGTCGTGGTGTTTTATCACAGCAACAGAAACCCTAACTAAGATACCTATTGAGGCATTTCACCTACTTTTTTTCCTTCCTTCCTTCCTTCCCTCCTTCCCTCCCTCCCTCCCTCCCTCCCTTCCTTTCTGTGTTTTTAGTTTTGTTGTTGCTGTTTGCTGTTGTTTTGACACAGAGTCTGAGACTTGAGACCATCTTGATTCAGGTAGTATATAAGCAAGCACCACCCCATCTCACTTGGCTGCCAACTTCGAATTCTCAAACTTAACTGTCAACTCCAGCTAAAAAGCCAGCCCTGCCCAGCCCTGAGCTGTATCCTCTCAGTATGGATCTTTTGTGTGCAGCCAAGGGAAGGCCTTATCCCAGATACAAACTCCATCTACAATCTTGTCTACTCCTTGGATCTAGGATCAAGCATACAGCACTTCGGAGAAAATGGATCAGAGCAGGACCCGATGAAGGTCCAAAGTGAGCTTTCACAATTATATGGGCAGGCAAAAGTTCGAAATACCCAAGAGTCACTTCACAGCAACCATAGGGCTGAGTGTGAGGTCCCAGATAGAGGAGTTGGAAAAGGGACTGAATGAGCTGAGGGAGTTTGCAGCCCCAGGGAGGGAGCAACAGTGTCAACTGGCCTGACCCCTCAATGCTCCCAGAGACTGGATCACCAACCAAAAAATACATATGGAGGGACCCATGGTGCTGGCCACATATGTGGCAGAGGAGGGTCTTGTTAGCCATAAGGGGAAGGAGAGGCTCTTGGGCCAGAGGGTGTTAGATGCCCCAATATAGCAGAATGCCAAGGAGGAAAGCCAAGAGTGGGTGGGTGGATGGGTGGGAGACTATCCCCATAAAGGTGGCGAGGGGTTGGGGGAGGGAATAGGGAGGTTCCAAAGGAGAGATCTGGAAAGGGGGAAACATTTGAAATGTAAATAAAGTATATAAAAAAATATTATGTGGGCAGGGAATTTCGGCATTCCCAAGAGGAGGAGCTGGATTACAGGCCTGGCATAGGCTTTGCTCTTTGGGACAGGGTGTGATCAGGGGAACACTGGATCACAATAAAAAGAATTTCATTTGAAGATGACTTTGTTTTCTGTGATTTCATAAGTCTTTGTAAGTAAGACTCAAGCATATCTGCAGACATGTATACTATGGATAAGTGTGAAAAAATTCCATCTAGCAGATGTCAATAAAGACAGGGAGATAACCGGGTAGTGTATAAGCCTAATGTCTAATGGGTTTCGGATAAGGCCTTCTGCTCCGGTATTCCAGATTGCAGGTAGGCATTAGTATGGGTTTTCTTGGTGTAACTGGTTAACCACTAAGGGACAATTTCCCTGGTTGTCTTTCTAGAAAATCCACAGGGAGGTGATACCTCCAACCAAAACCAAATTTTGAAAACTAGTTATTTGGGTAAAAAGTGGCCCTCCTTTGTGTAAGCTGGCTTGGTGATGTGACTATGACACCCCCCCCCCAATCATCCTTCATAGGACACATCACATCTTTCCATATTTCTTAGAAATACCTTACTCCTGGCAGCTCAGTGCCTTGTAGAGAGTAAGCTCGAGGAGATGCAGAATAGAGCTTACTTGGCTCCTTTCTCACTGCGGTGGTGAATAACTGACAAGAGGCAACCTAATGAAGCAGGGCTTATTTTGGCTCACAGTCTTAGGGATACAGTCCATCATGGCAGAGAAGGCATGGTAGTAGGCCACTCTATAACAGTGGGGAGGTGCATTTGGGAATTCTTGACTCTCAGCAGCATCTTTGTGGAACAGGAAGAAGAGACTGGCTAGTGTCTTAGTTACTTTTCAATTGCTATGGTAAAGCACCATGACACAATCAATGTAAAAAACAAGGGTCATGGCAACAGCATGTCAGCAGGCAGCCCTCACCCTGCTGGCAATTTTGAAAATGTTTAATCGGCTCAGAAAAGTGGGTTCAGAAAAATGTGACAACTTAAAACACATACAAGGTCCGTATACTTCTGCACTAGGGAACAGGTTTCTGGGAAGGAAATATACACTGTCTCTTTAAGGAGCTAATTATTCTGCCTATTTCTTTCACGTTCCTAGGGGTGGTCCTTAGCCTGTGATTGAACCAGCCCAACTGGAATGTTAGGTTCCACCCAGGCCAGAGATTCCATTCTCTTCACCAGGAGTTTTTTGGGTTTTTTGTTTGTTTATTTGTTTTGTTTTGTTTATGTTAACAGTTGACAAAAGGAACTCCTGCAAGTTGTATACACTGTGATAAACAAATACACAGAATCTACCTTCTATCTATCTATCATCTATCTATCTATCATCTATCTATCTATCAATCTTCTATCATCTCTATCATCTATCAATCACGAGTCTATCATCTGTCTGTCTGTCTGTCTGTCTGCCTGTCTATCTAATAAAGCTTTTCTTTGAACAAATCTCTAGGTTATCTCTCTCGAAGTCCAGTCCATGATTGACAAGATCAAGGTCTCTATGAAGTAGAAGTGACGTTTTAGCCATTTTGGCTTGGACATGACAAACACAAGCAAGCACCCACAACAGCCATTAGCTCAGCTGTGATGGCAGGCCTCCCTTGTCTGCAGCACAGTGGCACACTAGACCCTTCTGTGCTAGAGCAGCCATCTTCAGATGGGAATGTCTCTAAGGTGGAGGTGCCAGGCATACTGCACGGGGATCTGCATTGACACAGTGGTAAGACGTAGCAAGCAGGACCAGTAATTGAAGTGAGCAAGTGTGTTTGGGAATTCCCTAACCTATTAGGGGAAAAGCTGAACATGCTAATAATCTGACTGAGGCTATGCAAGTGGGAGGCAATTCTGTACCTCAGGTTATAATATGCCTTGCTTAGGGTTTTCTGAGACATTCACCACACTGCCCAAGTGGTTCTGCAATTTGCAGACTCTCATCAATGTCCCACCTCAGCTTCCCACTAGCTCAACTATACCCTAGTCTCCGTGCCTAGCTTACACAACAGGCTTTTGTGGTTTTTCCAATGCTGGGAATTGACCCCTGCGTCCTGTGCCTATTACACAAGTGCTCTACCACTGAGTTACAAACCAGCACTAGTTATACTTTAAAGATAATTTACACTATTGTTTTAATTCATTTATTATGAGTATATGTCTTTGTGTATGCAAATGTTTGTGGCTGCCCAAGGAAGTCAGAGGAGGATGCCAGATCCCCTACAGCTGAAGTTACAGGCTGTAGTGAATCCCTTGATGTGGTTTCTGGGAACCAAACTCAGGTCCTCTGTGATAGCAAAAAGGGCTCTCAACCACAGAGCCATCTCTTCAGCTCCTGACTTGTTCTGAAATTATAGGGTTCTCACCTTGGACATGGGGGCAACTTTAAATTTCATCTCATTAAGCATACACCCAATGTTTAGATCTCATTGCTGAGTGTCATCCAGACTTTCCCACCAGATCTGTATGGAAATCTGGATTCTGTGTCTTCTTCTCTCTATCTTTAGAAAATATAAAGAATGTGTTATTTTGAACATTGACCCTAAAAGCTGGGCTTGATGGCTCCTGCTTGTAATCTCAGGCACCGGGGAGTCTGAGGCAGGAAGATTACTGATAGATAAAGGTCTATACGGACTACATAGTAAATTCAACTGTGGTCACAGAATGAGACCCTATCTCAACAAACAAACAAACAAAACAGACATTAAGCTGAAAAGCATCCTTTGTTTAAGGCAATGTAGTCTGGGTTTAATCCATCTTCCACAAAACACCTTCAGGAACCTGAGACCTCCTTCTGCCTTCAAAGCCAAAGCTGCTCAAGGTTTAGGGGCTCTGTCTCCTGCTTTATCTCCACAAACAGGTTTTCCTTGTAAGAATTTACTGCCATTTGTCTGGACAGAAAGAGTAGCAGTTCCTTATGCCTTTTATCAATACAAGCTGGGATCATACTGTCCTACTGGAGGCCTTTGCTGGGGGAGGGGAGAAACCTCAAAGTGGTTTTGACTGGGACAAGTACTGGCTGCCTTCTCCTGGTCACTTTTGTGTTAGGGATTAATAGCTTTTGTTTCCAGGCAATTGCTGGGCTGATGGAGAAACTCAATGTCCCTAGTCCGACAGCCTGAAAACAGCTAGCTGATCCAGATTTCCAGATTCCCGAACCCCATGCTTTCAGTTACAGGACGTAGCTCGCCATAAAGGAGTGACTAGGGATCTTTTAACACCAGTGAGGATGCCAACAGCAGCAAATACCTTCTGCTGCCTAGATAAGAGAGCAGTGCCTGGATTACGAGCATGTTTGGATTTTTACATAACGTTTTCATTCAGTTTCACAAAATCTTTACTAGTCCAGTCCTGAAAAATTAATATTGCAGATTCTTAGAAAATAAAAAACAAACAAACAAACAAACAAACAAAAATAGTAGTAGAGTGTTTGAGAGTGAAAGTATACTGAAGATTAAACCCAGGGCCTTACTGGTAACTCTTCCAGGCCTGCTAGTGTCTAGGCCCCGCCCTGGAGGACGTCTGACCACAGGCTCCGCCCACAGAACGCTCTTAACAGCCTGTCCAGATGAATGTGGCTAAGCTCCACCCTATTGAGTAAAGAGCCCAAACTCTGGATTTGAAGTCCCACTAATCGGCACACTGTAAATCTCTACCCCGGAAAGCCACCTGCCCATCCCCACCCATCCCCGCCTTCACCAAAGAAACCGTTTATAAACCCTGTCTTCCGCATAGTTCACTTCTGCTTCTCCGCTGAGCAGATGCAGCCACCCTCCTGGGGTTTTCCTCCCAATAATCCTCTTGTATGAGGTTTGTTGTGCGATGTGACTTTGTGGTGTTCCTTGGCTTCTGACTGCCAGGATACCTTTCCCCTGGGGAAGCCTCTACGGAGTCGTTCCCTCCCACCCCCCAAGGCTCTGTAGAATATTTTGTGAAGCTTTTTAAAGCCCCGTTTTTGAAGACTTGTCACTGAAATAACACCATATATGGTATATGCCACCACAAGGCCTAGATCCACTCCTGGGAGCCAGCATTGGTGGTGCATGCTGGTTCAGCCCACTACTTGGG
The DNA here is from genome assembly GCA_019843965.1 of Rhynchomys soricoides. Classification (NCBI taxonomy): domain Eukaryota; kingdom Metazoa; phylum Chordata; class Mammalia; order Rodentia; family Muridae; genus Rhynchomys; species Rhynchomys soricoides. Next base: position 4,299,885 of record JADRCH010000115.1, on the reverse strand, counting down.
AGGTGGCACAGAAGGATAAGGAGTTCCGGGCTAATTTTAAAATATGTGCTTTGTTTTGTTTTTAGAAAATAGCACAGGGCTTTTCAACGCACCCAGTTGTTACCCTTTCATCTCATTTAACTTAGTGAAATGCTCATAACCTCTGAAGTTGGATTACACAAGGAAAGTATCAAGTCCAAATTTACAGAGCTTAGAAATGCCAATTCTTAAAGGTACTTGACCCAGAGCAAGGAATCTGTCTAATTCTTAGGAACATGAGATTTCAGGTTCGTGGGAGGACCCCCCCCCCCTTCTTGGTTCTGGGGATAGAACCTAGGGTCTTGAGCAAGCCTAAGACTCTAAGTTTCTTTCTTTCTCTCTTTTTTTAAAAAAGTTTCAGCTGGGCAGTGGTGGCACGCACCTTTAATTTCAGCACTTGGGAGGCAGAGATAGGCCGATTTCTGAGTTCGAGGCCAGCCTGGTCTACAAAGAGAGTTCCAGGACAGCCAGGACTATACAGAGAAAAAACCTGTCTCGAAAAACCAAAAAAAAAAAAAAAAAGTTTCATATTTGGGTCATTAAAAAAGCCTCATAAAAATTCAGCTGCGGGTAAAAAAAATTCAGCTGTGGCTAACTTATTAGCCCCAAACAAATGACTTCATATTTCATGATGCAAGTGACAGGATTTTAAATCACATCTGGACTTACATAATTGTAACCTAACCCAGGCATGTACGGCTTGGGGAGGACCATGAGAGCAATGCTGTCCAACAGACTCAGAATTAAACTCCTTTACTTTTCCTATGGGAATTACAAGGGAGACCACCAAGACAGGCTGATATTTCACTCTCCAAAAGAAAAGAAATAAAATGAGATTGGGTTTTTGGTTCATTTGTTTGTTTAAAGCAAATACCGAAGAAGAGCCAAAACCCAGTGCTGCTAATCCCCCTGCGTCCCTCTGTTTGCTCGTGCTCATTACTCCATTTAGGACAGGCCCTTCCTTTCCTTATCTGGACGCCCATTCCTGGGTGGAATATCTGCAGGCAGAGTTGGCAGACATGAGAAGCGCTGTGTGCTGTGTGAGCTCAGAGGTAATATCAGTTCCCCTCCATCTGTTGCAGCCCTTCTTCTGTCTACTACTGGGGTTTAAAGTAGTTATGAATGTAAGGGAAGGTGCTGTCCCACTTCTCCACTCTGGTGGATCACATGGCTCTATGATACAGTCTTTCTCAGGTGCGAGCCATCTGGCCAGGGAAAGGCCAGCTGAGCACCTGGGTTGACCATGGTGATGGTGACAGACAAAGGTTTGTTGAGAAAAGCGCTTGTATTCCTCATTGACAAGCAATGTCTGGTATTTAGATCACTCTGGGTGCCTGATTGGAGTAAGACTGACTATCACCAGAGTAGGACGGTTAGCAAGGCAACCCAGCAGATCAGGGGCCACCTCACACACTGGATGGTCTCTAGTTGTCGCTGACACTGGTTTTCGTGGTCCAGTCCAATGCTGAGGCTCTTCCTCAGCACATCCAAGGGGCTCTTTTCTTTCTTTGTTTTAGTGGGGTATATACAATGTTTATTTGTTTTTATGTGCATTTGTGTGTACTTGCATGGCTTGATGTGCAAACAGTGCCCCAAGGAAGCGAGAAGAGTACCCCAGACCCCTGCCACTGGAGTCATTACTGTCAGTCAGTATGGAGTCGGTACTGGAGTCAGTCAGCTGTCTGCTGAGAGAATCAAATGCAAGGTCTCTGCAAGAGCAATGAGTACTCCTAACTGCCGAGCCATCTCTCTGGACCCTCTAGTGGTTTCTTAATTTGGTCTGGAGGTGGGGGTACAGTACAATAAATGTTTATCTGAATTCTCTCTCTCTCTCTCTCTCTCTCTCTCTCTCTCTCTCTCTCTCTCTCTCTTTTTACCTAGACCAGCAGCTTTGCAACCCCACTGGGCAGATAATGGAATGTTTGGCCTAGAGCCAAGTGTGACTCAGATTTAGCTCACTGGGTAAAGCTTTTGAGGTACAAGGAAGAAACTCGGTGTGTTTGAAAGGCATGAACATCACACATTTATTCTTTGAAGTTTTCTACGACTAAATGTCGTTAGAGAAAACTGTCCCTTAGAGGGAACAGTCCTCATTGAATGGATTTTTTTTTTTTAAAGATTAATTTATTTATTCTGTACCCAATGTTCTGCCTGCGTATATGCTTGCATATACACGTGCATACCGGAGGAGGGCACCAGATCTCATTACAGATGGCTGTGAGCTACCATGTGGTTGCTGGGAATTGAACTCAGGACTTCTGGAAGAGCAGTCAGTGCTCTCAACGTTTGAGCCATCTCTTCAGCCCCCACTGAATGGATCTTATAAGCAGTTTGCCACAGATAACCTTATTCCTTGACAATTCCACACATGTCTATCATGTATTAAGATTATCTATCTATTTTTAATTTATTTTTGGAGGTGTGTCACAGCACACTTGTGGAGGTGAGATGACAATTTGAGGAGAGAGTCACCTTTCTCCACCTACTATTCAGGTCCTGGGATCAAACTCAGTTTGTGAGGCTCTGCCATCTTGCTGTCCCTGTGTAGTGTATTTTGATCTTATATATACTAATTGGTCTCTCTTGTTCCCCTTTCACATCTTCTGAAGCCCTTCTTAATGAGTTTACTTACTTTCCTGTATGTGTGTGTATGAGTCTTGACGAGTTTTATCAGGGTAGTTTGCTGGAGCATGGGAAACTTACCAATAGTTCCACCACTGAAGAAAGCTACTTCCCCCACCCCCAGCCACTAATTGTATGTTTTTCAAACAAAAACTATATGCATACAGTTTTTTCCTTTTTCCCTTTTGGTTTCTTGCTTTTTGAGACAAGACCTATCTATGTAGTTCTGCTGTCCTGGAACTTGCTATGGAGATAGACCAGGCTAGCTTCGAACTCACAGAGATCCTCCTTCCTCTGTCTCCCCACTGCTGGGATTAAAGGTTTATACCACCAGGCCAGTTTGTACAGAGTTTTAAAACCTCAGACAATCTTACAGGGTGATGGTGCATTCCTTTAATCCCAGCACTTAGGAGGCAGAGGCAGATGGGTCTCTGAGTTTGAGGCCAGCCTGGTCTATAGAATGAGCGCCAAGATAGCCAGGGCTACATAGAGAAACCCTGTCTCAAAACAAACAACAACAACAAACAAGCCAAGAAAACAAACAAAAAATCATATCATCTTGTAAGTTATAAGAACAAGTAAACTAAAAGCACCCCTCTTGAAAACTGCAAGCTAACCTATAACTCACCTCCAGCCTTCATCTCCTAGATCAGTGCTCCATCTGTGCCTGCTCATCCTTTTGATATTTCCATGTCTTTCTATAATATGTTTATAGTAGTATTATTTGAACTTACTCTTTTAGGTGCCACCATTGACTTAATATTATAGGAATTGAGAAATTAGCATGAATCTTCTCCCATGGTGCTTATGTAGGCAAACACACACACACACACCCCTTGGCTCACATACATGTTTTTTATTCCCCTTTTCTCTAAACAAAGTCACATTGTAAACATGTGATAGATAGACCCTGGAGCAGCATCTACAAAATGTAGTAAAACTTACTTTGCAAGAAGGAGAGTAAGAAACAAAGTCAATAAATCCATTTACCTAAACTGGCAGTGCTGATAAGCAGAGGCAGGCCCGTTCTTCTTTTTCTTTTTATGTTACTAGTTTTATAAGCTAATCTTTCATTCTTTCCATAGTAAAAGTTAAATGCCCTGTTGCACAGAATGTGTAATATGCACCTTTCCCAACAAGAGCATTACAGATGAATATTCAGCCATTTCACTACTTTTGTTATGTGCACAGCTATTCTGTGCTGAGCCAGTATACTATGGAATATTCCCACTTGCTAATGAGCTGCCCTATATGGGTGCTGGTAGGGCAGTGGACTGTGCCACCATACAGAAGAACTGGTAAGCTTGTAGCAAGTTTAGAATCCCGATAAAGGAGTTCGAGCTAGTTCTGGACCAGGATCCTGTTCTGGAGCACGTGACTGTCAAGTACTGAGCAAGTACTGCCATTAAAGGTATTCATCAGCATGCCTGACTTATTCTGTTATTTTAACTTAATCTGATTTTTATTTATTTGCCTGTGTGTGTCAGTGTAAATGTACGCTGCATGTGTGTGGATGCTTACAGTGAGTTGGATCTCCTAAACTGGAGTTATATGTGGTCATGAACCTTCTCATGTAGGTTCTGGGAACTGACTTCCAGTCCTCAGAAAGAGCAGCAAGTGCTCTTAACCACTGAGCCATCTCTTTAGCATATTCTATGATTGGGCTGAGTGTTGGGGTTTTGCTCTATTTAATAATAGATTTTAATATTATTCTAATTGGAGACTATTTCTACATTTTGAAATTCCCTGTATAGACATCACTTACTGGTTCCACATCATAGATTAGGAGTGAATCTGGGCTCTCTCTGCCCCTGGTAAAATCCTAGTGCATGTCCTTAGATAACTTGTGTATAAACATCTTTTCTTCTTGAGACAGGGTCTCCTTGTGTAGCTCATACTAGCCTCAGACTCCTGGTTCAAATAGCCATGCCTCTGCTTCCAAATAGCTGGGACTATAAACATATACCAGCAGACCCAGCTGTAAAAAGGTTTTGTTGATTGTATACATTCAAGTGAAATTTCTGATATATAATATACAGTCAGATTGGTAGATAATCACATCTGATAAATATTGCTAAAAATGTTTGCATTCCTAATTTGGTCTAAATCATAGTGTGGTCAGGAAGAGATGAGAATTTCAGTTTCAATATAGTGTAACTAAATTGGTATCTTCTGCCTTGTTTCTATGTTTGAAAATTATATAACTTTAAATTATTTTTATTTCTAGCAAAAACATATTATCTTTTTCTCTTGGGGTTTTATCAATTTCACTGAGAAAAATGTTTAACTTATAAATTATACTGGATCAGGACTTACTTTCTTTTTATTTTATGTGCTTTGGTGTTTTGCTTACATATATGTCTGTGTGAGTGTGTCAGTCCCCTGGAATTGGAGTTACAGACAGTCATGGGTGCTGAGATTCGAACCCAGATCCTCTGGAAGAACAGTCAGTGCTCTTAACCACTGAGCCATCTCTCAGGACTTACTTTCATATGTGTATGTTTATCCCCGGCTGACCTGGAATGTGTTACGTAGGTTAGCCTGGCCTTGAACTCACAGAGATCCATCTGCCTCTGCTTCCTAAGTGCCAGGATTAAAGACATTTACCAACACCCTTACCAACACCTCACTTATGGAAATAATTTATTAGCATTGTTCATGAGCGTGTGTGTGTGTGTGTGTGTGTGTGTGTGTGTGCATGCTGGGCATGGTAGCACAGGCCTGAGATTCAACTACTTAGAAAGGAAGCCAAGTACAAGCCTGTCTGTGCAAATACGTGAGATTCTCTCTCTCTCTCTCTCTCAAGAAAAAAACAAAACAAAACAAAAAAAACAAATGCTTGAGAAGCATGCCAGGAATGGTAGTCACATGCCTATAACCCCATCACTCCAAAGACAGGCAGCATTACAAATTCTAGACCAGCCTGCAATTCTCTGACTCAAAGCTGAACCAAACCAAACCAAACCCAATTCAACCCAAACAACAAAGTACCAAGGCCACTTGAGTTGTAACTCAGTGGTAGAACACTTGCTTAAGCATTCTCAAGGCCCTGGGCTCAGTCTTCAACAACTCACACAAGTTTGTGAAGCAATGTCTACTAGTACAATCTATCTGAACTTGGGAGGTGAAGAGCTCATATGGGAATGTGATTATTAGAAGTGATTTAGAAATGAGTGTCAGACACTGTTTGTCTTGATCATAGGAGAAACAAATCAAGGCCATTTCTCCATCCCCAACCTGACCAACCTGGCTACCTGAAGGAACTTAATTATGGGTTTATTCATTGGGGGTAAGTTTATATGACAATAAATGAGACTCTGTCACCAAAATAAAAGAGTATGCCATGTCCTCACTCTAATGCATACCGAGTACCACTGGATTTTCTTTTTCATGGCTATAGTTAATAGTCTAGCCTGTCATCTATCAAATGCTATGTGTGGGAAATTACAAGGTAGAAGTATCAACTGATGTAATAGTAATGTGGCCATTAAAACATAAGAAAGTTGAGGCCCAGTGTTCCCACCAATTATGTAAATATAGAGGAGTATTTTAACTTGGCAGGCGTTGGTTTTGGGTTTTTTTGTTGTTGTTTTGTTTCTAAGATTTATTGTATTTGTGTGTGTGTGTGTGTGTGTGTGTGTGTGTATGGGAACATGGAAGATAGGGGCACTGAGGGATTGGAAGGATCTTTTAGATGAGACAGGACCAGAGTCCCTATCAGCCAGAGCAGGTAATCAAAACAGAGCACTATAATCCTCAAAGGACAGTTTCAAATGTGGGGAGGGGCTCTCAGGGTGTGCTTTTTACGATTCCACAGGAGAGTCTTGGCTCCTTACCCACTCCACCAAAGCCATTCTAGTTTGTTATTTTTCAACAAATTTAAAGGTATCTGCCCAGATCTTGTTGAGGGTTCAGGAGCCAATCCTGAAGCCACCGTGGGCAGTGTCAGGAAGAGCTGCCTGTCAGCTGGGAGCTGGCAGTCAGCTGGGAGGTAGCCCCAGGCCAGTGGCTGGCTGCCTGAAGGAACTGGGATACAAAATTCTGTTTGCTTCTCAATTTGGGACAATGCTGAAAGACTAGAACCCACCAAGTACATCTGCCTCTCTCCCAGTCAAGGATTCCTCTTTTGCTTCTGTAGGAATGTCTCCTGAAGCCACTTGGCAATAAACCTCCTTGCTTAGTTTTGTCTCAGAGTTTGTTTTCTACAACTTTCACCTGCAATGTTTGGTATAAATAAATAAATAAATAAATAAATAAAACAAAGTCTCCGCCCACCTCTCGTGCCCTCATCCCCAGTTTCTTCCTAGTGTCAGTCATATTTATCAGCCTGTGATATGCCTTTATCACACAGGTATAAACAGATGCTTATAGCCCATCTCTCTTAATTTTTACCCAAGTGATAGTTTAGTTTACAAACCATTCTGCCTTTTGCTTTCTTGTCCCTTTGAATCTTATATCTATCTCTTAATAATACATCTTGCAAAGCTGTCTTATTATTTTTAATGGATGTTTATAGTGGTTAGATCATGCCTTATCTAACTATCACTCTATTATTATTGAATATATGTATGTATATGCTGTTTCCAGCTTTGGTATTATACACCAAGCTGCCGTAATCATCCTGTGTGCCTTCGTCTTCTCAGACATTCGTGATTATATCTCCAGAGTCCCGCTCTAGAAGTCGAATTGCCTATGTTTGTACTCTTATAATGACAGAGCGACTGGGGGTGGGGTTTGCCTAGAATGCAGACTAGCCCCAGGTTCAATTTCCAGAGTCCAAAACAATAATAATAATGATGACAGATGCTGCCAAATTACTCTCTATAGAAGCTGAAAAATGAGGATACCTCAGCCAACACCCTGAGTGACTAACATCTTTGATCTTTATCAATTGGATGAGGAAGAAGCTGCCTCACCATTGCCTTATTTTGCCATTGGGGCAACACTGAGCGCCTTATGTTTAAAAAGCATCACAATCATTTCATGTATGTGTACACATGTATGAACTGTCTCTTCAAATCAATTGCCTGTGTTTACAATTGAGTGGTTGCTATTGTTTATTTGTTTATAGCAACTATTTTCGTAGAATTATATATTGTAAACTACAATGCTTTAAAAAGTTTATGGAGGGTCTTCCTATGATTTATATTTTACATATTATGTAATATTATACTGAGAGGCTCACCCAGTGTTGCCCAGACTATCTTTTTTTTCAGTTTTTTATTTACTTTATGTATATGAGTACACTACACTGTAGCTGTCTCCAGACACACCAGAAGAAGGCATCAGATCCCATTACAGATGGTTGTGAGCCACCATGTAGTTGCTGGGAATTAAACTCAGGACCTTTGGAAAAGCAGTCAGTGCTTTCAACCACTGAGCTATCTCTCCAGCCCCGTGCCCAGATTTTCTTAAACTCATTATCCTCGAGCCACTGAGGTTACAACGCATGCGCCACTCCACCTGGCAATCTGTTGTTGTTTTGTTTCCCTTTTGAGATGGGGACTCACTGTGTAGCTCATACTGGGCCCCGAACTCCTGATTCTTCCAATCAGCCACCCAAGTAGTTGGAACTACGAATGTGAGAACCCTCAGCAAGCTTATCGTGCTAACATTTAAAGTACCACTTCTCAAGCCTCCGTGGTTTCTGGGATTTGAGCTATAATGGTGCAGAAGCAGAGGTCACTGAGATAAAATTCAAGATGTACAGGAAAGGACTATGCTAATTAAAACTCTGGGTACCATTGGCAACCTAACGCACTCCAGTCTCCTTCCGCCCGGTCCTCTAAGAATCCCTTCTCCCCTAGCTTGCCACATCTCTTCCCTTTGCTACAGAATAACCTCTATTCTTGCAATCCCTGCTGCTCCTTTCCCCCTCACGACCTATACTCGTGCATAATAGTTGTTGTTGTTTTGGGGTTTGATGCTTGGGCTTGAACCCAAGACCTGAGCACACTAACCGTGTGCTGTGCCACTAAGCAAGGTCTGCTGCACAGCTCGACCCTTAAAATATACGTGTAACTAGATTTGTTCATGGCATCCTCTTGCACGGCTTTTCCTGGGGAGACGTAAGGGAGCAAGTGCCTGGTCACTACACATAGGACCCCAAAAGAGATCATTGAATATGGCAGTCTCCCTCATGGCTCCCCAGCTTCTACCCAGACTTGCAGTGTTCACTTCCAGGCAGTCAGAGAGTCCTCTTGATACAGGATTCAGGTCACCCTACTCTTCTACTGTATATTCTGGCTTACAGCAAAAGTTCAAGTCCTCACAGTGCCTTAAGGTTCACTGTGCCCCTCCAGCTGCATTCTTCACTGTATACTTCCTGCTTCACGCTGGTCCCCTTGTTATTTGATGTTTGAATATAGCAAACTCTTCTTTCTGGGCCTTTGTGAGATACTTCCTAGAATGCACATTCCTGAATGACAAGATCATTTGCTCCCTCCATGCTGGGTTTTGTTCAAAGGTCACCCTTGCAGTTAAATGCTCTGTAATCATTCTGCCTACCGTTTCACTTCCAGCCCCAACTGGGTCTGGCACTCCTGTTGCTTTCCCCATCATATTGTTGTTGTTGTTGTTGTTATTGTTGTTTGGTTGTTTTGTTTTTTGAGTCAAGGTCTCACATAGTCTAGGCTGGTCTCCAAATCACAGGGATAACCTTGAGCTCTGCTCCTTACATCCCAAGTGCTGGAATTATAGGTATGTGCAGATATGCTCATTTCATCCATATATATTATACAAACCTGAGGCACCGAAAGCCTTGCTTCATACACGAAAACAGGACTGTGATTCGGAGAAGCAGATTATTTGTGCCGGCAGGTGGGAAGTTCTCTTTACTAATTGTATGCTTTCTAAAGTAATTTCTTTAGTTTGTTCATTTTTTTATTTTATTTTATTTTTTTTAGCAAGTGATTACTGATAGATGTAAATCCAACTTTACTGGAACACAGCCTTGTCTGCTTGTTTATAAAGGAAACAAACCTTCACTCAGCTTATAGCTTAATGTTGGCTCCATCCTCAGCCCAGACTGTACGTTGGTGACATGATCCTGGCCTGGTGCCTTGATTAACTTTGGAGTTGCCAAACAGCCGTTTCCCAATGGGCTTTCTTGGCTCTCTTTAAGACTCTCTGAAGCATAAATCATACCCAATTACTTCTTTAATTGAACAGAATATTGAAATTTCCAGTCAGCTTACCTCTGACAGCAAAAGTCAAGATCGGTTCCTAATTCTAAAGTCCAATAAGAAAAGATACTGAGTGATCAAAAGGTTTGTGTATTACAGAGTAAGTCTGTGCATTATTTAGCATGCTCAAGCTTTTCATTCCTCTTCCTCCTGGTTCCTTTACAAACTGCTTGCAGTTTCTTGGGGCAGACTGATTTCAATACAACACAGAATCATGAAACACAGGCAAGGGATGGAGAGATGGCTTGGTGGATCAAAGCACTAGAAGTGCAAGCCTCGTGGCCTGAGTTGGACTCCTGAACCCATGTAAAAGACCAGATGCAGGGCTGGTGAGATGGCTCAGCAGTTAACAGCACTGTCTGCTCTTCCAGAAGTCCTGAGTTCAATTCCCAGCAACCACATGGTGGCTCACAACCATCTGCAATGGGATCTGATGCCTTCTTCTGGTGCGTCTGAAGACAACTACAGTGTACTCATATACAAAAATAAATAAATAAATCTTAAGGGGGGGGGAGGCCAGATGCAGTAGTGTACACCTATAATCCTGCTGTGAGTGAGAGGCAGAGCCAGGAGAACTTGCTAGAAACTCATGGGCCAGCTAGCCTGGAGTACATAGCAGAGCCACAGAAACAAGAGACTCTGCCTCAATAAGATTTAAAGTAAAACTGACTCCTAAAGCTGTCCTTGGACCTACACACACACACACAAAATACAATTTAAACACACACACACACACACACGAAATAGGTTCCTTGAGTCATGTGTCAACTGATGAAACTGAGGTTAAGAAAGATACAATTTAAAAAATATTTATGGCCAGGCAGTGGTGGCACACATCTTTAATCCCAGCACTTGGGAGGCAGAGACAGGTGGATTTCTGAGTTTGAGGCCAGCCTGGTCTACACAGTGAGTTCCAGGACAGCCAGGGCTACACAGAGAAACCCTGTCTCGAAAAAAAAAAAAAAAAAGTATTTTATATATAGGGTTTTTTTGTCTGTCTGTCTATGTATGTATGTATGTATGTATGTATGTATGTATGTATGTATACACACCAGAAGAAAGCATGGGATCCTACAGTACTACAGTTATGGATGGCTGTGAGCCACCATGTGGCTGTTTGGAGCTGAACTCAGTGGCTGTCGAAAAGAGCCAGTGCTCTTAACCCCTGAGCCATCTCACCAACCCAAAAATAAACTTATTGAAACCAGGACCTGGTGAGATTGCTTAGGGGTTAAGAGCACAGGCTGCTCTTCCAGAGGACCTGAGTTCGGATTCCCAGCAACCACACGGTGGCTCACAACCACCTGTAACTCAGTTCCAAGTATTCAATGTCCTCTTCTGGCCTCTGAAAGCACCTGACAGGCACATGGTGCACATACACACATGCCAACAAAACACACTTACCCATAAATTAACATTATCAATTTTTAATTATTTAAACCAGACCCTATAGCAGGCTGATAGAGAAATTAAGATCCAGTTCCTCTGATCCAGTGGCCTTCGACCTCTGCTATGTTTACTACAGGGGAATAAAGAGACTAAAAATGTAACTCTCAGGTGAAATCATTCCTATGCCAATCGGTGACTTCTCAGAGGAAGTGTTGCAGAGATTCTGTAACAGAGGGGATTTGGGGAGCATCAGGCTGACCCCCTAGAACAATCCCATTAGAGTTCAAAGCCATTAGAGTGGGAGCCATTGCCATGACAACTCCTGATCTAGTGGCTAAACACAACTGATGGTTAGTTATTACTCAGTTACCAGCATGGATGCTCCTGGCTTATGACAGCTTTCTACTTAATGACTCAGGAAGTCAGGATCTCCCTGTTCCCGACTTCCACAGCCTTACAGACAGAAAGAAGACAGGGAAAGAGCAGGTGCAGAAGGTTCCTCAGTCCTCTTGACCTTGGAAAAATAGAATCCATTTCACACATTTCCACACTCTTCATGTGGCCTTGTCTCGCTGTGAGAGGCTGGGAGGTGCAGTCTGTGACTGACCACTGACTTTATACACTTGGGAATGGGAGTACAAAAGTTCCATGAGCCCTCCAGAAGCAAAGGTCAGTTACCCATCCCAGAGAATCCACGTGGTGGGGAGGAACGTAGAACTTTCTAGTTGTATCTGATACAGACAGTGCCCCTCAGCCCAAAATAAGCTCCTTGGGAGGAACACCACATCTAGCACAGCCAACCTGGGAAGATTTGCACCACTCAGCCCCAATCATTTCTCACGGTAATGTCACTCCATCTGGTTTCTAATCTGCTAGCATTCTGGCTGGGGCAATCTCTGAGTACTCTTGAGAGGAGAGTTAGTGTGATAAACGTAAACAGACTGAACGGTTTGTTGCAGTTGGGCCTGAGCCGAGGATAAAGGCAATCATCTCAGGATGAATACTTGCTTGTTGCTCTATGAAAAGCTCTCAAGCAGTCATTTTGTTTCCACAACTGGTTGGTTGATTTTCTCAAAGGACTGTCCTCTACGGAGGGCTCAGCTCTGCTTTTCCCTAATGACGTTTGCAATCGCAGTAGCAGCAGTAGCTAGGTCAGCTTTACCGAGGGTCCACACTGTTGAAACTCATTCACAGCTCCATGTGCTGTGCTGTTCATAAGGCAACTAACTGTGTAAAAACTGGTGTGGCCAAGGCCAAAAGCTGAACTGTTTTAGGTGATGTTTCCTTTTAAAAACCATCTAAAATACATTTTAAAATAAAAATTTTAAAGTCTTATTTTATGGGTTTAGGTGTTCTGTCTGCATGTGTGTCTGTATTCCACATACATGTCTGGTGCCTGCAGAGGCTAAAAGAAGGCATTGGGTGCCTTGGGATCAGAGTTACATATACAGGTAGTTGTGAGTTGCCATGTATATTCTGGGAATAAACCCAGATCCTCTGGAAGAGCAGCCAATGCTCTTAACTGCTGAGCCATCTCCAGGCCCCTAGTTTCTGACTCTTGTTTGGTGCCTCATCTAGCATGGTTCATTTTGGTGTGCATTAATGGTACTCTTAAAACATTGTTACATTTATTTCTTGGGGAGAGAAGCATGGCCCATGTGGGCATGGAGGTCAGAGGACAGCTTGTCCACGTCAGTCTTCTCCTTCTACTAGATGGGTCCAGGAGGATGGAATTCCGGAATTTTTTTTTCTCGAGGCAGGCTCTCACTAGGTAGCTCTAGCTATCCTGGAACTCACTATGTCGACCAGGCTGGTCTCAAACTCACAGATATCAGTCTGCCTCTGCCTCCCGGGTGCTAAGACTAAAGGCGTGTACCATCACACCCAGCTGCAAGCACTTTTACCTGCCATACCCTCTTTCCGGCCTTAGCCCTTCTTGCTCACTATCATAGATCCATTCACACACCGATTCTTCCAGTCATTCATGATTCCACAAACAGTGCTCTTTTCCAGGCACATCATCGGTCAGGCCCCTGATCCATGTATACCCTTCTACTGGGACAGTTTCCTCTCCACCCAAAGAAAATAACGGGGAATCCCATCTGAAGTTCCAGTCCCGACACTTGTCTTCCTTCCTTCTACCCTTCTGTCTCCAGGGTTGAGGATCTAACTCACACTTCCTAAACAAGTGCTCTACCAGTGAGCTACAGCCTTCTCTCAGTCTTATGCCTCCCCTTAGATATTAGGGACACAAAGCAAAAATTTCCAGAGAGGAGATGTCTTGCTATATGCCAGAACACGTGGACACTTCTCCAGTGTAGCATTTTTTTACGGGTTGTCTTTGATCTGTAGTGTCTGTGTCTTGATAGCATCCCAGAGAACTGGGCATCTTTTTCTTACCAGGTTCATGTTGATATTAACAGGGTTGACTAACATAAATGTCTATTGAATGTCAACACTATCCTTTTGTGAATTTTGTTGTTTTTGTTTTAAGACAACATCTTGTTTCATGGTGCAGGCTACCCTCCAATTTACGATCCTCTTCTCTAGGCCACTTAGTGTTTGGATTACAGTATACCCCATATACCCTGCACTGCATTTTGCCTCTTTGTTGGCTAGAACATATGGAGAAACTTAGAAAGGACCAGCCAAGGACATTGAATCACCACATCTCATTCTCTTAGGACACCCAGCCCAAACCTTGCTCATTATAATACTGAGCTGAGCATTCCAAGGCATTCGTGGCCACTGTCTTTCCGTTTTGAACTGGTGCTCTTAGACCTTGCAGTGAGCATGTCTGTGAATGTGCACACCATCTTTCCTTTTAAAAAACGGTTTATGTGTATGAGTGTTTTGCCTGCAAGTATGTCTGTGTACCACATGTATGCCTGGTGTCCCTGGAAGCAAGAAGAAAGAATTCCCTGGAATTACAGATAGTTGTGATCAGCCATGTGGTGCTGGCTGAGCCTAAGTCCTCTGAGAGAGCAAGATCTGTTAACTGCTGAGCTGTCTCTCTCAAACTTTACTTTTTAAACTATGATCTCAAGCTGAGCTTGCTCTAAATGTGTATCTTAAGTTGAGCATGCTCAGAAGTGTGCCCACTCTTAACATGCTTTCCAACACCAACACGTATAGATTCTTTGAATAAATTTCCACACTTCCCTATTCGAGGGACAGCATCGCTTTGCAGAGAACCTCAACATGACAGACGTGCTACAGACAATAAACCTTTCCCTACCCTTTTATTACTGATTATGTGTTTCACCTTTGCACCCATCAAGACAAGATGTGGCCACTGCATTTAGTCACACAGTGACTAAGAGTAACTAGTTAACATAGTTTCAAGCCAAAGTCATAAACAGATACACTGAAAAAAAATAAAAGGAAATAGGACTTGATTGCTCCTAGTCATGGAGGAGGAGAAAGTTTACTGTAGATAAAAGGGAGGGCACAGCCAGAGACAGGGACATCTGGGAGAGTCCAGAGTGGACATGACCCTGAGCCATGTGGGGTGAGGGGGGGAGAGAAAAGGAGAGGGGAGAGAAGGGGACCAGATGCAGCCAAGAGGACGAAGGTTAAAAAAGGGTGGGTAATCAAAATGGCTGGATTATATAAGAAGAGCCTCTTGGGAAAGGGCAGCCCAGCACCTGAGCCGGAGAGCTCAGGATAGGGGACAGGGTATGACAGCTATACCTTGAAACACGTAGGGAATATCCTGGGTCTGCTTTGATATGTTACATAAGCACTTCAGCCACTTCTCTCAGGGTTTCAGCCTTAACACACAAGTATACAGTCCCATGATCACAAACTATTTGTTATCTAACAGTCTACGGAGAATAAAGAACAGAATAGCCGGGCATAGTGGTACACTCCTTTAAACCCCGCACGAGAGGCAGAGGCAGGCAGATCTCTGTGATTTTGAGACCAGCCTAGTCTACAAAGTGAGTTCCAGGACAGCCAGGGTTACACAGAGAAACCCTGTATCAAACAACAACAACTAAAAATAAGAAAGAAAGAAGAAAAGGAAGGGAGGAAGGGTCGAAGAGAGAAGAACAGAATTACAGAATTCTCCGGCTAAAGTCGATACTTCTTCCTGTTGCAGGAGCCTGTTAAGACTGCGAGTTGATTGGCTCTGGTGCTCTGTGCTCCGCTACACTTCCTAGTGCTCTGTGCTCTGTTACACTTCCTTTCAGTTTGTAGAAATCAGGCTGTTTAATTAATTGGATATATGTGTGTAAGACTCTAGGGAGTCTTAACTTACCGAAGACCATCCAAATGGACACACAGAGTTGGGGATTGATGCAAAATGCAAGAGAAATTTATTGATTCATCAGCATGCTGAGGTCACTCTACATACCAAGACGGGAGGGCGACCTCATGGAGCCTGTTCAGGGACCTTATATAGGATTTTAGAGCAGCTGCCATTAGGTACAATGTGATTGGCAGAACAGTGTGACTTTTAAACTGATTGGTCTTTAGGTAATGAGGTAGCAGGGGCTTAATCAGCCCCTCCCTTCCAGCCTGTGTACTTTCTAACCTGTTTCTTCCATGTGCTTTGAGGGAGGGAGGGGACCCTGGTGGAATATCTCAAAGTTCCTGAGCTGACCTCTCATGTGGACATCACTGTCTCCATATTTCTTAGGCACTGGGAATATGTTACTATCTATCATTCTACCCAGGATTTGATACTGTTTCAGTTATTGCTATTTAATTGATTTTCATTTCAAGTTTATGTTTGGAAATAATCAGAGATTTGCAAGAATTTACAAACTACACTACAAGCAGCTCTGTGGACCCAGAGTCTACACCCCCCCCTTCCCGTGTTTCCAACGCCAGACCCAGTTCACAATTCAATGCAGCTTCTGTCAGTCATATTTTCATCCCAGTGAACCACAGAGGAATTCATTACTTGCCTTGTTGGCATGACAAAATATCTGATAAAAAACAGCTTAATGAGGGACAGGTTTATGTTGGGTTGCAGTTCTGGGGGATACAATCCACCATGCTGGAAGAAGACAGCAGGCCTTCTCATGTTGAACATGCTGCTCATGTTAAATCTGCTGTTGGGAAGCAGAGAAGCAGGAATCTAGCTCTCAGCTCACTTTCTCCTTTGTGTTACAGCCCAGGACCCCCGATTCATGGAACAGTGCTACCCACAGTACCCAAAGTGGGTCTTCTCATCTCAAACGATCCAATCTAGATGGCCCCTCATAGATATGAGGGCTCAGAGGTTTGTCACCTAGGTGATTACAGGTTGCCACATTTGACAGTCAGTATTAGCCAGCACTGATGAGCAAGCATCTTAGTAATTACAGACTAATAATAGTTCACTGACCGCCGATGAGGGGGTTCTCATCGCCATCTAGTGGATGAATGATGCAAGCACTTCCATGACTAATTGTAAGTGGTCCCTGTGGGCAGAACCTAGGGTGAGGAAGCTGAAGAGACCGCTCAGTAGTCCAAACAGTTCCCAGTAATCACATGGAAATGCCCCTGGATCTTGAGTTGAGTTGCTCTCTTCTGGCTTCCACAGAACCAAATGTGTGTGTGTGTGTGTGTGTGTGTGTGTGCAAAACACCCATACACATAAAATGATTTTTAAAACTTACACAAGAAAGAACATGGGGTAAGAGTTTTTACTCCTGTGATTCCAAAGGAGAAGCTTTTCACAGAGGTGAAAGGTGAAGAAATCCAGACTCCAGCTAAGCCTAAGGCGTGCCCTGAATATGAACTGGACTGAAGGTGCCCAGCCCAAGAGGCTGCTGTCATCCTTCATCTGTTAATCTCTGCCATGGTCTCCTCTGGGAGTCAGGCAGAGCCTTTTAGACATTTTCTCCAGAAGCACTTTCAGGAGGAGGCTGCTGTCAACCAACGATAGCTCTTCTACAGCGACGGAGACCTGAGCCCTGGTAGTCAGCAGTTCCACAACTGTCTGGTGAAGGGGATATGGGCAGGGCAGCCAACAGCATCCATTCTGCCTTCCAGAGAAGACAAAACTCAGTATAAAAACTGAATGACAAGAAGGCAGCTAAGACAGTGTCTCGGAGTCATGCCGGAGACGGGAACACCTTAGCATGTATGATGTCCGTAGAGAAGGACAGCGTGGGCGGAATGTGAAGGAGAGGGAACCTGGCCAGGATAGCCTTGCAAATGTGACCGAGCATGAGGTAAAAGCAGCTGGCTTTCCCTCAGGACACACTGATAAAGTGATTTAGCGCCTACATTAATGAATAATTTATACAGGAAGCCACTTCTCGTTAATAATTGGAGAAACGAGAGCCACCGTATTAATTTGATGGGCACTAAGACACAGAGAAATTTGAGTTCGTGACCTGGTTGGATTTTTTGTTGTTTCATTAAAATGACTCATCCACGCCATCAGCTCATAGCTCATTCTAAATGTATCAGATCTCAGCTATCAATGCTCTCATGAATTTTTATGAGATTACAAAGCAAGTCTGGCTCTGACCTTCATCGTTTTATCTATCTTCTCTTCTTTAGGCTGTGCTGGAAAGGGTCATTCCCTAAGGAGAAGATGTATTAGTCACACTGCAATGCTCCAACACAAAAGAGCCCTGGACTTGGACTTGTCACTTCTGACACCAACACCGAACTTCCCCCCTGTGTCACCATCTGCCTTTGTAGTAGGCACGTTTTTATTCCCACTAGAAGGATACAGTGACTCTAATAGTGCCTTCCTGACTTCATTTATGGCGGTAACTTTCATGAACAGTTCAGCAGTTCTAATGTGGATCTTGCCAGTCTCTGCTTGCTCAAATCCCGCCCCACCAGTGGTGAGCTTCTTTCTGGTCACTCTTTCTCCCCTTCCCCACCCCCACCCTGCCTTGGTCCTCATCCAAGACCCTACTCGGTTTTGTCTGTTTGTTTTGCTTTTCTGTGGAAGCACTCAAGTATTTTACTTACTCCACAATTCATCCATTGAACTACTTCCAGATCACTTTGTGTCAAACTGGGCTCGAGTCATTAACCTTGTCACGTGATCCGCGGTAGTAAATCACAGCAACTGCTTGTTTTGAGAATTTAAAGTTCTCTTTGTTTGTTTGTTTTTGTTTTCTTTCTTTTTTTTTTTCTGAGACAGGGTTTCTCTGTGTAGCCCTGGTTGTCCTGGAACTCGCTCTGTAGACCAGGCTGGCCTCGAACTCAGAAATCCGCCTGCCTTGGCCTCCCGAGTGCTGGGATTAAAAGTTCTTTCTGAGAAGCCAAGCGTGGTGGTGCACATGTGCAATCCTAGCTTTTGGGAGGATGAGGTAAGAGGATCTTGAGCTCCCGGCTATAAGGGACACTTTGTAAAACAAAACAAAACAAAAACAAAAACAAAAAACAGAAATTTCTTCATGAGTAGATTTTTTCCTATCTAGTAATGATAGGTTTTTGTTTTGTTTTGTTTTTATTAAATGTATCTTATTTGCTATTAGTGTGTGTGTGTGTGTGTGTGTGTGTGTGTGTGTGTGTGTGTGCTCAAGTCTATGTGCCAACAGCATGCATGGAGAGGTCAGTGGGCACCTTTGTAGAGTCTCACCTTCCACCTTTGCATGGGTTGCCAGGAGGGAGCTTGCGCAGCGTGCACATTTGCGCTCCGAACCACCGGACCACCTTGCCCGCTGTAGTTTTGGCTCTGTGAAACTGGGTCTCCTGTAGTCCTGCTGACCTCAAACTCAATATATACCCAGGGATCACATTGAACTTCTGGCCTTCCTGCTTCAGAACCCCCACATTCTGGAGTTACAGGCCTGTACCACAACACACAACTGTTGGGTTAAATGGTGGTGAGTGGTGAGTCCCGAGTCCAGAGGCTTAGGCCTCTGTGAGGAGCTGGACACGGGAAGTTTGATCACTCTCACAGCACAGCACAGCACCGATGGGCTGTGAGAAGCCTCGGGACACCACCCAGGGGTGGAGGAGCACGGCCTGGGGGGTCCCAGGGACTGCATGGAGCCAGCTCCATCTGATTCTCAGGCTCTTGGGCATCTGTGATGCTAGATGCTGTGGAAGAGTTGAGAACAGAGTGAGAGCCTGCGGGCTAGCTTGAGGCTGAGGGGGAAGGGGGGAGGAGCCTGGCTGGGTCCCACTGGGGACCGGGTCCTTGGCTTGTTGCCGGTTAGCTGGCTGGTTTGGTAGAGGCTGTGGCTGGGAGCGCAGAGAGGCCTTCTGCAGGATCCTGGACTCGGCTCTTTAGAGGAAGGCATTGTTCCCCGTGGCGGATTCCAATGAAGAGAGACAGTCCATGGTTTTAGGGCATTTATTTTCACGGCAGAGAGTGGAGATGAGTGAAACCATACCCCACAAGCTCAGGGCGGACCTAAGATAGAAATACCTTTTGCAGGGAGGAGTGGCTGCGAAGGGAAAGGGGAGTTTATTGGCTAAGCCTCTAGGTGCCTCATTAACATGGGAATGTCTTGAGGCTACGTGACCACACCTTTACCTGTGGAGGGGCTTGGGTGTTGCCCTTTCATGACTGATGCTCAAGACCTATGGAGAGCTGTGGCCTCTTGTCAGGAGCCTTGGGCCCAGGAGCATGGCAAAATGCCTACAGTCCTTTGTAAGGTTATCCCCTATTGGGTCCCGGGATTTTAAACGTCGCTCAACCAGAAACCAGGCTGCCTTTCATGGTTCCACACACAGCTTTCTTGGTTGTTTTTTGAGAGCAGTCTTCTATGTAGGCTATGAGCTCAGATCTTCCTTCCTCAGTCTGCTGATATTACAGACATGTACCACTAAGCTCAGCAAGCCTCTTCTCTTTTTCTTTCTATCTTTCTTTCTCTCCCCCTACTCCCCCAATTTGGTTTTTCAAGACAGGGTTTCTCTATGTAGCCTTGGCTGCTTTGGTACTACCTCACTCTGGCCTTCACCTCACAGGGATCCCCCTGCCTCTGCTTCCCAAGTGCTGAGATTAGAGGTGTGCACCACCACCATCCAGCTTTTATTTCTTTATTTGAAGGTTCAGGGGGGTCAGGGATTGAGACTTGTACTCTCCATGTACTGAGGAAAATCTGAACTCCCAATCCTCCTGCCTGTATTTCTGGAGTGCTGGGATCAGAGGGTGCACCAGAAGCCCAGTTTAGCATCTGCTTCTATTCTTCAAGGAAAGCCGGCTCTGCTGGAATTCTGCTCACTTTCCCAGAGACAAATGTTCCCTCTTCCCCTTTGCCTCTGTCTGCGCTTTTTATGAACGTTAAAAAAAAAAAAAAAAAAAAAGCCCGCCCCATTTCTCAGCTCTTCAAAGCTTGCTTATCAACTGTGTGGTTTGTCTATTCTCTGTAAGGCTGCTGCAGGTGAGGGCTGCTCCCCTGGTGCATGGGATAAAATGCAGGCTTAACAGCTGAAGGAAACCACCTTTACTTTTTATGCTTTCTAAGGGAATGATCTTCCTATACTTCCAAAGAGTTCTTTGAATTTCTCTAAGTTTATTATCCTGACCAAGAAAAGAGGCAGTTGTCACTTTAAAGCTATGGCAACATTGTTACAACTAGCTCCTGGGGGAATGTCTGCTGGAATGCACCCCCCCCCCGTGTGTGTGTGTGTGTGTGTGTGTGTGTGTGTGTGTGTGTGTGTGTGTTGGTAGGGATCAATTCTTAAGCCTGGTAGAGGAGCACTCTACTTCCGAGTCTCAGCCTAAGTGAGACTGAGACTCAGAAGTCTGCTGAGACTCTCTTGAGTGAGGACATTTAGAAGCTTGTGTCTTCTGCCTCCTGACTATGTCCCATGCACCTTTCTCCTAAAGCCATAGTCAAGAGTCTGCGCATAGCATAGCATATGTGTGGGTCTCTATAGTGAATTATAGAACATAATAGAACATAAACGTAAATTTTTGGGACCTTTGAACATAGAGCCAAATGTTCTTCAGCGAGTGAATAGACAGATTGTGGCATGGCCACAAGACAGATTACTGGTCAGTAATAAAGAGCAATGAGTTATTGATACAGGGAACAATTTGGAGAGCCCCCAAGAGCGTGAGAAAAGCCAATTTCTCAAGGGCTTACTTAGCAAAGGGTTGCACTGTGTGATCTATTCATTTGACTTTTGTGAAATGGCCAAGATATATGACTAGGAGACAGATCAGGAGTGGTCAGAGGGATGGTGTCCTGATCAAAGAGCAACACGGGAGAGTAACAGCAGATCTGTAAGATCATTGTTGCTGTGGTCACTTGTGCCTATACTTGGGATGGAATTTGACCGATTGACCACGTGTGTTGGCAGGTGTCTGTAATCTTAGTACTTAAGAGGCTAAAGTCGGAGGATATGGGTTCTAGGTTAGCCTGGGCTACATAGGAAGACTCTTTTTCACAAAGTTTTTTTTCCATAGAATTAGCCATCAAAACATCAAATACAACAACAACAACAAAAAAAGAGCAAAAACTGCTAAAATCAAAATAAGAGTTTTTGTTTTTTGAGACAGGCTTTCTCTGTGTAGCCCTGGCTGTCCTGAAACTCACTCTGTAGACCAGGTTGGCCTTGAACTCACAGATCCCCCTGCCTCTAGAGTGCTGGGATTAATGGAGTCCATGTTGTTGCCATGATCGCAACATTTTGGGATGTAGTATGAGAACCCTCAGAATGGTAAGTATGGAAAATGTTTAGACCATTAAGGGTTTCCTGTCCCTTAAGGAGCCCATCTACATGCAGGGATGTCCCCCTACGCTCTCTTGGTAAGCACATCCCCCACCTGGGTGTGCCAAGCTTTCCTCTGGGCATGTTTCTTTTTAGCTTTATACTTAAGCCTCTTTTAAAACCCCTCCAGCAAACTCCCAAAGCAAGCTGGCTAGTCCTGAAACTCTTTTTTCAACATTGAAGCCGTAAACCCTGGAGTGGACGGCAGTGTGATGTGTCTGTCCTCTCACCACAGACAAGGACAGGGACTGGGGCTGTGAGGAAAGCATTTTAAAGGTGACATCTCTAGGGGCGTGTGAGCAACTCTGCAAACATGCTGGAACACAGATTTAGTCACAACAGACTCCATGTTTCAGCCTGGGAACAGTTTCATGAGGTTTTTTGTTTTTTGTTTTTTTTAAAGATTTATTTATTTTATGTATATGAGTACACTGTAGCTTGTCTTCAGACACACCAGATCCCATTACAGATGGTTGTAAGCTACCATGTGGTTGCTGGGAATTGAACTCAGGACCTCTGGAAGAGAAGTCGGTGCTCTTAACCACTGAGCCATCTCTCCAACCCATCATGAGGTTTTTATTGTTATGAAACAAGAAAAAAATAAATCAGGGCACGTTTCAGCTAAGTTGTTGGAAACATCAGAAAAGTGGGTTATAGCTAAGTGGGCAGACCTCTGCTGTAGCCTCGGATGCTGTCTGATAACTGTCTGTGTTTGGGCTCCTGGAAGCCAGTGGTCTAAGTCAATATATTCCAAAGAAAGTCGAGCGCTGTTTGTACATTCCAAATGATTGACACACCGTCACAAAGCTGTACAGAGGAGGCAGTAACGGCTATTCGGATGGCTAAAGATGGGACATGGAGAGCTGGCTCGTGCTTAAGAGCACTGGTTGCTCTTCCAGAGGAACTTGGGTTTAATTCCTAGCATGATAGCAGCTCACAATCATCTGTATCACCATTTCTAAGGGACCAGATCCTTGGTTACCAGACACACACGTGTATGCAGACAAAACATGTATATACATTTGACAAAAGTAATAAATAAGTCGGAGGGAACAAACAGGCTGAGATGGGCTAAGATACTGAGGCTCTGGCCCTGCAACAGCCCATCCTCTGCACGACCCTTTCAGCTAATCCTGACGCAGAGGCTCCGTTGAAGCTTCTTCCTGGGGACTTCCATTTACAGTAACATTTACTGGTGGCTGAGTATCACATTTTGTGTGTGTGCATGTATTGTTTATTCAATGTGATTAGTGCTCCATGACACTTGGAAAGGCTTGCTGGGATCATATGTAAATGAGGCTGAGTCAGGAAAGCAATCTCCAGGACAGAGGAATAGCTGCCAAAGCCATTAAAGAAGAAACTGGATCACATTAAACTCTACTAGACATTATGATCTGGCTCTGATCTTTTAAAGTTATTTAATTTTTTGTATTTGACATAATGTGACACATATTAGGAGTAATATACCTAGATTAAAATAATATCAAGAACACTATCTGAATAGATGAAGGGAATACACATTTTAAACAACCAACATTTCCACAATTTTTTAACACTAGATTGATTTTTTTGTTTGTTTGTTTTTTGTTTTTTTGTTTTTTGTTTTTTTTTCAAGACAGGGTTTCTCTGTGTATTCCTGGCTGTCCTGGAACTCACTCTGTAAACCAGGCTGGCCTCAAACTAAGATTGATCATTTATTTGAACCTAAAACATAGAAAACAGGCTGTGAGAGGTCAGCTCGGGTACTTTGAGATATTCCACCAGGGTCCCCTCCCCCTTCTGAGCACATGGAAGCAACAAGTTAGAAAGCACATAGGCTGGGGGTGGGGGGTGATTAAGCCCCTGCTACCTCATTCCCTAAAGACCAATCAGTTTAAAAGTCACACTGTTCTGCCAATCACATTGTACCTAATGGCGGCTGCTCTAAAATCCTATATAAGGTCCCTGAACAGGCTCCATGAGGTCGCCCTCCCGTCTTGGTATGTAGAGCGACCTCAGCATGCTGATGAATCAATAAATTTCTCTTGCATTTTGCATCAATCCCCAACTCCATGTGTCCATTTGGATGGTCTTCGGTAAGTTAAGACTCCCCAGAGTCTTACAGCTGGAAAGATGGCTCAGTGATAAGAGCACTGACTGCTTTTCCAGAAGTCCTGAGTTCAATTCCCAGCAACCACATGGTGGCTCACAACCACCTGTAATGGGACCTGAGGTCCTCTTCTGGTGTGTACTTATATACATAAAATAAATAAATAATTCTTTAAAAAAAAAAAAAAAACACAGAAAACATATTTAAAGTATCTTAAGTATCTAAAACTTATAAATACAGGTAAAATACTTTAATTATCTTGTGTTTTCTTAGCCAAATTAAATAAGTTCATTTGTTAAGGAATTGAAGTCATTAAAATAGCTCCCTTGAAATTGCTTTTATTTTTTAAAAAGGCATTTATTTCTCATTAAGGTTTATGAGGCATTGAAAGTCAAATAAAATTGGGGTATCTTAATTGTATTTCTTTTGAGCCATGTGTTAACCTTTGTGGTAAGTACAATAATCATTTAACAAGAATTTTATCTAAACTATTTTATCTTTATTCAACAGTAAAATCACAGAGATGAATAATTGTCCCATCTATATCATTATGATTATGGTTAGTGAAATTACCTGTAAACTTTAAGATGTTTTTGTAAGCTTTGACTCAGGTCTTTAAAAATGACCATTTAAAAAAGAAGTTTAGAGTTATGTGTTACTCAAGCTTCAGTAAGATACTGAACACTGAAAATCCTGCTTTGTTTTGTTTTAAAAAGCATAAAAGTAGGGCTGGAGAGATGGCTTAGTGGTTAAGAGCATTGACTGTTCTTCCAAAGGTCCTGAGTTCAATTCCCAGCAACCACATGGTGGCTCACAACCATCTGTAATGGGATCTAATGCCCTCTTCTGGCGTGTCTGAAGACAGCTAAGCTACAGTGTACTCATAAATAAAATAAATCTTTTTTACAAAAAAGCATAAAAATACCTTTAAATCCTTAAAATGCACACATGTGCATACATACACACACACACACAATGTAAAAGCACTGAGAGCAGTCATACTTTTGTCTTGTTTTTGGTTTTTTTGAGACAGGGTTTCTCTGTGTAGCCCTGGCTGTCCTAGAACTCCCTCTGTAGACCAGGCTGGCCTTGAACTCACAGAGATCTACCTGTCACTGCCCCCCACCCCCCACCCCAAGTGCTGAGATTAAAGGCGTGCATCACAACTGTCCAGCTAACCAGTCTTATTTAAGTAATTGGAATAAAGAGTTTAGCACATTAGAGGAATGCAAGTATCCCCCCTACCCCCCAACCCCCCAAAAATGTGCCCAGAGCAGAAGTAACCTTCTTTTTCTCAAGCAATAGGGGGCATGATGCAGAACCAGAACTGAGATGTGGATCCAGAAGATATCATCTGAACCACAACTGTGTGGTTTTATACATATCTATTTTATTTTCTTAAAAGAAAATGTTCATTTAAATTTAAAAGCTTACTTTAATTCCAACCAAGAAAGAGCTAGGGCCATCAGCCACTTTCCCTTGTTTCATCCAAGAGTTCACATTGACTAAACACCTTCTGTTTGTCTAGTGCTGTTAATTCTGTCCCTTCAACTGGCATACTGGACATGGGGCCAAACTTACTTACCTGGCTGCCGCTGGTATTGACGCTTTTCCACTTGAAATTTTAGTTTTACTCTGAGCCGAAAAGAAGCTGAGGCAACTTAACAGCTTTGGTTTACATGAGCACCTACAAGCCAGTTTGGTACTGAGTAAATGATATAGGTAGAACTGTAGACATAAATAATCCTGTCAGCTTTTAAAAATAGAGCTGAACAGCTGTCGGGTGGGCAGCTACCTTTACTGATTAAAAACATTTTTTTCCAATGTTTCTTTAGGGATTTTTTTTTAACCACCTTAATTATATTTACCAAGCTTGCTTTTGTATCTAAAAGAAAAGGGGAAGAAAAGAAATAAAAGAGTGTAGATTCTTGGATCAGGAGTCATCTCCTGGCCCAGTGTCAGTCTGGAATATAGTTCCCTTCCAAGATCTGGCAATGTTGTTCAGTCTCTTATCTGGATTACACAACACAGGCCTGTCCCCACACAGCCTTTACTCAGCGTCTGGTCCTGACCTGTGTTCAGAGAGCTCCTTCTTCCCTCTAGGCATCCCTAGAACCAGGAGGCCCTTGAATCAGGAATGTTTCTGTCCAGAGTAAAGTTTAAAGACCAGGCACACACAGGCATACACACGCACACGCACACAAACACTGGCTTTGTAGAACTTCTCATAAAAAGAGAAGATAATGAAGTTTGAATTCATCTGCTTTGAGCTGGAAAGTTACAGAAGGCAGCCTCTTCTTCAGCAAGGAAGGAAGGTGAAGGAAGGTTGCAGGAGTCCCTTTGTCTAAGCTATTAGCTTTATAGACAGCAGAGGATTCAGGCAGGTGGGAGATGGTGGGAGCGCACATTCCAGATCTCTGATTAAGAGAAAGTTTAGGCATTCCTAACATGCTGCTTTGGGGAGTTGTTCCCTTGGAAGCAAGAGATGGCCTTAGGCCACCTGGGTAATTGGCTCTTAGGATATCCCCTGGAGAAGCTCTGCTTCACCAGACCCAGGAGAAAGGTACAGATAAGTACAGGGGGCTTTTATTTTTGGCGTCAGTGGCACTTAACAAACGCTACCTGGGTCTCTGGCTAGAAAAACAGAAGCTAAGAAGCCAGAGGGAACATTCAAACCAGGCAGGCTCAGCAGGGTAGTCCAGGCAAGCAACAGACAGGGGGATTTCACTAACAACACTTGAAGATGGATCTCACCACAAGTCCCTAAAAATGTTAGTAGTAAGAATATGGAGGGGTAGCTTCTATGGCCATCCCTAGGAGCCTGAGGAACCCCTAAGCAACTCTTATATTAATGATAATAATAATTAATAATAATAAAAGCCGTTTAATTGGGGGCTTGCTTACAGTTTGGGAGGATGAGTCCATGATCATCATGGCAGGGAGCATGGCAGTATTCATGGCTCATGGCACTGGAGCAATAGCTGAGAACAACATCCTGATCCTCAGGTCCAGAGAGAGAGAGGTGAGGAGGGGGCCTGGGCCTAGCATGGGCTTTTGAAACCTCAAAGCCCACTC